>JAVIAB010000107.1:31948431-32279863 GCA_032433765.1 Megaustenia siamemsis
CCACATTATCCCCTAAAATCATGTGTAGAAGGTCTGTAAAATATTATGGTCACTAACACCATATTGCCTATACGCCACGGGTCATTTACTGTTCTATTACAAAACAATATACCACTTTGCGAAATATGCTAAGAGAGCGAAACAAAATCAGTTCAGAAATTAGTGGTGAACACTGTGGTTTTGTAAGTGGAAAGGGAGCGAGCAATGTCATATTCTTCATAACATCATTAGTACAAGAGACCAATAGAGGCGAAAACAGATCTATACCTATGTTGCATAAATTATACCGAAGCATTTGACAAAATAAAGCACCAAGAAATAATCAAAATTTTAGAAGACAAAAACGTAGACAGCAATGATCTAAGAATAGTAAAGAACATGTACTGGCAACAAACAGCAGCCATAAGAACTGGAAACCAATTGGGAATGTTTCAACAAATAAAACAGGGTGTTAGACAAATTTGTGTGCTGTCACCAGATTTGTTTAATATTTATACTGAGATTATTTTAAGATACATAAGGGACATGCCTGGAAAAACAATCGCAGGTCATAATATAAATAATCTAAGTCATTCTGATGATACAGTCTTAATCGCTAAGAGTGAAAATGAGTTACAAGAAATGTTAGACATTATAGTGAAAGGAAGCAAACATAAAGAGCTCAGCCTTAATAGCAAAAAGACAGAAATAATGGCAACAACAAAGAAAAAGACACCACCTCAAAGCAAAATAAAGACAGGTGGAATAATATTAAAACAGGTAAATGAATTTAAATATTTGGAAACTCTGTTAACCTCAGACGGAAGATGTACAAAACAGGTGAGATGCAGAATGGCTCAGGCAAAAGCAGCTTTCCAAAAAAATGAGGAAGCTACTATAAAAATAAAAAGTAAAGTACCTCTGTCACGCCAATTGGCGTATAGGGAATATGGTGTTAGTGATTATAAATTTTACAGACCCTCGGCACATGATTTTTGGGGTAATGTGGTCGGTATTACGCCCATGCTGTTTTATTTACCCAGAAAAAAAATCCGGTACACATTAAAGGCTGGGTAAACCCGGAAGCCGTCGGTTGGGATGGGACGCTACCTCTTGTCCTTTGTAGTCCAGTTCACTAACCACTGAGCTATCGCGGCTCCCAGGAAGATACTATGCAATCCATTTTTTGGCAAAAGGAACAAGAAAAATAGTTCTTAAATGTTATGTAGAGAAGGTCTTAAAATATGGATGTCAATCATGGACAATAGGACAACAGACAAGAAAATCACTGGAGTCTGTAGAAATGTAGTTTTACAGAAGAATGTTGAGAATACCATGGACAGCTAAGAAGAGTAATGAAAATGTTCTGAAAGAGGACAAAGCAAAAAGATAGCTAATTTTCAAAGTTAGGGTGAACGAATCATCATTTTTTGGCCATGTAATGAGATGAGAACAGCTGGAGTATATTGTAACAACTGGAAAATTAAGGGACGAAGAGATATAGAGGGAAGCAACGAGAAAAGATACCAGACAGCTTAAAAGAGACTTGCTTGGCAGAAGGTCAACAACAGAAATGATAAATAACTGTCGAGATCGAAAGTTGTGGAGAGACATGGTCACTTACGCCAGTAGACCTGGTGGTTGATGATGATGACAGCACTTTGCACAGCTAAAAATACTTAGTCCCTTTTTATCCACATATGATGAGAAAGTTGCATGTTGAGTAGCTCTGCAGTAGTTTTTCTTTTTTCGTTCGCCAGCTTTTACCTCTGACGAAGTCCCTAGAGACTAGGAACTGAATTTTGCGTGTTAATCCATTTTTCCCTGGCAGCCGTGTGCACAGGGGTCCCTCGCCGCAGGGGGAGATAACTCAGACTTCGGAGGTACTCAAATTTTTTCCGTCGATGAGTAATTGACATTTCAAGCCGGGCCTCGCTGCTGAGACCAGGGGTGGTTGCCGCAGAGAGAAATCATAAATATAAATCCCAACCGGTGATAGCCGGGATTTGAACCCACAACCTCTCTGTCTCGAGACAAGTCCCCTGTCCAGTAGTTTGAGATATATATACTAGTATACAGCTCTCCCCGCCCCCTGTTATTTATCACGCTCTGCCTGTACCACCCCTCATCACATCGTCATAGATCATGCAGTTTCCCAGCTTTATTACTTGTCATATCATCATACAGATAACGAAGCTACATTTTTTTTCTGCTGATAAACGGATATATTTGTTAACAAATAAACAAAAAGTGTTTAAATATTGACGAAACAAAACATCAATATATAACGGCATTGAGGCCAAGAAGGCAGATTAATTAATTAACATCAAGTTTTTTTTAAATTTATAACATTGACGTAGAAGAAGAATCAATTTTGTGGATATCATAGCCAAAACGAATTGACTTCTGTGCTACAATTTTCTGTTCTGTGATTGAGTTGTCTGTCAATTGTCTCTGACGAAGGGAATGTGGTGGCCGCGTGAATCTTTTTTATTGCGTTGTTCTCTTCAATAAATTTAGCACAATTTATCTTTTCAATAAATAAATACACTCACAATTACGCTGCAGTCGCCGTTAGTTATAAGTTTCCAAATGACAGGTTGGAGTGAACCTTCAGAACTCATATTGAACTCAGTAGCTAGCTTCTTAGAGCTCACTTCAGGAGAGATTGTTAACAATGTGGTTTCCATGGACACACAGAGTCAACCATACGATCTCCTTCTCATTTTCTTATTTTACTTTGCAGTTCCATGTGGAGTACAGGTCTTGAAAACACTTCCCATATTGTCCTGTCTGATGTCATTTTCTAAAGATTGCTCCATGTCTTCAAAACACACTTTCCACGCTGTCATGTTTGACGTCATAGATCGTCCCATGTCTTCAACACACACTTTCCACGCTGTCATGTTTGACGTCATAGATCGTCCCATATCTTCAACACACACTTTTCACGCTGTCATGTTTGACGTCATAGATCGTCCCATGTCTTCAACACACACTTTCCACGCTGTCATGTTTGACGTCATAGATCGTCCCATATCTTCAACACACACTTTTCACGCTGTCATGTTTGACGTCATAGATCGTCCCATGTCTTCAACACACACTTTCCACGCTGCCATGTTTGACGTCATAGATCGTCCCATGTCTTCAACACGCACTATCAAGGCTGTCATGTTTGACGTCATAGATCGTCCCAGGTCTTCAACACACACTATCAAGATTGCCATGTTTGACGTCATAGATCGTCCCAGGTCTTCAACACACACTATCAAGACTGCCATGTTTGACGTCATAGATCGTCCCATGTCTTCAACACACACTATCAAGACTGCCATGTTTGACGTCATAGATCGTCCCATGTCTTCAACACACACTATCAAGACTGCCATGTTTGACGTCATAGATCGTCCCATGTCTTCAACACACACTATCAAGACTGCCATGTTTGACGTCATAGATCGTCCCATGTCTTCAACACACACTATCAAGACTGCCATGTTTGACGTCATAGATCGTCCCATGTCTTCAACACACACTATCAAGACTGCCATGTTTGACGTCATAGATCGTCCCATGTCTTCAACACACACTATCAAGACTGCCATGTTTGACGTCATAGATCGTCCCAGGTCTTCAACACGCACTATCAAGACTGCCATGTTTGACGTCATAGATCGTCCCATGTCTTCAACACACACTATCAAGACTGCCATGTTTGACGTCATAGATTGTCACATGTCTTCAACACGCACTATCAAGACTGCCATGTTTGAAGTTATAGATCGTCCCAGGTCTTCAACACACACTATCAAGACTGCCATGTTTGACGTCATAGATTGTCCCATGTCTTCAACACACACTATCAAGACTGCCATGTTTGACGTCATAGATTGTCCCATGTCTTCAACACGCACTATCAAGACTGCCATGTTTGACGTCAGAGATCGTCCCAGGTCTTCAACACACACTATCAAAACTGCCATGTTTAACGTCATAGATTGTCCCATGTCTTCAACACGCACTATCAAGATTGCCATGTTTGACGTCATAGATCGTCCCATGTCTTCAATACACACTATCAAGACTGCCATGTTTGACGTCATAGATTGTCCCATGTCTTCAACACGCACTATCAAGACTGCCATGTTTGATGCCATTTTGTAAAGATCGCTCTGTCTTTAAAACACAATTCCCATTTTGTCCTGCCTGTGTTTGTAATGCTTTTTGCTTTATTACTTTTGTTTACAATATAGAGTAACCAGTCTAAAGCTGACCTTACCTTTTGTGGCCTCGTGCCTGCGTGGATGATGATAGAGCCATTATTCCTTAATCCCTTCTCAGACCACCGCAGCGCGTGCCTTAAGGCCGGTCCTTCCTCGCGTTTGACTGTTATACCTCGGCTTGTATTTGACCACGATTCTAAACCTGAGATACTAGCAACAATTGCACAAAAACAGCAATCCTGGTCAAGTCAACATCACGTGGGGAGTTAATGTATCATTTACAATTTACTTACATACTGCAGAGGCGTGTTCTCTATTATACCGCAGCTACCGCCGGCAGCCTGAACATATTAACGAATTACAAAAGGAAATGATAATTTATTATATTTTAAAAAATAATTATATTACAAATTTTCGAATATTTATATAACACATTTCGCAGGCCAATATGATTTATTTGCTTTGATTTGCATTTATTAAAGCAAGGTTTTCCTCTGGCCACTATAACGTTTGTGAATGAAACCCAAACTACTATACATTGAAACCTGTAGAAGATAGCGGTACATCTTTCCTCTATCCGGACCTAGTATTAACGACCTTGACATTCAAAAATGGGAGTTAAAATATATAGCGGGTGTTGCCGCAAAAGGAATGCGGTTTCATGGGTTATTTTTAGCTCTAGTCAATCAGAATCGTCACAAAGTGAAAGTGAAACTATGTCTGCTTATCGGAACTTCCTTAGCGATTTATAACTATGTTATGCGCATCAGCATCTGTAGACAGAACTTTTTCTGCTCAAGAGAATCAAATCTTATTGTCGCTCAACTCAGACACAGGAACGCTTATCTGGTTTGGTATTAATGTCCATCGAGAAATCATTCCCTCAGAAACTTAGAAACCAATCCAACAGTACTTTCAAAGACAAAGTCATCGAGACATTTTCGTCCCAAACAAGACGGATATAATTAACATAAATAAGTAAGTAATTTAAAATGTCAAAGAGTCAACAACAGAACTCATACGATGCACTGTGGATAGAAGATTGTGGAAGGACAATATTGCCAACGCCAACCGGTACGCACATGATGATGATGATGATGTCATTACAAAATATTACTTTATGTTAGCCTACTGAATATAATGTATGTTTTTTTTTATTATGTCAGCGGTAGCCCAGACCTCAAAACCAGTATACGCCACTGACATACTGGTATATGCATCGTATGACAGTTCACTTCTTTCCATTAATTCCAAGCAGGCAGATGTCGATCTTCAAAAGTATCTGTCCGGCGCTGTTTTTTATCGATCAATTTCTGATATAAATAATGTTATCAATATTGGAATAACAGGCTGGCAGCTGAATGAAGAATACAGTTGAAGTTCATGTGTCCCATCTCCTCACTTCTGTGTCTCTTTGGTTTCGAACGTCATGTCTTTGTTCAATGTTCTTATGTGGCTTCTTTCTTTCTGGTGACTGGAAAACAAGTGTTGTGATGACAGCTTTATGTAGGTGAGGGACAACACACAATCAAGCAAAGTTGTCGCTCGGTAGGCCTTCAGCAGGGACAACACACAATCAAATAAAGTTGGCGCTCAGTAGGCCTTCAGCAGGGACAACACGCTCAGTACAGCAGGTACAGCACACAATAAACACAGTTGTCGCTCAGTAGTCGATCAGCAGGGACAGCACGCTCGGTAGCCTTCAGCAGGGACAATACACAATCAAACAAAGTTGGCGCTCGGTAGGCCTTCAGCAGGGACAACACACAATCAAACAAAGTTGGCGCTCAGTAGGCCTTCAGCAGGGACAACACACAATCAAACAAAGTTGGCGCTCAGTAGGCCTTCAACAGAGACAACACACAATCAAATAAAGTTGGCGCTCAGTAGGCCTTCAGCAGGGACAACACGCTCAGTAGGCCTTCAGCAGGTACAGCACACAATAAAACACAGTTGTCGCTCAGTAGTCGATCAGCAGAGACAACACGCTCGGTAGGCCTTCAGCAGGGACAACACGCAATCAACAAAGTTGTCGCTCAGTAGGCCTTCAGCAGGGACAACACACAATCAAACAAAGTTGGCGCTCAGTAGGCCTTCAGCAGGACAACACACAATCAAACAAAGTTGTCGCTCAGTAGGCCTTCAGCAGGGACAACACACAATCAAACAAAGTTGGCGCTCAGTAGGCCTTCAACAGAGACAATACACAATCAAACAAGTTGGCGCTCAGTAGGCCTTCAGCAGGGACAACACACAATCAAACAAAGTTGTCGCTCAGTAGGCCTTCAGCAGGGACAACACACAATCAAACAAAGTTGGCGCTCAGTAGGCCTTCAACAGAGACAATACACAATCAAACAAAGTTGGCGCTCAGTAGGCCTTCAGCAGGGACAACACACAATCAAACAAAGTTGTCGCTCAGTAGGCCTTCAACAGAGACAACACACAATCAAACAAAGTTGGCGCTCAGTAGGCCTTCAACAGAGACAACACACAATCAAACAAAGTTGGCGCTCAGTAGGCCTTCAACAGAGACAACACACAATCAAACAAAGTTGGCGCTCAGTAGGCCTTCAGCAGGGACAACACACAATCAAACAAAGTTGTCGCTCAGTAGGCCTTCAGCAGGGACAACACACAATCAAACAAAGTTGTCGTTCAGTAGGCCTTCAGCAGGGACAACACACAATCAAACAAAGTTGGCGCTCAGTAGGCCTTCAGCAGGGACAACACACAATCAAACAAAGTCAGTAGGCCTTCAGCAGGGACAACACACAATCAAACAAAGTTGGCGCTCAGTAGGCCTTCAGCAGGGACAACACACAATCAAACAAAGTTGGCGCTCAGTAGGCCTTCAGCAGGGACAACACGCTCAGTAGGCCTTCAGCAGGTACAGCACACAATCAAACACAGTTGTCGCTCAGTAGTCGATCAGCAGGGACAGCACGCTCAGTAGGCCTTTAGCAGGGACAACACACAATCAAACAAAGTTGTCGCTCAGTAGGCCTTTAGCAGGGACAACACACAATCAAACAAAGTTGTCGCTCAGTAGGCCTTCAACAGGGACAACACACAATCAAAGTTGTCGCTCAATAGGCCTTCAGCAGAGACAACACACAATCAAACAAAGTTGTCGCTCAGTAGGCCTTCAGCAGGGACACGCTCAGTAGGCCTTCAGCAGGGACAACACACAATCAAACAAAGTTGTCGCTCAGTAGGCCTTGAACAGGGACAACACGCTCAGTATGCCTTCAGCAGGGACAACACACAATCAAACAAAGTTGTCGCTCAGTAGGCCTTCAACAGGGACAACACGCTCAGTATGCCTTCAGCAGGGACAATACACAATCAAACTAAGGTGTCGCTCAGTAGGCCTTCAGCAGGGACAACACACAATCAAACAAAGTTGTCGCTCAGTAGACCTTCAGCATGGACAACACGCTCAGTAGGCCTTCAGCAGGGACAACACAGAATCAAACAAAGTTGGCGCTCAGTAGGCCTTCAGCAGGGACAACACGCTCAACAGCAGGACAACACACAATCAAAAAAAGTTGTCGCTCAGTAGGCCTTCAGCAGGGACAACACTCAGTCAGTAGACCTTCAGCATGGACAACACGCTCAGTAGGCCTTCAGCAGGGACAACACACAATCAAAAAAAGTTGTCGCTCAGTAGGCCTTCAGCAGGGACAACACACAATCAAACAAAGTTGTCGCTCAGTAGGCCTTCAGCAGGGACAACACGCTCAGTAGGCCTTCAGCAGGGACAACACACAATCAAACAAAGTTGTCGCTCAGTAGGCCTTCAGCAGGGACAACACACAATCAAACAAAGTTGGCGCTCAGTAGGCCTTCAACAGGGACAACACACAATCAAACAAAGTTGTCGCTCAGTACCTTCAACAGGCCTTCAACAGGGACAACACACAATCAAACAAAGTTGGCGCTCAGTAGGCCTTCAACAGGGACAACACGCTCAGTAGGCCTTCAGCAGGGACAACACACAATCAAACAAAGTTGGCGCTCAGTAGGCCTTCAGCAGGGACAACACACAATCAAACAGTTGGCGCTCAGTAGGCCTTCAGCAGGGACAACACACAATCAAACAAAGTTGGCGCTCAGTAGGCCTTCAGCAGGGACAACACACAATCAAACAAAGTTGTCGCTCAGTAGGCCTTCAACAGGGACAACACACAATCAACAAAGTTGTCGCTCAGTAGGCCTTCAGCAGGGACAACACACAATCAAACAAAGTTGTCGCTCAGTAGGCCTTCAGCAGGGACAACACGCTCAGTAGGCCTTCAGCAGGGACAACACACAATCAAACAAAGTTGGCGCTCAGTAGGCCTTCAGCAGGGACAACACACAATCAAACAAAGTTGTCGTTCAGTAGGCCTTCAACAGGGACAACACACAATCAAACAAAGTTGGCGCTCAGTAGGCCTTCAGCAGGGACAACACACAATCAAACAAAGTTGGCGCTCAGTAGGCCTTCAGCAGGGACAACACACAATCAAACAAAGTTGGCGCTCAGTAGGCCTTCAGCAGGGACAACACACAATCAAACAAAGTTGGCGCTCAGTAGGCCTTCAGCAGGGACAACACACAATCAAACAAAGTTGTCGCTCAGTAGGCCTTCGCTCAGTAGGCCTTCAGCATGGACAACACGCTCAGTAGGCCTTCAGCAGGGACAACACACAATCAAACAAAGTTGGCGCTCAGTAGGCCTTCAGCAGGGACAACACACACACGCACATACATACAGATATGTAATCGAATAAAATTACCACTAGATAGCGAATTAATAATGAAATATCCACAAACTTTGTGTGCATGTTTATGTTAGTCATGTGTCATATATCTTGATGTGTGTCAGTGTTAGTCATGCCTCGTTTCGCTGTGTACATGTCTGTGTTAGTCACATCTCATATCTTTGTGTGTGCATGTCTGTGTTAGTCACCTCTAGTGACTCGGGCAGATGGTGCTCGTAAACCTGGGAGGGCCGACCATCTAAGGGCACAATCCCCCTACAGAAAAGACAATCTGCTGCCTTGCAGGAAGATTGGGGACAATCAAAGGCTAAGGAAAGCAAACCTGAATAAAATGCTGGCTGAAATCGGATGCACTGGGCCACTGGCGCAGAACACAGTGCAACGTATTAACGGGTGTTCGGTCAGAGTGGATCTGGCAGACTCTAATTGTGATGTTCTGTCTGTGGGGGCGATCAACACACTTAACCTGACAGCTGACTTCATGTGAGAGTCTGGAATCCTACTCTGATTGAGTCCTGATCGCAGAGAGAGAGAGAGAGAGAGAGAGAGAGAGAGAGAGAGAGAAATATCTGAAGAAAAAAAGAAAATATTAAAACGATTAGAAATAATCTTATGTGCAGTGCATGCTGTGACACCTACGTTAAGCTGTAGACATTCCACTTTATTTTCCTTTCACCTTTATCATCGGCTTATATGGGACTGGTTGGTCTCTAGGCAAGACACCGGTCTTGAGACATAGAGGTTGTGAGTTCAAATCCCGTCTGCACCAGTTGGGACTTTTATTTGTGATTTCTTCCACCAACAACCATTCGTGGTCTCATGAGCGAGGCTCGGCTTGAAACGTCAATTACTCATCGACGGAAAAATATGAATACCTCCGAAGTCGGAGTTATCTGCCTGTGCGGTGAGGGACTCCTGTGCACACGGCTGCCCGGTAAAAACGGGTTAACACATACTTTTCAGCTCTTACACTCTAGGGACTTCGTCAGAGGTGAAACCTACCGAAAGCAAAAAAAAAAAAAAAAAAAAAAAATTATCATCGGCTAGCAACAGCTTCACATTTTCATGCCTCTACCCCTTCTCATATTGCTTCTCCACATCCTTCGATGATCTACTAAGCATTCCCTGTGGTTTGTCCTTAATGGATAATTCATGAAGTGGATATCGGCAGGCATTCTTGAACATCTGCTTCGGTCTCTCCACAAACTGTTGGTTATATACAAGTATTTTATACATAATGTGCTTGGAGACACGATAGTTGGTTATATACAAGTATTTTATACATAATGTGCTTGGAGACACGATATTTGGTTATATACAAGTATTTTATACATAATGTGCTGGAAGACACGATAGTTGGTTAAATACAAGTATTTTATACATAATGTGCTGGAAGACACGATAGTTGGTTAAATACAAGTATTTTATACTTAATGTGCTGGAAGACGCGATATTTGTGTTATATACAAGTATTTTATACATAATGTGCTGGAAGACACGATAGTTGGTTAAATACAAGTATTTTATACTTAATGTGCTGGAAGACGCGATATTTGGTTATATACAAGTATTTTATACATAATGTGCTGGAAGACACGATAGTTGGTTAAATACAAGTATTTTATACTTAATGTGCTGGAAGACACGATAGTTGGTTAAATACAAGTATTTTATACATAATGTGCTGGAAGACACGATAGTTGGTTAAATACAAGTATTTTATACTTAATGTGCTGGAAGACGCGATATTTGGTTATATACAAGTATTTTACACATAATGTGCTTGGAGACGCGATATTTGGTTATATACAAGTATTTTATACATAATGTGCTTGGAGACACGATAGTTGGTTAAATACAAGTATTTTATACTTAATGTGCTGGAAGACGCGATATTTGGTTAAATACAAGTATTTTATACATAAGATACATAAGCTGTTTTATTGATTTGTTACATAAGACGTTTTTCATTTTCTGAAATGCTATTTTGGCCTGAGCTAATTATCTAATTATCATGTCTTCTAAATTGTTATACACATATGTTTAGCCTAAAATTGTAATATATATTATATCTTCAGGCTTACTTCCTATCCAACCAACTTGTCTGGGCATTTCTGTTTCAAATTGATGAAAATATACACAGATAAATAGATACGTAACAAACTCTATGAACCTGGCATTTTTAACAGCACGTGATAGGCATATATCGTGACCACGCAAATAACAGCATTATCATGTTTCATCCATCAGTTATCCACTAACATTTATTCTCACTGCATAATTTTACATTAAAAAAAGCAGGTCCGCATAATAATTGAAATATTGTAATGGCTTCTGCTATAAGAAATAGTTAATATATACATAATCCCTCGACACTGAAAGGCAATGGAGGAAGGAAAGAGGGAAAGAAGAGTTATTGAGTTATTAGCGGGTCATCATCATTGCAGTCCGAACATGTCAATAGGTGCTCAGATCACCCCCTCAGCAAGTCTCGAAGTTTCCAGCGACTAACGACTCCAGTTCTATGTTGGTTGATAAGTCTTCTTACACGGCCACTAAGTTTCTAATTTCTGGCTGTGCCCATCTTAACTCCCATTTCCATCATCCGAAGAAGTGACGTGGATCTGTGTTTGTCAAAGTCCTGTGCTCTTCCCACATCTCGGAGGGCATTGATGATGTCCGCCCAATTCATTGGTTGCCCGTCCTCAACGAGAGCGCTGCTAGCCAACCTGTCCGCTCTTTCATTTCCCCGTAATCCGGCATGTCCAGGGGCATAGACAAAGGTGACCTTACGTATATTGGACTTCTGCAACGACTCTACCCATTGCATGCGTACAGAGCCTGCCTCCACTTTTTTTATCATGCTCATCGAATCACTCAGTATACATGCGTGGATGTAGTCTTGTGACTCTAACCATTTGAATGTCTTGGTCACTGCCATCGCCTCCATTGTCATGCTACTCGTGGTCATGGCGTATGCACCACTGTCTTCCTTGACTATTCTGCCTGCTGAGCGTGCTGTAAATACCCATGCATTTCTTTGGTGTAGTCTTACAGATTCGTCTGTATAGATGACTGCATCTTTCTCATTGGTGTTATTGCAGATGAGACCGTTGACCTCAGCATTAACCACGACCGGGTTCTGTTCCCTACTTTTCCTGTCGAGTGTGACAACACACGAGAAAGTCCCCTTGAATGACGTAGGCACCTGTATCCACTCCTCACCAACGCTGATATTGGTAAGCCCACAGATCTGTTTGATGACATCTTCTGCTCGGCCCATCCATGATTTGCCTCTTTTTAGCCTGGCACCTTTCACTGTGTTGAGCACGTGGTGCAATGGATGCTCTTTATTTGAACTAATCTTCAGGTATGCTCGTGCTCTCCAGATCTTGATTCTGTCATCCATAGTTGGATAGTCAAGAAGATACCTCATTGCTACACAGGGAGTGTCCCTTGTACATCCCAAGATAATGCGCATGGCTTCATTTTGTATTTTCTCCAGCCTATCAATTTGAGTCGTACTTACAGTAAGAATTGCCAGGGCATACTCGATTGGTGCGAGGACTAATCCCTGGAACAGAAGAATAAGTAGCCTCTGCTCGATGTTGGCAGCTGCCATGACCTTCAAGGCGGCTAATCCTTTGCGGGATTTTGTTATCACATGGTCGACGTGGTCCCGAAAACACAGGCTGCGATCAAACCGAGGTATGTCATCAACTTGTCCCTGGTCACCTCATCAGCTCCCATTCGTACTACCGGTGTGGTCGTATTAACGATATGATTGTTAAGGGAGAACCTTGCAACTGATGCTTTATTAGGATTAACCAAGGCACCTGAAACCCCACACCAGGAAGAAAGGCGATCGAGTTCGTCTTGCACTGTGGAGACGATTCCCCGTCTGTCTCTTCCCTGTCGATATACCAGAATATCATCAGCAAAAGTCATAGTTCTTCCCCTCCCATCCAGCTGTTGTTCCGTGATCGTTATTGTGTACACGTTAAATAGAACTGGTGACAATGGTGAGTCTTGTGGCAGCCCTGGACAAATGGATGTTGGCTCGGAAGACCTACTTCGACATTTGAGTATCACCTTCCTCTCAAACAGTGCCGCGGCGATCCATCTAATGAGGAATGGGTGCACCGCCAGTTTGAGGAGCATATTCATGAGATATTCAAATGGTACCCTGTTGTATGCATCCTCCAGATCTATAGCAGCAGCACGTCTCCTCTCGTCTGTGGAAGCCTTCGAAGGCGTCATAGGCAAAGACTGCAGCTTTGAGCCATGTATCTTTGTTATATCTATAACCTCCGAGTGTGGGTGGGAATGCGCGTTTCTGTTCAAGGTGACAGGTGAGGACACGGGCAACTATTTTCTTTAGCAGCTTGCCCGCAGTGTTCTGCATTGTGATGATTCTGTAGGCACTGATCTGAGAATGGTCCTTGTTTGGCTTCGGTAGCGGTAGTAAGTAGCTGTATAGCCACTCCTCCTTAATCTGGCCACTCCGAATGCTGGCATTAAACTCATGGCCAGTTTTGTCAAGTCGTCGTCAGCTAAATCGCCTATGTCATCGTACTGAACACCATCTGGATCCAACCTGGATATAGCCATCATGTCACACTAGATAACCTACTTTTGGAGATTACTCGAAAGTTAGCACCGGGTGTCTTAATAAAAAAACAATGTCATCGGCAACATCTCTGGAGGCAGCGGCGCGTGAGACAACATTCAACCAGAGATATTTAAAAAATGATCCTACACTCAGGAGAGGAACACACACTTTCCTCAACACACCTTACAGTCATCGATCATAGAGCCACCTACACTCACCGAGGTCATGCTGCGTCGGTCTAATCGTTTTGCTGCCTGTATGCTGCGTGTATACTTTTATATAAGGAAAAACGCAGCTGCGTGTATGATTTTTATATAGACAAAAATGAGGCATTTTTCTGCCTTTAACGAAGATTTCACGCTCATTTCACGGCACCTTGTCTACTGATGTCATCAAACAGGTCTGTGGGCTTACCAGTATCAGTGTTGGTGAGGGGTGGATACCGGTGCCTACGTCTTTCAAGGGGACTTTCTCGTGTATTGTCACACTCGGCAGGAAAAGTAGGGAACAGAATCCGGACGTGGTTAATGCCGAGGTCAACGGTCTCATCTGTGGTAACACCGATGAGAAGGATGCAGTCATCTATACAGACGGATCTGTAAGACGACACCAAAGAAGTGCATGGGCATTTACAGCACGCTCGGCAGGCAGAATAGTCAAGGAAGACAGTGGTGCATACGCCATGACCACGAGTATCATGACTATGGAGGTGATGGCAGTGACCAAGGCATTCAAATGGTTAGAGTCACAAGACTACATCCACGCATGTATACTGAGTGATTCGATGAGCATGATAAAAAAAAGTGGAGGCGGGCTATGTACGCATGCAATGGGTAGAGTCGTTGCAGAAATCCAAAATACGTAAGGTCACCTTTGTCTATGTCCCTGGACATGCGGGAGTACGGGAAAATGAAAGAGCGGACAAGTTGGCTAGCTGTGCTGTCGTTGAGGACGGGCAACCAATGGATCGGGCGGACATCATCAATGCCCTCCGAGATGTGGGAAGAGTAGAGGACTTCGACAAACACAGATCCACGTCACTTCTTCGGATGATGGAAATGGGAGTTAAGATGGACACAGCCAGAAATGCGAAACTTAGTGGCCGTATAAGAAGACTTATCAACCAACATAGAACTGGAGTCGTCAGTCGCTGGACACTGAGGGATTTGCTGAGGAGGGGATCTGAGCACCTATGGACATGTTCGGAGTGCAATGATGATGACCCGCTAATAACTCAATAACTTAATGCGGAGATGACACTCGATGATGATGATTTTCGACGAATATGCAGACAGTTAAACAGTTAACAAAGGGGTTTATTTTGGAGTACTAAACTGTCTTGTAATATAGGACACTCACTGTCCACCTGCATACTTCCTTCACGTTAAGCAGAACATAATATTTAAAAAAAAAATAAACTAGATGGTGATTTATGTCATGTTTAACGCGATACATCACATTATTGGTGATGTATATGTCATGTTTAACGCGATACATCACATTATTGGTGATGTATATGTCATGTTTAACGCAATACATCACATTATTGGTGATGTATATGTCATGTTTAAAGCGATACATCACATTATTGGTGATGTATATGTCATGTTTAACGCGATACATCACATTATTGGTGATGTATATGTCATGTTTAAAGCGATACATCACAGTATTGGTGATGTATATTTCATGTTTAACGAATTCATCACATTTGGTGGTGATTTATATGTCATGTTTAACGCGATACATCACATTATTATTGATGTATATGTCATGTTTAACGCGATACATCACATTATTATTGATGTATATGTCATGTTTAACGCGATACATCACATTATTGGTGATGTACATGTCATGTTTAAAGCGATACATCACATTATTGGTGATGTATATGTTATGTTTAACGGGATACATCACATTTGGTGGTGATTATTATTCAGGTTTAACGTAATACATTAATTCATTAGTCGGTAGACTTGAGAGCTTTCCCACACACACAAATCCAGGCCAGGTCACTGGTGTCTAGTGAAAGTGAAATCATCTCTTTACCGGCAGCAGCAGGTTGGGCGTCCACGTTGAAATTTACCACAATAAAAATGGGCACATAATCTAAATATCTACATTGTTTACTTCTTTCCTGATTTTTGGACAACGCTTAAAAGTTCATACAATGAGACTCCGAGACAGATTTCGGAAGCCATTTTCATTGGCTGCGAGAGGCGCCGGTGGTAATAGTTACTATAAACACCGTTAAATTTACCACTTATCTACAAAAACATGGACACCCAATCTAAATAGCCATCTTCTTCTCCCTTTCAATTCCCTGTGGAGCACAGATTTTTCAACAAACACTTTCCAAGCCGTTCTATTTCTTGCCATTCTTTTAAGATCATTCCATGTATTCCCCATCATCTTCATTTCTGCATCCATCTGTCTTCTCCATGAGTATTTTGGTCTTCCTCTGTATTTTTTCTTGGTGATTCCAAAAAAATGACTTGTTGTTACTCTCCTACTGGTACACTCCGCTATTACTCTCAGTTGATTTCCGCAGTGTGTGTCCTATCCAGCGCCATCGTCTCGCTGTTTCTCTCTATCCACTGGTAGTTGACTGTACTTTTCCATAATTCTAATGTTAGTGATTTTGTCCTGCTATTTCCATCCTTTTATTCTGCGCAAGCATCCATTAATGAAGATCTGTATATTCATTATTGTCATCTGTGATGTTCTCCATGTTTCAGAGCCATATAATCTATCTATCTATCTATTGTCCTTTCGAGCCGAAGACGGCACATAGGGCAGAACCACAATTTCAAAAACAGAAACCTTGCGTGCCAAAATGGCACATATTGCAGCGATCACTGCTCTAAATTATATGGCGCTGTTTCCATAACAATACTTTTTACAATGACAGCTTGTCAAGTCATCGATCAACCTCCTTAGTCGCCTCTTATGACATGCCTGGAAGGTCACAGTGTCACTATTCTTTCCTTCCCTCATAATGAGGCCCCGGTAACACACAGGCTCATATAATAGAACTGACTTAATATTGGAGTTGACCATTTTTATTTTTGTATTTAGCCTGATTTCTTCGGATTGCCATATGTTTCCTAGTTCAACGAAGGCTATTTGTGAAGTTTTTTCGCGGCTTTTTGTTTCTAAAGTACAGGATAGCCAGTTTCATGCCCAACCCTCCTTAGTCGCCTCTTACGAACATGCCTGGTAGGATAGATTCTTGACTTACCTTTCAGGCACGGACGCTAAATTAGCCAGACCATTTTAATGATACCTTCTTTTATTTAGTAACAAGCATCATAAAGTGCTCCTCCTAATCACAAAAAACGCATAGCAAAATAATGCCCTTGTAATATATAATGATTGCATAAAATGGAGGAGGGAACTCTCCTTCTTCTGAATACACATTTGGTATCCATATTCACGTGAAAATCACGTGGTAAGTAACAGACAAAATGGACAATTTTTTCGTCTTTTCTGTTTTATTTTGTTCATGTTTGCTAGCTGCTTCTACTTCTACTTTATGAATGCTTTTAGACTGCCCAGACTGCTACAAGAACACACTGAATATTGTTTAATTCTTGCCATCTCATGAGCATTTCCGTTCAGCTTTGGCGATCCTGTCTTTCTTTAATTCCTTCTCCTTCTCTTTATGTAACAATCGCAGCCATTTTTAATATCTCTGTCCAGCTCACCACCAATGTCAAGCTGTTTTCTTTTTCCCTCTGTTGCCCACACTCTTTCTCTGTTGCCCGCAGTAGCTGCGTCTTGTGAATTCCTTCGTTACATAACTTGTCAAAAATGACGTTTCTTTCTGGTGGTTATTAGAAGTCATAGTCGTGTATTGACCTCATTGGTAATTTGATCGTTTTTACAGTGTTGTTTACAACAAACAATTGTACATGCTGTTATATTCATGCGATCTGCATGGCTCAGAGGTTAGTGGATTATTAATTAGAAATAATTAATTCACATGAGATGGACGATGTCTTTTAGTGGCAGAATCACCAAGGCCAACAATATTTAAAATAAAATGTGAACAATGTTATGTAACAAGTCACTTTCAGCGATTGACAGAAAGAGTTTGACAGTGTTGCATCTAACTAGTGCTGCTTTGTGGCAACGACCCATGGACAGTATATCACAAGTAAAACTTATAGAAATAACAAAGACGTGATTTTTGGCAGGTATTTTTGCGTGGATAGCAAAACATTCCAAAAGAGGAGGTATTGACAAGGCAGAGACAGAAAGAAAGATTAGAACACACATTAAGAGAAGTTAGCCCACATTTTGTGGACATGTGTAGAGAAGTTAGCCCACATTTTGTGGACATGTGTAGAGATGTTAGCCCACATTTTGTGGACATGTGTAGAGAAGTTAGCCCACATTTTGTGGACATGTGTAGAGATGTTAGCCCACATTTTGTGGACATGTGTAGAGAAGTTAGCCCACATTTTGTGGACATGTGTAGAGAAGTTAGCCCACATTTTGTGGACATGTGTAGAGAAGTTAGCCCACATTTTGTGGACATGTGTAGAGAAGTTAGCCCACATTTTGTGGACATGTGTAGAGAAGTTAGCCCACATTTTGTGGACATGTGTAGAGAAGTTAGCCCACATTTTGTGGACATGTGTAGAGAAGTTAGCCCACATTTTGTGGACATGTGTAGAGATGTTAGCCCACATTTTGTGGACATGTGTAGAGAAGTTAGCCCACATTTTGTGGACATGTGTAGAGACGTTAGCCCACATTTTGTGGACATGTGTAGAGAAGTTAGCCCACATTTTGTGGACATGTGTAGAGAAGTTAGCCCACATTTTGTGGACATGTGTAGAGAAGTTAGCCCACATTTTGTGGACATGTGTAGAGAAGTTAGCCCACATTTTGTGGACATGTGTAGAGAAGTTAGCCCACATTTTGTGGACATGTGTAGAGAAGTTAGCCCACATTTTGTGGACATGTGTAGAGAAGTTAGCCCACATTTTGTGGACATGTGTAGAGAAGTTAGCCCACATTTTGTGGACATGTGTAGAGAAGTTAGCCCAGCATTTTGTGGACATGTGTAGAGAAGTTAGCCCACATTTTGTGGACATGTGTAGAGAAGTTAGCCCACATTTTGTGGACATGTGTAGAGAAGTTAGCCCACATTTTGTGGACATGTGTAGAGAAGTTAGCCCACATTTTGTGGACATGTGTAGAGAAGTTAGCCCACATTTTGTGGACATGTGTAGAGAAGTTAGCCCACATTTTGTGGACCTGTGTAGAGAAGTTAGCCCACATTTTGTGGACATGTGTAGAGAAGTTAGCCCACATTTTGTGGACATGTGTAGAGAAGTTAGCCCACATTTTGTGGACATGTGTAGAGAAGTTAGCCCACATTTTGTGGACATGTGTAGAGAAGTTAGCCCACATTTTGTGGACATGTGTAGAGAAGTTAGCCCACATTTTGTGGACATGTGTAGAGAAGTTAGCCCACATTTTGTGGACATGTGTAGAGAAGTTAGCCCACATTTTGTGGACATGTGTAGAGAAGTTAGCCCACATTTTGTGGACATGTGTAGAGAAGTTAGCCCACATTTTGTGGACATGTGTAGAGAAGTTAGCCCACATTTTGTGGACATGTGTAGAGAAGTTAGCCCACATTTTGTGGACATGTGTAGAGAAGTTAGCCCACATTTTGTGGACATGTGTAGAGAAGTTAGCCCACATTTTGTGGACATATGTAGAGAAGTTAGCCCACATTTTGTGGACATGTGTAGAGAAGTTAGTTAGTCGTTGGGTTATCCTTACCGCACATTTAACTGTTCCTAAGTGCTGAGGAAGAGACAATCATCTTTTTTTGGCCATGTAATGAGAAGAGAACAACTGGAATATATTGTAACAACTGGAAAAATTGAGGGACGAAGAGATAGAGGGAAGCAAAGAGAAAAAAATAACAGACAGCTTAAGAGAATGGCTTGGCAGAAGGTCAACAACAGAAATGATAAATAGCTGCCGAGATCGAATGTTGTGGAGAGACATGATCACTCACGCCACTAGACCCGGTACTTGATGATGATGATGATGAAGTGCTGAGATCTCCCCCTCAGCAAATCCTGCAGCGTGAAACGATAAACTGGTTCACAAGTTCTCCTCCCTTCCCCTCGCAGCTCTCCTGAGTTGGCCAATGACTAACGTGGAGATCAAGGAGTCCAGGGTTGCAGATTCACGAACAGAATAGAAATGTTTATCACCTCGCCCTTCTTTTCGAGCTTACGATTGGGTTATACGATAGTTCATCATTATGACGTAGCACGCACATTTTCAGCAATGGATGCACCCACGACGCTTGGTTCACTCTAAAGAACGCCAGCAGCCACACGAACGAACTCAGTAGCACCGACACAAACCCACGAAGTCTAATATCCGGTTGAACGAAGCGATCTACATTAAAAAGAAAATCCTGCAGCGGTCATTGGAGCTCAAACTGTAATCCATGATCCTGGAACAGGAAGTCATATGTGTGTGTATGTGCGCGTGTGTGTGCGTGTGTGTGTGTGTGTGTGTGTGTGTGTGGCGAAGAAGCGTAAACATTTCAAACCACAGCCCCTCCCCCACCCCGCTTGGAGATGTAGCGGGCTGGAATAGGAGTTTATATGTTTGTTATGTACATCGAAGCCTACTCAATGTAGACGTGGTTATGGAATTTATATGTTTGTTATGTACAGCAAAGCCTACTCCATGTAGACGTGGTTATGGAGTTTATATGTTTGTTATGTACAGCAAAGCCTACTCCATGTAGACGTGGATTTTCAGGGCTTAGGCCTTGCCAGAAAAAAAGTATAATTTTCTTCCTTTACAGAACCACAGTCTGAGAGTCTTGTTTCTTGTAGGGCAGCAATATCAACATGTAACCTATTTAGTTCTTTATCTATGAGTGCTGTTGTTCTAATTTGCCCTTCTGTCGGTGTGTTTTCTTTAGCAAGTCCAGGGCACATGGTCCTTACGTTCCATGTGCCAAGTTTAAACATTGGTGCTTTCTTCCTCATTTCGCTTTGCCTACTCTGCCTGGGCACGGAATATGGAGATAGTGCTTTACCCAGTCGCACTATTCCCCTCTCGACTTCGTTTCAGGAATTTCCGAAGGATGGACGTAGTCCATACGTTCGGGTTTGAAAGAGGGTACAGGGGATGCTAGAAAGACGGTTAACGCCGTCTATTACCTTAGGGTCCCTCCCTCCAGATATTTACTCTGGGTGTACTCCCATAACCTTCGATTGTAACTAGAATCTGGTCCACAAGGTAGTGAAGGGTTTTGTGGTCGAAGTTTCCCTTCTAGACGGGTTGCCAGCGAGGGTTTACGAGTCCCGTCTACCCGGAGCGATATCTAAAGATACGCCTTTGTCAGGCACAGGTGCCCAAATAGGGATAGAATACTTACCAGTAATAACAAAAGGTAAAATAGAAGGTGGGAGAGAAAGAGATAGATACAGAGAGACAGACAGAGAGACAAAGAGAGAGAAACAGGGACAGGAGAGAGACAGAGACACAAAGAGAGAGACAGAGAGTCAGAGAGAGAGACAGAAACACAAAGAGAGAGAGAGACAGAGACAGAGAGAGAGACAGAGAGACAGAGAGAGACAGATAAGAGACAGAGAGAGACAGAGAGAGACAGAGAGACAGAGAGAGACAGATAAGAGACAGAGAGAGAGAGAGAGAGAGACAGAGAGACAGAGAGACAGAGAGACAGAGAGACAGAGAGAGACAGATAAGAGACAGAGAGAGACAGAGAGAGACAGAGAGAGACAGATAAGAGACAGAGAGAGACAGAGAGAGACAGAGAGAGACAGAGTAAGAGAGACAAATACAGAGAAAGAGAGAGACAGAGCAAGATATAGAGAGAGAGACAGAGAGAGTCAGAGATAGAGACAGTAAGAGAGACAGAGAGAGACACAGAGAGAGACAGAGCGAGAGAGACAGAGAGACACAGAGAGAGACATAGTGAGAGAGACAGAGAGAGAGACAGAGAGACAGACAGAGTGAGAGACACAGAAAGAGACAAAGTGAGAGAGACAGAAAGAAAGAGAGAGAAAGAGAGCGAGAGAGACAGAGTGAAAGAGACAAAGAAAAGAAGAGACAGAGAGAGAGTGAGAACAAGAGGGAGCGTGAGACAGATAGACAGAGTCAGAGAGACAGAGAGAGAGAGAGAAAGAGAGTGAGAGACAGAGAAAGAAAGAGAGAGAGTCAAAGAGAGACAGAGATAGAGACAAACAGAGAGAGACAGAGAGATACAGAGAGAGAGAGAGTGGCAGAGTGAGAGAGACACAGAGAGAGACAGAGTGAGACATAGAGAGACACAGAGAGAGACAGAGTGAGACATAGAGAGACACAGAGAGAGAGAGTGAGACATAGAGAGACACAGAGAGAGAGAGAGACATAGAGAGACACAGAGAGAGACAGAGTGAGACATAGAGAGACACAGAGAGAGACAGAGTGAGACAGAGTGAGACAGAGTGAGACATAGAGAGAGACAGAGTGAGACAGAGTGAGACAGAGTGAGACATAGAGAGACACAGAGAGAGACAGAGTGAGACATAGAGAGACACAGAGAGAGACAGAGAGAGACAGAGAGAGACAGAGTGAGACATAGAGAGACAGAGTGAGACAGAGAGAGACAGAGTGAGACAGAGAGAGACAGAGTGAGACAGAGAGAAACAGAGTGAGACAGAGAGAGACAGAGTGAGACAGAGAGAGACAGAGTGAGACAGAGATAGACAGAGTGACACAGAGAGAGACAGAGTGAGACAGAGAGAGATAGAGTGACACAGAGAGAGACAGAGTGAGACAGAGTGAGACATAGAGAGACACAGAGAGAGACAGAGTGAGACAGAGTGAGACATAGTGAGACAGAGTGAGACATAGAGAGACACAGAGAGAGACAGAGTGAGACATAGAGAGACACAGAGAGAGACACAGAGAGAGACAGAGTGAGACAGAGTGAGACAGAGTGAGACATAGAGAGACACAGAGAGAGACAGAGTGAGACATAGAGAGACACAGAGAGAGACAGAGAGAGACAGAGTGAGACATAGAGAGACACAGAGAGAGACAGAGTGAGACATAGAGAGACACAGAGAGAGACAGAGAGAGACAGAGAGAGAAAGAGTGAGACATAGAGAGACAGAGTGAGACAGAGAGAGACAGAGTGACACAGAGAGAGACAGAGTGAGACAGAGAGAGACAGAGTGAGACATAGAGAGACACAGAGAGAGACAGAGAGATACAGAGAGAGAGACAAACAGAGAGAGACAGAGTGAGACAGAGAGAGACAGAGTGAGACAGAGTGAGACAGAGAGAGACAGAGTGAGACATAGAGAGAGAGACAGAGTGAGACAGAGTGGCAGTGTGAGAGAGACACAGAGAGAGAGACAGAGTGAGACAGAGTGGCAGAGTGAGAGAGACAGAGAGAGAGAGACAGAGAGATACAGAGTAGCAGAGTGAGAGAGACACAGAGAGAGAGACAGAGTGAGACAGAGTGGCAGAGTGAGAGAGACACAGAGAGAGAGACAGAGTGAGACAGAGTGGCAGAGTGAGAGAGACACAGAGAGAGAGAGATACAGAGAGAGAGAGATACAGAGAGAGAGAGAGATACAGAGAGAGAGAGATACAGAGAGAGAGAGATACAGAGAGAGAGATACAGAGAGAGAGAGAGATACAGAGAGAGAGAGATACAGAGAGAGAGAGAGATACAGAGAGAGAGATACAGAGAGAGAGGGAGATACAGAGAGAGAGAGATACAGAGAGAGAGAGATACAGAGAGAGAGAGAGATACAGAGAGAGAGAGATACAGAGAGAGAGAGATACAGAGAGAGAGAGAGATACAGAGAGAGAGATACAGAGAGAGAGAGAGATACAGAGAGAGAGAGATACAGAGAGAGAGAGAGATACAGAGAGAGAGAGATACAGAGAGAGAGAGATACAGAGAGAGAGAGATACAGAGAGAGAGAGATACAGAGAGAGAGATACAGAGAGAGAGAGATACAGAGAGAGAGAGCTACAGAGAGAGAGAGAGATACAGAGAGAGAGAGATACAGAGAGAGAGACAGAGAGAGAGACAGAGATAGAGACAAACAGAGAGATACAGAGAGAGAGAGACACAGAGAGAGAGAGAGACAGAGATAGAGACAAACAGAGAGATACAGAGAGAGAGAGAGAGACACAGAGAGAGAGAGATACAGAGAGATAGAGACAAACAGAGAGATACAGAGAGAGAGACACAGAGAGAGAGATACAGAGAGATAGAGACAAACAGAGAGATACAGAGAGAGAGAGAGACACAGAGAGAGAGATATACAGAGAGAGAGACACAGAGAGAGAGAGAGAGAGATACAGAGAGATAGAGACAAACAGAGAGAGACACAGAGATACAGAGTGGCAGAGTGAGAGAGACACAGAGAGAGAGAGATACAGAGTGGCAGAGTGAGAGAGACACAGAGAGAGACAGAGAGATACAGAGTGGCAGAGTGAGAGAGACAAACAGAGAGAGACAGAGAGATACAGAGTGGCAGAGTGAGAGAGACACACAGAGAGAGACAGAGAGAGACAGAGAGATACAGAGTGGCAGAGTGAGAGAGACACAGAGAGAGACAGAGTGAGACAGAGAGGGCAGAGAGACACAGTCAGAGAGAGATACAGAGAGACACAGAGCGACAGAGAGAGAGTCAGAGAGAGACAGAGTGAGAGAGAGAGAGACAGAATGAGAGAGAGAGTGACAGTGAGAGATAGAGTGAGAGAGACAGAGCGAAAGGGACACAGAGAGAGCCAGAGAGAGACAGAGTGAGAGAGACAGAGACAGAGTGAGAGAGACAGAGAGAGAGACAGAGTGAACAGAGTGAGAGAGACAGAAAAAAAAGAGAGAGACAGAGAGCGAGAGAGACAGAGTTAGAGTGACAGAGAGAAAGACAGAGCGGAAGGGACACAGAGAGAGACAGAGTGAGAGAGACAGAGACAGAGTGAGAGAGACAGAGAGAGACAGAGTGAACAGAGTGAACAGAGTGAGAGAGACAGAAAAAAAGAGAAAGACAGAGAGAGACAGAGTTAGAGAGACAGAGAGAAAGACAGAGACAGAGAAAAAGAGAGAGTGAGAGACAGAGAGAGAGACAGAATGAGTGAGAGTGACAGAGTGAGAGATAGAGTGAGAGAGAGTGAGACAGAGCGAAAGGGACACAGAGAGAGCCAGAGAGAGACAGAGTGAGAGAGACAGAATTAGAGAGACAGAGAGAGAGACAGAGAGAGACAGAGTGAGAGAGACAGAGAGAGACAGAGTGAGAGAGACAGAGAGAGACAGAGTGAGACAGAGAGCGAGAGACAGAGTTTGAGAGACAGAGAGAGAGACAGAGAGAGACAGAGTGAGAGAGACAGAGTGAGAGAGACAGAGAGAGACAGAGTGAGAGAGAAAGAGAGAGAGACAGGGTGAACAGACTGAGAGAGACAGAAAAAAAAGAGAGAGACAGAGAACGAGAGAGACAGAGTTTGAGAGACAGAGAGAAAGACAGAGACAGAGAAAGAGAGAGAGTGCGAGACAGAGAGAGAGCAGAGTAAGAGAGACATAGTCAGAGAGATAGTCTGAGACGAAGAGAGAGAGGCAAGGTGAGAGAGACAGAGACAGAGAGAGACAGCATGAGAGAGACAGAGTGAGACGGAGAGTGACAGAGAGAGATATAAACAGAGAGAAAGACAGAGTGACAGAGACAGAGAGATACATAGAGACAGAGTGAGAGAGACACACAGAGGGACAGAGTGAGAGAGACAGAGAGAGACAGACAGAGAGAGAGACAGATAGAGAGAGATAGAGAGAGAGACAGAGAGAGAGAGAGACGTCAATAAAACATTGTGCCTGGTGGTGTGAGAGCGTAGTGGCATGGGAACAAATCAACGATGATCGCACAGCTTACAAACTGGATGGTTATGGTTCGACATGAATGAAGCTGCTCACTGATGGAACTGTTGCACAGCTCACAAACTGGATGGTTATGGTTCGACATGAATGAAGCTGCTCACTGATGGAACTGTTGCACAGCTCACAAACTGGATGGTTATGGTTCGACATGAATGAAGCTGCTCACTGATGGAACTGTTGCACAGCTCACAAACTGGATGGTTATGGTTCGACATGAATGAAGCTGCTCACTGATGGAACTGTTGCACAGCTCACAAACTGGATGGTTATGGTTCGACATGAATGAAGCTGCTCACTGATGGAACTGTTGCACAGCTCACAAACTGGATGGTTATGGTTCGACATGAATGAAGCTGCTCACTGATGGAACTGTTGCACAGCTCACAAACTGGATGGTTATGGTTCGACATGAATGAAGCTGCTCACGCTGCAGTTTGTCCAATCCCATTGTACACTTAATGTAGGTCTCGATGACCTGTCTCAACCAGACGTTCCTGTGCCAGTTCTGTGGATATAATGATATAATATCATCATCATCAAGTACCGGGCCTGCTGGCGTAGGTGATCATGTCTTTCCACAACTTTCGATCTCAGTAGCTATTTATCATTTCTGTTGTTGACCTTCTGCCAAGCCATTCTCTTAAGCTGTCTGTTGTTTTTTTTCTCTTTGCTTCCCTCTATCTCTTCGTCCCTCAATTTTTCCAGTTGTTACAATATATTCCAGTTGTTCCCTTCTCATTACATGGCCAAAAAATTATGATTGTTTCTTCTTAATATTGGATATGGAGGCGAAGGCGCGCCCCCCCCCCCCCCCCAGCACCAGAGCTGGAAGTCGTCAGTGACTCATAACTGATGGCTTGCGCCAGGATCGGTGAACCAGAACCATCCAGACCCTGCTACACCTCTTCGTGGTGCCTCTAGAAACAGACTAACCTGTCTAGTCTGGCCAAGCGAGCAGGGATCGAAGTGGGAAGACGAACCCGGTACACAAAAAAGCGTCGGCTGAAATCGGATGTGTTGGGCCGAAAGGCGCAGATATCACAGTGTTACACTGCAAACTGCAACACAACGTAACTACGTCCACTTAACGTCCTTTTAAGGGCGGATGACGAGGAGGAAGTCTACGGTTCGTATCCGTTAGAATACCTCAAATCATCGGACGAACGCATCATCATCATCATCATCATCATATTGGATATTAGCGCTCTTTTTGCTTTGACCTCTTTCAGAAAATTTTCATTACTCTTCTTATGTAAAAGTGCATTTGCACGCTAAAATAGGTAAAGACGGTATTAGTGCAGTGTAGTGCGGAAGGAGAGAAAAGTGACGTAAATTGGTTAGTGACAGTTGTTAGGGAGTTCGTTAGTTGGAGTGGAGCAGTTGAAGGGATTAGGTGCTCAGTGATGCAGCTAAGAAGGACGCACAGAAACCTGTTAGTTTGATGTCGTTTGGTTGAAGTTGGTTAGTTGGAGCTGAGCAGTTGAAGGGATTCGGTGCTCAGTGATGCAGCTAAGAAGGACGCACAGAAACCTGTTAGTTTGATGTCGTTTGGTTGAAGTCCAACATGAAAGACTCTCACTGCTTCTAGTCCTGATGGTTTACCTAAGCAAACAGTACCGCCCAACACCCTCCTTCACTGCTGGGATGATTTGTCCGTGTCTCAACGACACCTCAACCAGGCTGTGTGGCCAGGCATGACTTCAGGACATCTTCCACAAAGCTCCCTTCGCAGCATGCACACGGGATTCTAGTCAAGTGGACATTTCTAATAAGTAACATTGTTTGAAAGTGGACAAATTAATGGACATTTCTAATAAGTGACATTGTTTGAAAGTGGACAAATTAATGGACATTTCTAATAAGTGACATTGTTTGAAAGTGGACAAATTAATGGACATTTCTGAGGAGGGTTTCTTTTATGTAGAACCATCTTGGTTGTTATTTATTTATTTGAACTTTGCTATATTGAATGTTGTATGTGGCCAGGTTTGTTCCAGGGACAGTTCCAAAAATTTGGTGATTTGATCATATTAATTAAGACCTGTTTTAGAAATCAACTTGTGTCGGTTGAAACATTAAACGGTTTTAAATAGAAAGAAGAAAGAACGATTTGTATATTTAAAAAAGATTTGTATACTTACCTGTCCATGGTATTCTCAACATTCTTCTGTAAAACCACATTTCTACAGACTCCAGTGATTTTCTTGTCTGTTGTCCTATTGTCCATGATTCACATCCATATGTTAAGACTGGCTCTACTCATCATCATCATGTGCCATACCGGATGGCGTAGGTGATCATGTCCCTCCACAATCTTCTATCTACAGTGCATCGTATGAGTGTTGTTGTTTTTTTTCCATGCCATGACCCCAAGCTATCCAGTACTTTCTCTCTTTGTCGTCCGCGATCTCTCTTTCCTTTTATTTTGCCAGTTGTAACCAAGTATTCCAACTTTCCTCTTCTCATGATGTGCCCGAAAAATGTTGCTCTACTAGAAGGAGAAAATGGATTGTGTTCGAATAAATGGATAGAGACACAGGAAAAGGATTGAGAGATAAATACAATAAGTAGAGATGAAATAAAAAATACTTAATGCGTTCTTAATTTAAAGATTGTTTTTGATTCGACAGCGCAGAAAATTGTCGAGCTTTGCCATTGACACAGTTGTTCATCATCTCACGGCGCAAGTTCTCACATTCAAATAAAATGTTATTTTAACACTTCTCAACACAGGGGTTTTCACATTTGTTCATGGTGACAGTTGTGATTGTGAATAATCTCAGCTAGTAATATTTCCTTTCAATTTCCTTATCTTGAGTTGGTAACATTTGTGATGACTGGAGAACATTAAACTGTACAATTCAATCCCATAAGTTGATGATTGGAGAAAATTAAACTGTGCAATTCAATCCCATAAGTTGATGATTGGAGAACATTAAACTGTGCAATTCAGTCACATAAGTTGATGTTTGGAGAACATTAAACTGTGCAATTCAATCACATAAGTTGGTGTTTGGAGAACATTAAACTGTGCAATTCAATCACATAAGATAAGAAAACAATTGACAACCATAACGTATACAATGTGTATCTTAAAACTGACAGTCATAAACGTTTACCAGAACTCGTTCCGGGCCGTTTCGACTAAAAAAAATATTTGCGAATATTATTTCTCGTATATAAATCCACTAATGGGAGGTACCTTAAGTAATTATCAGTGTCAGTAGCGGTGTGGCAAGGCGATCAAGTGAATGTGGGTTCAATAACTACTTGTCGCTCTCCAGTGGACTGAGCTGAAACAAAATTGGTACCTGACTCAATGAATTAGCAAAGGTAGCCATAAAGAAGAGCAATGGCTCAATTTGCTGTGATCTAGTACGTGGTAGTTTAATAGTTCATGTCTCTCTTCCCTGCCACATTAAAATATGCTATGTGGCGCACTTTACCAAACGTTATTGTTTCTCTATTTTTTTTATTTTCTGTGTGCAAAGTCTATACTCGCTCTTACCACCCCCTCCTCCTCACAACCTGGAGCGTCCCCTCTTCCCCACAACCCGGAGCATCCCCACCTCCCCACAACCCAGAGCATCCCCTCCTCCCCACAACTCGGAACATCCCAACCTCCCCACAACCCAGAGCATCCCCTCCTCCCCACAACTCGGAACATCCCAACCTCCCCACAACCCAGAGCATCCCCTCCTCCCCACAACTCGGAGCATCCCCAGATCTGATATCCACAGTTTCAAATCGACCCAGTTCCGACGTGAACAAATCACCAGAACTCAACATTTATTAGCCTGATTTCCTCACACGGAAATGTCCTTATTTAACAAAAAACACATTCTGGCTTACATTCTCACACAAAAAATGCTTCTATCTTGATATTCGAAGGTTGCAATCTATTTCTAGACCTCTAGCTATGTGTTAATTGTATTTCATTACATTTTCTTTTAAGCGTTTCCCCTTTTATCTTCTCATAGTTTCCTGTGAGCTGTGTGTTTCATCCGTTTTGATTATGTTTAGATGTCCCGATTGTTTACGATGAAGGATGATATCGTATGACAGGGAACAGTTGACTGTGTTCACTTTCTGCGCGGTTTCGCCTTATGTCTTTTGGCGTGTGCTGAGACTGCTACGATGGGGACTACAGTTACCTTTCTTTGTTTGGGAGATGAGTTAGTAATTCGGATGATTCCACTGGCACGGGCGGTTGAGCAATTATGGATTTTGATTCGTTTGCAGTGATACCGAGACCTTCCATAACCAATAACCAATCTTCTCATCATCATCAAGTACCATGCCAGCTGGCGTAGGTGATCATGTCTATCCACAAGCAGAGCGTGATAAATAACAGGTTTGAGGGGGGGGGGGAGGAAATAGCTGTATACTAGTATATATTTTTCAAACTACTGGAACGTTTAACATGCAACTTTCTCATCATATGTAGATAGAAAGGGACTAAGTATTTTTAGCTGTGCAAAGTGCTGTCATCATCATCAAGTACCAGGCCTGCTGGCGTAGGTGATCATGTCTCTCCACAACTTTAAATCTCGACAGTTATTTATCAGTTCTATTGTTGACCTTCTGCCAAGCCATTCTCTTAAACTGTCTGGTATCTTTTCGCTTTGCTTCCCTATATTTCTTCGTTCCTCAATTTTCCCAGTTGTCACAATATATTCCAGCTGTTCCCTTCTCATTATATGGCTAAAAATGATTGCTTCTTCCTAATTTTGGAAATTGGCTCTCTTTTTGCTTTGGCCTCTTTCAGAACGTTTTCATTACTCTTCTTAGCTTATCTTCTTATTTTACCTTCTACCTATACACGTTGGACAGTGAACTTTATGTTACTTTGTTATAAGCGACTTCTAGAGTGTTTCTTGATATTGTATCGAGCGTTAGAGACATAAGCTTGGACAGACATTACAATAAAAGGTAAAAACATATACATCAAGAAAATATACGTGAAGAAAATGTACGTAAAGAAAATATATGTGAAATAAATATACGTGAAGAAAATATACGTGAAGAAAATATATGTGAAGAGAAGATACGTTAGGAAAATATACGTAAAGAAAATATACATAAAGGAAATATACGTGAAGAAAATATACATAAAGGAAATATACGTGAAGAAAATATACGTAAAGAAAATATACGTGAAGAGAAGATATGTAAAGAAAATATACGTAAAGAAAATATACATAAAGGAAATATACGTGAAGAAAATATACATAAAGAAAATATACATAAAGGAAATATACGTGAAGAAAATATACGTGAAGAAAATAAACATGAAGAGAAGATATGTAAAGAAAATATATGTAAAGAAAATATACATAAAGGAAATATACGTGAAGAAAATATACGTGAAGAAAATATACGTGAAGAGAAGATATGTAAAGAAAATATACGTGAAGAAAATATACGTGAAGAGAAGATATGTAAAGAAAATATATGTGAAGGAAATATACGTGAAGTAAGTATACGTGAAGTATATATTCGTGAAGAAAATATGCGTAATGTTTTTTTATTCGTTCGTCAGCTTTTGCCTCTGACGAAGTCCCTAGAGACTAGGAACTGAATTTTGCGTGTTAATACATTATTCCCTGGCAGCCGTGTGCACAGGGGTCCCTCGCCGCACAGGCAGATAACTCTGACTTCGGAGGTACTCATATTTTTTTCCGTCGATGAGTAATTGACGTTTGAAGCTAGGCCTCGCTGCTGAGACCAGGGGTGGTTGCCGCAGAGAGAAATCATAAATAAAAATCCCAAATGTGTAGCCGGGATTTTAACCCACCACCTCTCTGTCTCGATGCAGGCGTCTTGCCTCAAGACCAACTACCCCACTCCCCATACGTGAAGTAAATATACCTGAAGAATATAGAGGAAGTGACATTTGAAACTAGATATAATCGTTGAAAAACACAAGATAGTTTGCGAGAAAGACAAACAGAGAGAAAACACTTATATTAAAAAATACAGAGCATGACACTGATTGAGATATGCAAGCACAAAATGAGTCATAGAAAGAATAAATGAGGGAAATGAAGCCACACCACATGGATTAACAAGAAGAGATTGACAGATACATGATAATAACAAAGCGGAAAAGAGGTGGTTAAAAAGAGGTTCAGATTTCAACATAGACAGATTCATAGAATGATGAATGTTTACAATAAGCGTCACAGAGAGAAACACAAGTCATTGATGGCCACCCATGTGACATGACGTAATGGTAGCTGAAAATGGAAGGCAGATTGGACAACGCAGACAGTAAGACAGAGCAAGGGAAAACACGAGAAAAGGAAACACGACTTTTCTGTTCATGATAAATAAATGAGATCGTATTAAGCTTTAGAAACACATAGTGTGATATATGATCTCATAGACAACATAAAGTGATATATGATCTCATAGACAACATAAAGTGATACATGATCTCATAGACAACATAAAGTGACACATAATCTCATAGACAACATAAAGTGATAAATGATCTCATAGACAACATAAAGTGATATATAATCTCATAGACAACATAAAGTGATCTATAATCTCATAGACAACATAAAGTGATGTATAATCTCATAGACAACATAAAGTGATATATAATCTCATAGACAACATAAAGTGGTATATGATCTCATAGACAACATAAAGTGATACATGATCTCATAGACAACATAAAGTGACACATGATCTCATAGACAACATAAAGTGATAAATGATCTCATAGACAACATAAAGTGATATATAATCTCATAGACAACATAAAGTGATCTATAATCTCATAGACAACATAAAGTGATGTATAATCTCATAGACAACATAAAGTGATATATAATCTCATAGACAACATAAAGTGGTATATGATCTCATAGACAACATAAAGTGATATATGATCTCATAGACAACATAAAGTGGTATATGAGTTATTGAGTTATTTGAGTTATTGAGTTATTTGCGGGTCATCATCATTGCACTCCGAACATGTCCATAGGTGCTCAGATCCCCTCCTCAGCAATTCCCTCAGTGTCCAGCGACTGACGACTCCAGTTCTATGTTGGTTGATAAGTCTTCTTACACGGCCACCAAGTTTCTCATTTCTGGCCGTGCCCATCTTAACTCCCATTTCCATCATCCGAAGAAGTGACGTTGATCTGTGTTTGTCGAAGTCATGTGCTCTTCCAACATCTCGAAGGGCATTGATGACGTCCGCCCGATCCATCGGTTGCCCGTCCTCAACGACAGCGCAGCTAGCCAACCTGTCCGCTCTCTCATTTCCCCGTGCTCCCGCATGTCCAGGGACATAGACAAAGGTGACCTTACGTATTTTGGATTTCTGCAACGACTCTACCAATTGCATGCGTACATAGCCCGCCTCCACTTTTTTATCATGCTCATCGAATCACTCAGTATACATGCGTGGATGTAGTCTTGTGACTCTAACCATTTGAATGCCTTGGTCACTGCCATCACCTCCATTGTCATGCTACTCGTGGTCATGGCGTATGCACCACTGTCTTCCTTGGCTATTCTGCCTGCTGAGCGTGCTGTAAATGCCCATGCACTTCTTTCGTGTCGTCTTACAGATCCGTCTGTATAGATGACTGCATCTTTCTCATCGGTATTATCGCAGATGAGACCGTTGACCTCAGCATTAACCACGACTGGGTTCTGTTCCCTACTTTTCCTGTCGAGTGTGACAATACATGAGAAAGTTCCCTTGAATGACCTAGGCACCGGTATCCACTCCTCACCAACGCTGATATTGGTAAGCCCACAGACCTGTTTGATGACATCTTCTGCTCGGCCCACCCATGATTTGCCTCTTTTTAGCCTGGTACCTTTCTCTGTGTTGAGCACGTGGTGCAATGGATGCTCTGTATCTGTACTAATCTTCAGGTATGCTCGTGCTCTCCAGATCTTAATTCTGTCATCCATGGTTGGAAAGTCAAGAAGATACCTCATTGCTACACAGGGAGTGTCCCTCGTACATCCCAGGATAATGCGCATGGCTTCATTTTGTATTTTCTCCAGCCTATCAATTTGAGTCGTACTGACAGTAAGAATGGCCAGGGCATACTCGATTGGTGCGAGGACTAATCCCTGGAACAGAAGAATAAGTAGCCTCTGCTCGATGTTGGCAGCTGCCATGACCTTCAAGGCGGCTAATCCTTTGCGGGATTTTGTTATCACATGGTCGAAGTGGTCTCGAAAACACAGGCTACGATCAAACTTAACTCCGAGGTATGTCATCAACTTGTCCCTGGTCACCTCATCAGCTCCCATTCGTACTACCGGTGTGGTTGTATTAACGATAAGATTGTTAAGGGAGAACCATGAAACTGATGCTTTATTAGGATTAACCAAGGCACCTGAAACCCCACACCAGGAAGAAATGCGATCGAGTTCGTCTTGCATTGTGGAGGCGATTCCCCGTCTGTCTCTTCCCTGTCGATATACCAGAATATCATCAGCAAAAGTCATAGTTCTTCCCCTCCCATCCAGCTGTTGGGCCCGTGATCGTTATTGTGTACACGTTAAATAGAACTGGTGACAATGGTGAGCCTTGTGGCAGCATAGGACAAATGGATGTTGGCTCGGAAGACCAACTTCCACATTTGCTGCTGAGCAAGTTACTGGAGTTGGCCAGTTTATAACGTGGAACGGGTTCTAGGCCGTGCGACTGAGCAAGTGCACGTGAGTCTAGACCATCCAAAGTGGTATATGATCTCATAGACAACATAAAGTGGTATATGATCTCATAGACAACATAAAGTGGTATATGATCTCATAGACAACATAAAGTGACACATGATCTCATAGACAACATAAAGTGATACATGATCTCATAGACAACATAAAGTGACACATTATCTCATAGACAACATAAAGTGATACATGATCTCATAGACAACATAAAGTGACACATGATCTCATAGACAAGAAAAAAGTGATATACAATCCTATGGACAACATAAAGTGATATATGATCTCATAGACAGCATAAAGTGATATATGATCTCATAGACAACATAAAGTGATATACAATCCTATGGACAACATAAAGTGATATATGATCTAATAGACAACATAAAGTGATATATGATATTATAGACAACATAACGTGATATATGATCTCATAGACAACATAAAGTGGTACATGATCTCATAGACAACATAAAGTGATATACAATCCTATGGACAACATAAAGTGATATATGATCTCATAGACAACATAAAGTGATATACAATCCTATGGACAACATAAAGTGATATACAATCCTATGGACTGCCTAAAGTAGTATGAAAGGTTACATAAACAGATGAACAAATCCATTTGAAAACAGGAGGGGAGCGAATCAAGAAACTAATCAAGTTGTCTCCCCTTACATAAATACTGGGTATTTCCCCTTATAAAATGGGCACCAGAGGAAGGAATTGCCAAACATCTATTTATCTAAAAGGTATATTTGCATACATCACTTTCCCTTCTTTTCTTATTGCTAGCCCCATTTATTTCTCTCTCACAGGAACGGCTGTATCGACAGCACAGAGATTTATGCACAATCGTTACTATTCAATGTGACGCGTATATTCTGTACTTTTGAAACAGGTACTTGATATAGAGTTCTTTGTATATTGTCCTTAACTATTCAGATTCGTTTCTGTTTCCCAACCCCACAGTGAACGAACTCCATATGACCGGTAAAGAAACGTGTGTTTAATTTATAAAGGCCAATTAAAATGTTTGTTAATTTTAGTAGTAATGTTTTTCTTCTTTTCATATGTAGCCCATGTAACCATAATGGAGCCGCGATAGCTCAGTGGTTAGTGAACTGGACTACAAAGGACAAGAGGTAGGGTTCGATCCCAACCGACGGCTTCCGATTCACCCAGCCATAAATGGGTACCGGATTTTTTTCTGGGAAAGTAAAGTGGCACGGGCGTAATACCGACCTCATTACCCCAAAAATCATGTGCCGAGGGTCTGTAAAATTTACGGTCACTAACACCATATTCCCAAAACACCACTTGGCGTGATGGGGGTATTTTACTTTTCTTTTTATACATATTAAATAAATCTGGGAACAGCGCACGGGGTTGCCTAACTCCCTATTTTATTTGTTGAAGCATTCCCGTTTGATTTCCAGTTCTTATGGCCGCTGTTTGTTGCTAGTAGATGTTCTTTATTATTCTTAGATCTTTGCTATCCTATCTATGCCTTCTAAAATTGTGACTATTTCTTGGTTCTTTACTTTGTCCAAATGCTTTCGTACAATCTAGAAAACATAGGTATAGATCTGTTTTCACCTTTTTCTACTAAAGATCTTATGATGCATATGGTTTTGCTCGTTCCAACAAAACCATACAGAACCAAATCTGTTCATGGCTAATTTCTCGACTGATTTTGTTTCGCACTCTTCACATGATGATTCATAGTAACATCTTAGTCATGTGACTCACAAGGCTTATTGTGCGATGATATTCAATCGAGCCAGATCTTTGGTTGGGCTATGGAGATTGATTCTAGCAGGTCGTCTGGTATATGGAGGGAGCGATCGAAACAAAATCTGTGATCTCTCTATTTAGATTTTGTTTTATTTAAATTTTAGATAAAATGTTTTTAAAATGAACATTTGTACTTTCCGCATCATAATTCAGTGATCGTTTCGACTATTAATCACATGTTTGGGTTGTAGGAATAAGGTGTCTCTTGTTACTGTCTAACAATAATGTGGTGTCTTTTGTTACTGTCTAACAATAATGTGGTGTCTCTTGTTACTGTCTAACAATAATGAGGTGTCTCTTGTTACTGTCTAACAATAATGAGATGTCTCTTGTTACTGTCTAACAATAATGAGGTGTCTCTTGTTACTGTCTAACAATAATGTGGTGTCTCTTGTTACTGTCTAACAATAATGAGGTGTCTCTTGTTACTGTCTAACAATAATGAGGTGTCTCTTGTTACTGTCTAACAATAATGAGGTATCTCTTGTTAGTGTCAAACAATAATGATATGTCTCTTGTTACTGTCTAACAATAATGAGATGTCTCTTGTTACTGTCTAACAATAATGAGATGTCTCTTGTTACTGTTTAACAAAAATGAGGTGTCTCTTGTTACTGTTTAACAAAAATGAGGTGTCTCTTGTTAGTGCCTAACAATAATGAGGTGTCTCTTGTTACTGTCTAACAATAATGAGGTGTCTCTTGTTACTGTCTAACAATAATGAGGTGTCTCTTGTTACTGTCTAACAATAATGAGGTGTCTCTTGTTAGTGTCAAACAATAATGAGGTGTCTCTTGTTACTGTCTAACAATAATGTGGTGTCTCTTGTTACTGTTTAACAATAATGTGGTGTCTCTTGTAACTGTTTAACAAAAATGAGGTGTTTCTTGTTTCTGTCTAACAATAATGAGGTGTCTCTTGTTACTGTTTAACAATAATGTGTCGTGTCTTGTTACTGTTTAACAAAATAAGATGTCTCGTGTTACTGGCTAACAATAATGAGGTGTCTCTTGTTACTGTCTAACAATAATGAGGTGTCTCTTGTTACAGTTTAACAAAAATGAGGTGTCTCTTGTTACTGCCTAACAATAATGAGGTGTATCTTGTTACTGTCTAACAATAATGAGGTGTCTCTTGTTACTGTCTAACAGTAATGAGGTGTCTCTTGTTACTGGCTAACAATAATGAGGTATCACTTGTTAGTGTCAAACAATAATGAGATGTCTCTTGTTACTGTTAACAATAATGAGGTGTCTCTTGTTACTGTTTAACAAAAATGAGGTGTCTCTTGTTACTGTGTAACAATAATGAGGTGTCTCTTGTTACTGTCTAACAATAATGAGGTTTTTCTTGTTACTGTCTAACAATAATGAGGTGTATCTTGTTACTGTCTAACAATAATGAGATGTCTCTTGTTACTGTCTAACAATAATGAGGTTCTCTTGTTACTGTCCAACAATAATGAGGTTCTCTTGTTACTGTCTAACAATAATGTGGTGTCTCTTGTTATTGTCAAACAATAATGAGGAGTCTCTTGTTACTGTTTAACGATAATGTGGTGTCTCTTGTTACTGTCTAACAATAATGGGGTGTCTCTTGTTACTGTCTAACAATGATGAAGTGTCTCTTTTTGCTGTGTAACAATAATGAGGTGTCTCTTGTTGCTGTCTAACAATAATGAGGTGTCTCTTGTTACTGTCTAACAATAATGAGGTGTCTCTTGTTACTGTCTAACAATAATGAGATTGCTCTTGTTACTGGCAAACAATAATGTGTCTCTGTTACTGTCTAACAATAATGAGATGTCTCTTCTTACTGTCTAACAATAATGAGATGTCTCTTGTTACTGTCTAACAATAATGAGATGTCTCTTTTTACTGTCAAACAATAATGAGATGTCTCTTATTACTGTCAAACAATAATGAGATTATCTTGTTACTGTCAAACAATAATGAGATGTCTCTTATTACTGTCAAACAATGATGAGATTATCTTGTTACTGTCTAACAATAATGAGGTGTCTCTTGTTACTGTCCAACAATAATAAGATGTCTCTTGTTACTGTCAAACAATAATGAAATGTCTCTTGTTACTGTCAAGCAATAATGAGATGTCTCTTGTTACTGTCAAACAATAATGAGATGGGTGCATAACAATCTCTGGGTGGAATCTCTCACTATGTCCAGTCACTCTCTGCTCCACATTTTGGGGCAAATAAACGAAGGTCTGACTGCAAGTAATGCATCATCAGAGACATGTTGCAGCCAAACCTGTTGTACCTCAGTAGGAGATTTTCTACAACTGTCTGGTAGTTCTCTGCTCCCTTGATTTCAATCATTTTACAAGTTACCGCTGACTGAAATGTTACTCAACCATCCTTTTCTTTGCCACGGAGCACAATTAGCACAAAATATGCGATCTGCCTCTAAAGCTGCATCACAAACATAGACCCTAATTGGTTCTTTGGTTATGGAAGGCCTCGGTATCACCGCAAACGAATTAAAATCCATAATTGCTCAACCGCCCGAGCCAGTGGAATCATCTGAATTACTAACTCATGTCCCAAACAAAGAAAGGTAGCTGTGGTTCCCATCATAGCAGTCTCAGCACACGCCAAAAGACATAAGGCGAAACCGCACAGAAAGTGAACATAGCCAACTGTTCTCTGCCATACGATATCATCATTCATCGTATTGGAATACAATTGGAATATCGAAACATGATCAAAACAGATGAAACACACAGCTCACGGTGTGCACAGAGCACTCAACTCAGTAGTTCCTGCAACAAGCCGGACTTGGAATATGAGAAAACTGCAACAAGGAACACTTTCATAGACCCTAATTACATAACCGGATGTGTATATCTCGGAATCCAGAGCCAATCAGAATTGTTCAATATCATTTTCATTTTCAACAGCCCAGAATTAGTTCGGATAAATCGTTGTCATATCTGTAGTGTTTTGGTTGGTGACCAATGAGAGTTACTGTAGTGCATCAATAAGTTATAGAGAGAAGAATAGCAGACAGCATTCGTTGTGGAGATGATAAATGATGGTAATAGTTTCTACAATTTAATGTAAATGTAGAGGCAAGGAATAGTGAATTCCACCTTCGGGACGGCTACACTTAGTAGTTAGGCTGACGATAGGCAAGGTCGATATCACTACAGATGAGAGATGGGTGATACTAAGTTCAGAAAGTCATTCATGGTAAAGTAGTTAATCCGGTATGAAAATGATACCACCCCCCTGAGCTCACCATCCCTGAAGCAAAATAAAACCCCCAGCCCCCTCGAGTTTTGGGGTGACCTCAAATCTACCTTTTTTAGATCGATTTGATATCGGACGGTGTCCAGAAACCCTACCGGGACCCCTTAAGTTTTGGGTTACCCAAACTCGAGGGGGGCTGGGGGGTTTTAATTTGCTTCAGGGATGGTGAGCTCAGGGGGGTAGTATCATTTTCATACCGGATCAACTACTCAGGAAAAAACAGTTAGAGAGTGTAGCTCTATAGATATATGATATGGCGCCAGGCAAAAATTTTTGTGCGTGGCTAGTGTGGGTATCTACTACAACCTGTGGGAGGACGTGCAGGGGTTCGTACTGCTGGATTCATAATGATAGATTGCGAAAAGGTGGAGGAACAACACCATGTATTGCCTGCGGCGTGGGCGTCTCAAACAAGCTTAGTCTCTGTGTAAGATGTGGGTACCATAACGCACACACCAGAGAAAGCAAGGCACGCACGAGAGCCTTTCACAAGGAGTTTACACGCCTAGCGCGGATCGAAATTTCCTATTAGAGAAATGAGGGCTAATGGCTATAGACATACAACATGCCTACTGTTAAGCAGTTGCGAAGAGGGGCTGTAACACGGACGTGCACTCTTTGTGGTGTTGGGGTCATAACCAACTATCGACTTTGCCGATGTTATAGAGGCCTATTGATTCCCATGGAGCCTCTTGATACCTCTCTTCAAGATTTGGCAATATTTAGAATCATGCGCACTCGATTGTTGGGAAGGGGGTTACCATTGGATGAGCTCCCACGACTTTTGCAATATGAGATTTTGAGACGTGAACATAAACTCCGCTTCGATGATGTGTTGGGAGAATATTTTGCGATTTGCACAAATACAAATGAGTGGAGGAAGCTTTATTCTGTAGATTCATGTATTCTTCCGAGCGCGCTAGCTAAATATTGTAGGAGGATGTCTAGATATGATAGGGGGCTGGACACCGATTCAGAGGATGAAGATTGGATTGAGACTTCATATTATAGAGGTCCACAGCTAGCACCTCATCCTTGGGATCTTGTGTATTACTGATGGAATTGCCTGATAACGAGCACACACACTCTACATCTGTATGTTAGACAGACATGTAGACCGTAGTGTTCCAATATGCCTACAGGATATAACATGGGTAGAGTACCACTTTTGAGAGGAGCTAAAAGTGCGGCACGCATACGACTTCTTCTTCAAAATGGATATGATGTATTAGAAAAAAAAAGCAAGCTGATGGCTCTTCTATAGTTTTCAGACGTCGCGCACCCTCGAACCGTTTACCAGAGTATAGAATTCATAAAGATTAGCCAGTAGCAGTCCTGCGGACGGCAGGCGCGATAATTAGCCTCGCGCAGCGAAAGCAAATGATCAACACATGACAGTCATACGCTCCATCACATGATCCATGTAAAAATAGAAAATTATGTAACGTGACAGGGGTTTAAAAGGAAAACCGTGAGCGAAAAATCGTTTGTGACAACCGTGACAAGAGTGTCACGGTTGTTCTGTTTGTCGCATTTTTTTCGAGCTGAAAATTGTTATCACAGTTGACAAAAGATGAGCAGCCGAGGACATGCATGTGACTGTTAAGTGGCTCACTTAACGGGGGAATTCAGTTAATCTGCGGAAAAGCCGCCCGAAACATAGCACTTTTGACTTCCTTGATAATATTTTTGGAGGAGGCGCACGCTTATTTTTTTCCATGAATCGTTATTTTGTCTATCCCGTGCTCTATGTGATAGCCGCATGCCTCTGCGTCTTTAAGAATTAGATTCATGAGCTCTGCTTCTCCCCTCCCCTGCGGTAGCCCAAACTCGATTGAATCACGACTATAGGGTTGGATATGTAATTCGAGAGACCCCGTTTTTGTGCGGCGCACGAGCTCATTCATAGCTAGAACTATAAGGTTGGCGGTATACTCAAACCTGAAATCATTGTCGTATTTTTGAAGCTGCTCTCTGATACTCAGCGGCATGCCGTAACATAGATAACCACGACGCAAGTATGTTCGCCAGCTGAGCCACCTGCCGGTGAGCCTCCATATCCCTGGTACTGCCATTAGCTCGCTAAGATAGAATAGCCACCCGGACGTATGTTTTGTGTCCGGCAATTCAGTTGCTATGTTACATGATGGATCCATATTGGTGTATGTGGTTCCGATACGCCGATGCGTTACATACAGTATTCATATCTGTGCAAATGTTAGCTCATAATTTTCTAACCATCGGAAATGTTAGCTCACACGTTATCTCGTGTCAAGTGCAGCTGTTATTTTTTGTGGTAGTAAAAAGAGAACCGTGTGTGTAAGAGAAATATAATTAATAACTGTAGGGAGGAGGCGCTGTAGGAATCACACACTCGTCAGAGGCGTCGCCACAGGAAATATCTCTCCAGCTGAAGAAACATTTTATGAAGACTTGAAATTGGCCATGTGCTTGGCAATTGCGGCGTTGATTTCTTCTCGCCCTTTCTGAATTAAGGCCTCCTCGTCCAATTTTTTTCCGCCAGGGGCGCGCACTTCTTTTTTCATCTGCAGGTACTTATCAAATTCTGTAAGAATCATTTTAAATTCCACATCGGAGATACTCCCGTCTTCTAGGGCTGTGGATACGATGCCGGTGATGGTGTTTAGTTTGCTTTCAGCCAGAACACGAATCTCATCGTGCTTCTTAGCCTTCAGATTCAGCTGGCGAGCTACCAGCTTACTGACTGCCCCGAAGGTGCCACAAGCTAGGGCCCCAATCTCTAGTCCTAGAGCTACAGGAGCCATGATAACGGTTGAAAGAAGCGCAATACCGCCAACGCCCATCCCAGCAGTGACTGTAAACAGTGCCGTATCAATACCGTCTAGACTATTAGCACCGCGCCGATATTTCTTGTATAGGGACGTCCGTTTATCTCTCTCGTCCTCCAAACATTTTCGCAGGCGGACAACCTCTTGAATGCGGTAGGACTGGTCGACAGGCCGATCAACTGACGCGTCTAGTGTGGGATACATAGACAGGCAGAACAGGTATATAAAGCTTTATGCAGAACTTTTTATCTGTTTAATTAGGTGCTCAATAACGCGATCACTTACCGGGGTCAGGCTAAAAAGTAGCCGTTTAAAGTAAAACGACAATCCACTGAATATAAATTCAAGGGATATTTTTTCAAACACCGCGTTTGCTTCCAAATCGCTAACATTCGTTGAGAGGTCTGCCTTCCCCTCCCCAATTTTTATAACCAAACCCGTCATTTCGGGGCGTTTCCACTTGATTGACACCCCAGGCAAAATCTCGATCGGGGCGCTGGGGAGCATACTGCCCGTCTCAATTTCTAGATATATCACGGACCCCTTTGGGGGTTTTCTTAAGATTTCTAGGTCTCTTGGAACCGTTGTTTGAGCCTGTAACTTCGCAACGTTAACTCCCTTCGGACCCAGGTAGTAAGAATTAACGTGCCCATTGAGGGTCATCGGCTCTGCGCCGGACGGGCGATAGCCGACAAACATGCTGCCAGCGTTCATTAGCCATACCACTTTTGTAATACCACCCTCGGCCGGACTTTGCAAATCTATATAGCGCATGGCTAGGTCCAGCCTGAGCTCCCAATTGGGTTCAAAACCACTTGTATGACTTTCTATGGCGGCCCGCCGATAAAGGCCTCCTTTGGCTAACTCCATCCCATAAATCACCCCCGCGACCCCCGGATCATCGAATCCTCGAACATCTCCGAGGTTGGCGAAGCAATTCCTCGTGGCCCAGACCTTAGGTCTGTGCTCATTGCTTGAACCTTGCAAGAACTTGTCTACTGGCATAGTAGTAATACTGGCATATTCGATATTATAAACTAATATATTTGTTGAATTGACCCGAACTACTGCAGTTTTTCAATGAGGAGAGTTGCCTTTATATTAAGGAACTTTGTACTATTACTGATGGGTGGTCGCACAGATGATATCGATATCGATAATTCTAAAGACGAGGGTTGTGATATCACACACACTCCCGAGGTGTTGAAATGGCTGTAGGGTGTTATCGTATGTTGTAACACTAACGCAGGGGGAGGGCCTATATGCAGCGAGAGGTCAATCGACTCGCGGATACTCCCATTGCGCAGTCCTACCAACTGAATCTTATAGACCCCAGGCGCTCTTATGGAAAGGATTGCTTTGCTGTCGCCTTCGTTACGCGGATCCTGTGTAAGCTGAGGGTTCCCAATCGGGGTGATCGATAAGGTCCTAGATAACGTCCATTGCAAGGAAATCTCATATATATCGTAGCGTTGCCCCAAGGCTCTCACGAGCTCATCTTTTATGGTGTCCTCAACATATGCCTTAGTGGCCGCGTCTTGGGGTGCTTCGGGGTCGGCGAGCTCGGATATTTTGTGATGACCCCACTTAATGTCGTGGGTTGGTGCTTTTGATCCATCCAGCTGTAGGACTTTAGCGTTTAATATATCCATTGTGGATATAACGAGGGCGTCAACGTATTTTTTGGTTGCCGCGCTTTGATCTGTTTGTGGATCAGCAAGACCCGCAATTTCGTTGCCACCCATATGGAGAGCACCGCTCATACTTCCTCCGGATAGAGGCAGGACATCACGTGCGTCAACATACTCTTTTGTAGCTGCATCGCTAGCCTCTAAAGGGTTCCCTACGTCTTTCAGCTGAAAGCCCCCCAATGATAGGTCACCAAGCATAGTATCGCCAGCCCTATGTACGAGGCCGACTGGGCTGCCCCACGAGGCCGCCGCCGCTCCACAGCCGGTGCTATGACCCATATAAAACTTATCCACAGGCATCACACTCTCTGTTTAGCTATGTGTAAGATCACATTTTTAAAAGCATTTCCAGCTGCGAGTTCACACAACACTCGAAGACATAGGTGGCCGCAGATAACCTCTTCGGGTCTCTGCAGTTGGAACGTCTGTGTCTGTATAGGAAGACCCTCGCTGCGCGAAGCTTTTACCCGTCCGGAGGCGCTGCGCGAAGCTTTTACCCGTCCGGAGGACAGATATTCCACGAGTTCCTTGGGGGGATCCAACCCAAAACTATCGAAATAACAAATCGTACGGCCATCTTTGTAATACGCCACCCAGTGGGTGCCCCCACCACTGCTGGAGTCGAGATTAACTATGCCGCATTCTTTCTGAGAAATCTTGTTAGGCAGGGTGTTTCGCGAAAACACGCCACGAAAGTGGGGGATGGTACGGCCGGCCTTTTCAATATCAAAATTGCTCAGGGGTTCTACTTTTTTTGGGGCGCCAAGTAGAGCCCTGACCCCTTGCATTTGGGGCACATGCCGCGCCCCGTGCTAGGTGCCAAGAACAGCCCTGAGCCTGCAGCAAGCTGTTTCTCAACCTCACGATTGTGGCGTTCGGCCTCAGCCTGGGCTCGAGCACTCGCTTTTTTATCGTCGACTGCTTTCGCGATAGCCGCACTACCTCCTGCTAGCGACCCCGCTGCAGCGAGCCCGCCTAATATTAAGGGCAAAAACGGGAGAAACCCACCCGTTTTTTGAGCCGCTAGCTGTGTTTTGGAAATAACGAGCTCGGCCCCAGCACTGGCGGCGCGTTTCTTCTCAAGGTGAGCTATTTGGCGCTTAGTGAGCCCCAGGGTATCGTCGCCATGAAGCTGCTCAACCGTCAGCCGAATAGTAACGCCTACCCCATCATGGGCGGCTTTTGCCAATGATTCTTTCTGCCCCTGCGTAAGTGTTAACCCAAAAGGAGTATACTTCATTTTCCTATACTGTATATTGATGGAGATTTTTGTTTAATACAATTTGCTAAATTTCGTGCCGTCAGACTCTAGCGTCAGCAGCCGGTCGCTTATGAGCACTGCGTAGGCCATGGTTCCAGCTGGCACGTTAGAAGCAAAAGTCGCCCTGACCTGTACGGTTTGGACAGCCGTTTTCAACCGCTCCGACTGTCTGCGGACATCGATGACGTGGATTGGGTATAATTCTACAAATTCGAGCGGAGTCACCTGGTTTGAGGACACGCTTCCCTCAATACCATAGTATTCTGCCTTAAAGTCACATAACCTCTTGTAAGCCCTGGAAATCTTTCGCTGTACAAAGTCCATTTTTTCCTCGGAGTCAGGATACTGATCGGTATTTAACCTCACATGAATGTCAGTTAAATTTACATGGTCAAAGCAAGCCGGATTGCTGGTCTGGCTATCGCGGTTGGTTTGGAAAGCCACCAAAAGCCATCGTGGTTTTTCAGTGCCCGACGTAATGGAGAGAGTCCAGGTAAACGAACTGGCTTCCGGCACGGCAAAGCTTTCGCATTGAAGAGCTCGAAAAGATATCGGCACCTTTATTTTAGCGCCTATCTGCTCTACTAGTTTGGTCTTAGCCTCCAAAGAAGGCATGACGTGCGGTATTACCCAGGCAAGCTTAGTTAGCGTGACTTTCCCTCTAGGCGCCGCAGCATCGCGAAATATGCCTTTGGTATCTGATTCACGAGATAATATCAACGAATGTTTACAACCATAAACCACTTTGCGGTAGTCCTCGCAAAAACCGAACAGGTGGCTTAACGGGACGCAGAACGAAAACGTCCCGCCTGGATTCGGCTTGACCATTACTAGCTGCCGTCGGGCCTCCCACCCAGTATTAGCTGATTCAGCCGCCGCTGAGGTATCTTTTTGCCAGCACATGTTAAGACCCTCGGCCTTTGAAAAATCATCTCCATATGTCAATAGGCCCTTAATTGTTGTGGCTTGGCCAGGGTTGAGAACATTCTCAATATCTTGATCATTGAGCCGGTACCTTAGCCGCGAGAACATGTACATAACAGCGTTATTCACGAGTGACACAAGCGTTGTAGGTGTGTAGTCGACTTCTGTGCCGGATGCTAGCCTCCCTTCAACATTGAGAAAACTTTTAGACGGGTGTGTGTAAACGTCTTGGAAGTTTACTTCGATTGCTATATCCTGATTGTTGTTTATTGTGGCGGGGTTTTGTGGGTGATACTCCTTGTAGACGTACGACTCGATGCTCTCGTCAACAAGCGTCTGCTCTACAAGAGTCAACATTTCATCGGTAATTTCTTGTGTATCCGCCATAGAAAATTTACTTCAGATATAGAAACAATTCTATTTTCTAATAAAGAATTTTCCTAAAACCCGAGCCTGCTATCCGACTGTTGATATTTTGACGTGCCGCTTCAGTCGTGGGAGCCGCAAGCCCATGCAGAATCTCTAAGGTTTTTTCAGAGATAACTCTCTCCGGCCCTGTAGCGGCTCGCGTGGACGAGCGTGCTTTGCTGCGGACTATGTCAGCGATTTGCTTAATTGAGGCTGCGGTTGTAGCGCCGGCCTTAGCAACTTTACCGGCCACGTCCGCTACATTTGCTATAGCGCCTTTGTTTGCCACAACGAATTTACCGAAACCCCCAATAGCTCGCACCACGGGTTGTATCCAGTCCGACAGGCCTTTTCCGATTACATAGCGCTGTCTTTTCATCCGCCGGTTTCCTTCTGCCACGTTCCGCGAAATTATCAACATGGTAGCTTAGAAGATTTTCTATAATGTCAGTCAAAATGTTTAATGTAAGAATTTTACTTCAAATCTGCCGAAGATGTAATCTAGCTGTAATTCGTTCCCCTCGGAGATTCAATTGAGAGCCATTCTGATCCGTTAGCCACAAGCGTATTCTTTGAATACTGCCACGCTGGCTTACCGGCAAATAAACCAAATTGTGTGGAGTCTCAATGATCTTAAATCCAGGTTGTACGCCTGGGTAGAAGCTGTACAGAACGGGGTGGTTGGTGCCATTCAGGTAAGAACCACCGACTAGATCGCAGTTTACAAGTATGCTACTAAGTGTTGAAATGTCTACTGGTTTGTCCCCTGTGTGGAATCCAGTAGTGGATAGCACCCTCGGCTCGAATCCGAGAGTCGACGCAATGGTAGATTTGCTCATGTCAACTCTGTAGCTAGGGTTCGTAATCTCGATGTTGGCACGTAATGTCGCCCTGTTTGCTCCTACAACTATGTTATGTGCCTGCGTCTCAGAATTCCAATCACCGCTGCCCTTCAGCTGGCATTGAATCTCATCGTTGATTTGAGCGAGTTCGTAGCTTCCTTCTGGTAATGAAATTGTCTTCCAGGTAACCCCTGCGTCTGGGCTGTAGACGAAAGTATTATTACTTTCTGTAATGTTGGGGACAGCGTTATATGTCTCCAAATTGACTAGAGCTAATTCGTACTTATTGTTGGGTTCGAGGTAAAAGGGCGGAGAGAAGGTGGTTGTCCAGTCGGTGCTGTTTGACGAAAATACGAAAGAGTTACTCTCTTTAGGGCGAAGATGGCTTTCAATCTTCTGTAACTGAAACTCCATTTGGGGTATGCACTTATAGGAGGCTTCTGTTCAATTCGAGAATCAAAGCCTTAGGAGCCGCGCCACTGCGAAGGAGCTCGTCTAAAATAGCCGAAATTTCATTATCAAGGCCCGTATTACCTGCACGCTTCGAGGCAGCTAATAGCTGTAGCCTTTCAACTAGCGCTTCTGGATCCTTATAATATTGCAAAGCCCCACCTTCGCTGCGCGAGGCTTTTACCCGTCCGGAGGACCTTATCAGCTGGTGTTTTTTGCTCTTTCGCCCATGGAGAGGCAAGCCCGCAAGTTCAGCCAGCCGCTGGAAAGTTTTGACAGCCTCGGGGGTATATTGCATCGTTTTTAAAAAGCGTTTTGTGAGGAGAGTGTAAAGCGAATCATCTGCCGGGGCTTCGAACACAAGATTGTCTCCATTGTCGAACGCCCGCAGTTTTCCCGCCTGCAAAGCTTGCGGGTCGATTGTGAGGGATCCAAACCGGTTTCCCTTCAGTTTCAACCCACTACCTGTAGCGGTAGCTGTAGCAGTAGCCCCACTAGATCGGACGAGCCTGTAACCCTGTGTTAGTAGGCGAAGACGTTCACTATATTGTTTTAGAGCGTCCTTTTCCATCGTTAATTGCTGCTTTCTTTCTTCTGTGGTGGCTTTACGCTTTTTTTCCGCTCCCAGTACATGGCGGTTGATGTAATTTACACGATTGATGGTGTTGGTAATTTCTTGTGTGTCGCTGAGGTCGAGCTCGCTGGGGGGCTTAAATCTGTGGCGCCTTATCACTTCAATATCCAACCCTTGGTCGGGACTAATATATAGCGTGGGGGCATCTTCTACCGGCAGAGGCATGTCTTGACGTGCCGTCGGTGCCGCTCCGTGGAGTGCGTAGGCTTGTCTTGACGTGCCGTCGGTGTCCTCCGGACGTGTAAAAGCCTCGCGCAGCGAAGGTGCTGGCAAGCGCTCTATTGCGGCTGTGACTTTTCCTATCTCCGCTGCTTGGTGTGAGGTGATTGGTTTGAAAAGTTTGGCTGCCTCTTCCTGCAGAGACGACTCCCCTAGTGTTTCTGTTTGAAGGCGTTGCCGAGCCTGGTCCCTGAGTGCTAGGTAGTTCCGGACGAGGGCTGTACGTTCGCGCATGTCGGTTACTTTGCGCCACATCCTTACTTCAAATAGATGTCATCCCTACTTTAAATAGATTTCATCCCTACTTTAAATAGATGACTTCGGTATGTAGAATCGATCAAATCCACATCGATACCGACCATCATAGGCCCGGCTGGTCAGATCGATACAACAGAACCCGTACGGCTCGCGCGTGCACGCACTAAAGAAGTTTCGAAATTCTTCGAAAGGCATGTCACCACACACATAGGTGTCATGTATGGCGCGCAAGTTTTTCGTGTCTTGATTAAATATGATAAGCATGTTACAATTATCTCGAATCGTTTGTTTGGGAATCCTGAAATAATTCTGCGTTAGATAGAATGAGTCCGCACCACCGTGACGGCCTTGGCTGAAGTATTTCTCGATGGGGGTTTGTTTTTCCAACATAACGTCATCAAATACCATAATGCTACGTTCGTTTTTGTTCAGACTCTCTACTGGGATGATATCATCTGATATGCTGTGAAACGAGGCTACCTCTCTCCCAGTGACTGCTTTAATGGCATCCGCCCAGTCCTGCAGCCACTGGTATTTCTCTTGTCTAAGGGATTTTGAGTATATATGCAGTCTATTATATTTAAGGAAACCCTTTCTTAGGAGGAGATTAAGCATCAGGTTAGTCTTCCCACACCCGGAGGGGCCGCAGATTACACAACGGATGCTACTAGGAAGCAGCCAATTATGTTGTGGCTCGTGTCGATTTTCATCGCAATCTAAATTTAAGATTTCCATATACTCCTTCGCTGCGCGAGGCTTTTACCCGTCCGGAGGACGACTATATATAGCTATATATATATCACTGCGCGAGGCTTTTACCCGTCCGGAGGACATGTACTGCCTTCGCTGTAAACAACACACTCCCACTTCAAATGAGGAGACTATAACTCTAAAGAACAACCGACCAGCCAAGAGAGGTGTTTGCACGGTCTGTGGGGCTAGAAAGAGTCAAATTCTTTCTGCGTCCTCCTCGCGCAGCGAAGGTGCTGGTCTTCTTAACAGTGCCATGAATGCCCTACCTCTGCCCGAGATGCATATGCGTCTCCCCAAAGGGGTCCCATCTGAAGATGTCCCGGGTGGAACTTTTCAAAACACTGGAAAATACTCATATTGCGGGCCGTTTACCAAGATTGCCAAACGCCTCTCTCAGGGCTATAGGGGTGTGAATAGTCTTGATCGTGCCTGTCTAAACCACGACGTTGCCTACGCAGCCCATAAAGATACCCCCGGACGGAATCATGCGGATGATGTACTGGCAGCTACCGCATCGCAGATTGCACTATCAGATGCTCCAGACTGGGAAAAGCGTGATGCTAAGACGGTTTCTGCGATTATGGCTGCGAAATCACGCTTCGGGATGGGCCTTAAAAAAAAGTCGCGAAGGAGGTAGTAGAAAATATTCCTAAACTGAAGAAGTTTTCTATGGCAGAGAAGTCGCTGCGCGAGGCTTTTACCCGTCCGGAGGACTCCGACGGCACGTCAGCAATCATGGAGAAATTCTACTACAGTCCTCAAGGCTATTGGCGTGGGCTGGCGGCCATCCCGAAGCTTGCTGCGGCAGCCCGAGTTAGCAAAAAGGATGCTCGGGACTGGCTCTCGAAACAAGGCATATGGCAGCTCTATTTGCCTGCTCCTCGACGAATACCACGGCCACATTTTAACGTGACTGCGCCAAACGAAGTTCATCAAGCGGATTTATTATATCTGCCGCATGATCGTGTGAAACGACGCACGTACAAATACGCCTTGACCCTCGTCGATATAGCCTCCCGGTACAAAGAGGCAGAGCCCTTGGCTACAAAAGATTCACAAGAGGTTGCAGACGCCCTAGAGAGGATTTATAAACGGAGCCCTATGGATTTTCCAAAGCTTCTTCAGGTCGACCCGGGAAGAGAATTCATGGGCTCGGTATCATCACTTATGGCAAAACATGGGACTGAAATACGGCGTGGGCGTGTGGACCTCCATAGAGACCAAGGTATAGTAGAACGTTTTAACCGGACTCTGGCCGAGCGGCTTTTTGGTCACCAGTATGCTCAGGAGCTATTGCTTGCTGCCCGTGGGTCTTCTGAGCGGTCTGCAGAATGGGTGGCTCGACTCCCTGCGGTTGTTGCGGCTTTAAACAATGAGCCGACTCGGCTGACAGGTAAGAAGCCTGTGGATGCCATTAAACTTCAGAGAGTGACTGCGCAACCCTCATCTGGCGTTCCAGGACGCCCTGTAGGGCTCGAGGAGCCGCTGATCCCGTCTGATGCAATGGTTCGGTATTTGTACCAGCCTGGCGAGCTCGAGGGTGGTCGAAAACGTGCTACTGACCCCGTGTGGTCTGTGACCCTGCATTCGATCCGAAATGTATTGCGGCAGAATGGCCAGCCTGCGGTATACTATTTGGAAGATGGTCCACAGCGTGGGTTTGTGCGTGAAGAGTTGATGATTGTTCCTGAGGGGACAGAGCTTCCTCCAGGTAAGATTCTTGCAATCAATTGAACCCAAGGAGACTCATGTAATCTAACGGCGTCATCAGAAACAATGTTCCTAATAGATGCCCAAGAAATGCATCGTCGACACCCAGGCACATTTTGGGCCCCACCCGATGAAGAGCTTCAGCGATTGAAATCAGGGGACATCGTAAAAGTTTGTAATGGGGAGGAGCGATTTTGGGTAGTGATTCAAACTGTAGAGTACCCACAGGACTGGAATGCTTCTGATATTAGATTTACTGGTGTGCTTGATAATAACTTAGTAAGTTCTAGTGCTCGTCTCGGGGACGTTATAGAATTTCGAGGCATGCATGTATATGATATATACCCTTCGCTGCGCGAGGCTTTTACCCGTCCGGAGGCGCTGCGCGAAGCTTTTACCCGTCCGGAGGCGCTGCGCGAGGCTTTTACCCGTCCGGAGGACGAATACTCTCAATCATTTGAACCCATGGCGCGTCATGATAATCCATCTATGCCTTTAGTCCTAGTAGAAGCTCAGCATCAACAGTGCCCCGGTTCACCACCTCCGACTAACGAGGCCCTTATGGGCTTGTCGCAGGGGGACGTCGTTAAAATTGGTACCTCAAACATGCGCTTTTGGGTGGTCATTCAGAGTATAGTTCTCGCCTCTAGTCCCCAAGATTATACTTTTACGGGTATACGTGAAAGGGATCTCGAGAGAGACGGCGTGGGGGATGTTATAGTGTTCCAAGGTAAGCATATATACGCTACTGACTAGGCAGCGGTGTACTCAATGGGTTCCGTGTGGATCCCATCAGGCAAGACCCGTCGCTTGTCGTAGTATGCACTGAGCCCGAGCTTTTCTTGGTGGTAGGTGGTCATCTGCCCGTTATGCATACGAAAGCCGCGGTTCACAGCACGGTCTTTGAAACCGTAGAGAGCCAACTTGTACCGTTCCCATGTCAGGTTATTAAGCCTCGCCGACATCCCCTTACACGAGTGTTTGCTCTTTTTCTTACCATCGACGAAATAACATTTCGAGCACAGAGCAATAGCTCGATGCCCTGAGAATTCGAGCTTGAACAGGCCCGGAGTTCGGCCGCTCCAGGTATCCCAAGAAAGCCAGTCTTTTTTGCACTTAGCAAACTCTTCTTTGAGCTCTGGCCGAACTGCAGCCTCTAGTGTGGTGGTGCCCAGAGCGAAGTATAGTGAATCGGTGTCCATTTGAATGAGCTCAAAGTCTTGACGGTCGACGAACCGATCCAGGAAGTCGTAATAGAATTCAAGTATGCGAAGTTTTGCCAACTGATACACCGCGATTCCGACTTGGAATGGTCTGTATATACATATCCGAGGCTTGCGGCTTTTTATTTCGTAGGCATCACCTATTTCGGTGAGATCATCGAACCAGGCTGAACGTAGTGCACGGTCCACAGTTTCCTCGTCCTTTGTGTAGCTGACGTTGGTGTGCCGCTCCAGTGCCTCAATCAGTTTGCCGTAGCTTGAGTTTCCTATCAGTTTGTGTATTTCGGCTAGGAGTGCCTTCTCTTTGTCGACATCACCCAGTCGGCGTGCCTCAGTGACTTCCTTGACGAACCAAGTCAAGCATTTTTCTGGCTTATAGTGCATTATTGTATAAACGGCTTGGAGCTCTAGTCCATGCTGCAAGTACCACTTTAGCAGCGGTGTGTATACCAGAATGTCATCGGCCTCAAGGACACCCAGCAGTTTCTTTGTGGAAGAACGTTTTCGATCTGTCTGCTTCAAATAATCCTTCATTTCTTGAGGCACGGCAGCTTCTGGAACTTCACGGTTTATAAATATCGGTGGCATTTCCTCGAATTTCTTCCATAGTGTTCGCGGTACGGCAAGCTTGCACCTGACGAACCCAAACAATCGACCGCTTAAGACCAGATCACGTACCCTGGGCGCATCAACCTCAGGCTCTTTAAGTTCGATTACCTTCTCTTTACCAGCTGGCATGTCCTGAAGCATTGTAGAAAGATATAGGGCGTTTGCGTCATATCCAACTACCCGCTTACAGCGTTTTGCTTTAGGATTTTGATGCGAGCGGATTCGTGTGACCCCCGCTTCGTGATAACGGGTGAAGACTATCGAGGGACCTCCAGTTACTGCAGCTTTCAAATACGGGTATGCCTTTTTATCCGGAGCATATAAGGGCCCTTCTGGGGTACCCCTTAATAGATACTGTAGGGACACCCCTGGCAGTGACACAGCGTCTTTAAATATATCGATGCCTTTTTCACCGTAATAGGTTCTCATCTTCTCAGCCGCTTCAACGCCAGGACCTACGTCGAGGTCGTTGTAGTAACGTAGCCAATCTGCGAAAGTTGTCATTCCTTTCTCTCTGAAGATACATTGACAGTCACCCCATTCTGTCTTAGACAGGGGGTACGCATTTTTCAACCGAGAGAACCATGCAGGGTAGTCTGGAAGGCCTGGATACGCAAGTTTATCCGGACTGTCAAACCATTCGTATGGGAACCACGACTTTGTCTGCTGACACCCGTAGGCTTTGATCCAGTTGTCGTAGGAGGCACCAGGGCCTAAATAGTTGATGATATCCAAGAATTTGAACTCGGGTGTTACTAGGAACATTATTTTTGTGCCTTTACTGGCTACAAAGACTTTTTTACAGGTGTCGGCGAGCTCTTCTACAAAGTATTGCTTGATGAGGTTCAGATCGTATTTGCCCGAGTTGAAACCTAATACCGGGACCTGCGAGCACCAATCTCGTATCTTATTTTGTTGCTTCTGAGACAGTAAAGTGATGTCGTCTGGTAGAAACTGGGTCTCGACCTCAGCCCTTAAGATTGCAGCTCGTCGCTGGAGTTCTAGCCTGAATTTGTTTGTCAAAGCTTTTGGGTCGGCGTCACAAATATGTGTTGGTTGACGGTCTAGAGTATCCCCTATCGACACTGAGATCGGTGTGTGTTCGTTTTCATATGTGAGGTCGAGGGTGGGTTCATTTCTCTTCGTTTTGTCGAGTAAAGCTTCGAAGTCATAAAAGATAAAATGTTGATATGTAACAGTTCTTTCTGCAGGCATTGGGATATTTAAACGCGGAGGCTTTCGACATTCCCACACGACCACCAAGTTGTACCCAGCGTTTACGATTTTTCGTTCTTGCTGACGGGTCTTTTTGAGTATATCGCGAACATAGACGGCCTCCTCCTTTATTCCCTGTCGTGTCTTTTTGATTATTTTTCTAGTTTCGTCCTGCTTACAGTGGACAGGGCATCCGTGGAAATAACAACCGTGGAATTGAAACACTGTCCTCGTGATTGGCTTATACCCGTCTACAGGAGCACCTGCGATCTCCCGCTCCCCACCGTGACCACAGTGAGCATGGTGAATGTGTAACCCTCGGGCTTGTGATTCGTGCTCAATCCACTGTATCGAGGCGAGACTGGCATTTGACTTAGGATCGAAGGCTTTTTCATAGGCAGATTGGGGGCGTATCACTTTCTCACCCTTACAAATGACTTCGGTTTCCCCCTTTTGACAACGAGTGACGTGTCGCTGCAGGCTAGTTGACTGCGTGCACCGCTGATTACAGTGTCCGCAAGCATAGGTGTTGGTTAGTTTCTTGATGTCCGTGATCAGCGAAGCATGTTCGTTGTAGATAGAAAGCGTTATTGGTTCGATGCCTATTTCAGAATAGTGTGCCGGTTGTCTTATAAGATTCATCTTCAAGAGCCTATCCTCCACCGGATCTTTAATGGGCTCGTAAACTCGTATGCCCAGACGAAAATGCTCCTCGGCCAATTTAAAGTCTGCGAACGTTAGCTTTGGTGTTTTAGTAAGGTCAACATTTGCCCCAAAGAAAGATCTGGCTAGTTCGTGCGCTTTCTCAGTACAACGGTCTGATCTGGATCCTCGATGAACAGCTAGGCACCGGAAGAAACAGAAATTATCGTTGTAGCCGTCCAGCGCAACGAGCCCTTTCTTGTTTCGCAGCCAGTCTGGTAATCGTCCGTTTCCTACCAGCAGTTCATTGGTCAGAATGGCTTTGATCTCAACTTGTACCCAACGAACAAAGATCCATTTTGTATTGGGCTTCTTTTCATTCGCCAAACGCTTTTCTTCCTGTTCCTCTAACCACTGACGAGCTGCGGCCTGTGTGGTCAATAGGTTACTGCCACGTCGACTGCCAAGTTCATTTGGGTGGAAAATTATGATTTTACCAGTCTCGATGTGACGGATCTGAATTGTGTAGCTATATCTGAGATAGAAAGCTGTCTGCAGTTCAGCTACCCTCTCCATCACACGATCGACAGGGGTGGAATCATTTTCAACGAACCTCGATAGACCTCGGAATAATTTCCAGGTGATGACCCGTCTACCTCGCGATTCCCCGTCTTGGGGAATGAGCTCCCAAAGTATTCTCTCACCCTCCCTTGCGATCTTGCGAGCCGGGGGCTCTCCGCTGCGATGAAGGGGGCGAAATAATTTACTGGCTTTCCTTTGCAAGCTCATTCTTGCGCTCAACTTTCTCAGAGCTGACAGTCGAAGTTTTGGATTTTTCTTGACAGCTTGCTCATATTTACGAGCTCGCAATGTAGCAGTTATCTCAGCTTCGAGCCTGTTAATGTCACGACGCTGTTTTTCCAGCCTCTGGGGATCATCATAGTTAGGGCTAAACATGGCAGGGTATCGTCTAGTTAAGTTTCCACTTTTTACTCCACGAGCTATGCGCTCACGTTGGACTTGTTGTCGGGCCTCTGTGATTAATTGTGTCAATTCAGGTTTCCGCATTTTTGAGTAGCCTTCTAACCCGTAACTCTTTGCTTCTATTCGCAACTGCTTAACAGTAGGCATGTTGTATGTCTATAGCCATTAGCCCTCAAGTCTCTAATAGGAAATTTCGATCCGCGCTAGGCGTGTAAACTCCTTGTGAAAGGCTCTCGTGCGTGCCTTGCTTTCTCTGGTGTGTGCGTTATGGTACCCACATCTTACACAGAGACTAAGCTTGTTTGAGACGCCCACGCCGCAGGCAATACATGGTGTTGTTCCACCACCTTTTCGCAATCTATCATTATGAATCCAGCAGTACGAACCCCTGCACGTCCTCCCACAGGTTGTAGTAGATCCCCACACTAGCCACGCACAATGATTTTTGCCTGGCGCCATATCATATATCTATAGAGCTACACTCTCTAACTGTTTTTTCCTGAGTAGTTGATCCGGTATGAAAATGATACTACCCCCCTGAGCTCACCATCCCTGAAGCAAATTAAAACCCCCCAGCCCCCCTCGAGTTTGGGTAACCCAAAACTTAAGGGGTCCCGGTAGGGTTTCTGGACACCGTCCGATATCAAATCGATCTAAAAAAGGTAGATTTGAGGTCACCCCAAAACTCGAGGGGGCTGGGGGTTTTATTTTGCTTCAGGGATGGTGAGCTCAGGGGGGTGGTATCATTTTCATACCGGATTAACTACTTGGTAATCTCATCATTGAGTGCCGTCTCCGCATCGGAGGTTGGCTACCATGGAACGCCATTCCACTTTGTCTCTTGCTTTGATGGTGCAGATTCTCATAGACTGACTTGTCCATCTTTTGATGTTACTCGTCCATGTTAGTCTTGGTCTGCTCTCTACCTCTTTTACCTTGTACTTTACCTTCCAATATTACTTTTATTAGGCTGGTGTGTCTTTTAACATGCCCCAAAAATTTCATTTTTCTTGTTCTAATTGTGTTTGGTAGTTCTCATTTCATTTTTAGTTTGTTTTAAGAATTCACCGTTTATTTTATTTTCTCTCCATCCAATTGTACCTATTCTTCTGTAGATCCACATTTCAAAGGCTTCAATTTTCTATTATGTTTTCTGATCTAATGTCCATGCTTCTGCACCTTAGAGGAATATTGAGAAGATGTAACATTTTCCTATTCTTAGTTTTAGCCCTGGTGTTATTTGTTTGGATGTTAGTCGTGGCAATCTAAAAGTAGTAAAGTCCAAAATTAATGACGTCACAGTAATGACACTTTCATGATGTATAATGTGCAACCGGAATGTTCACTGTTTATGTTATCAAGATTAATGAACAACAAACCTAATATATGGTTAAATGTCATGCCTTTACTACTTCCCATCTGTACTTCAGTTATCAAGATTAATGAACAACAAACCTAATATATGGTTAAATGTCATGCCTTTACTACTTCCCATCTGTACTTCAGTTATCAAGATTATTGAACAACAAACCTAATATATGGTTAAATGTCATGCCTTTACTACTTCCCATCTGTACTTCAGTTATCAAGATTATTGAACAACAAACCTAATATATGGTTAAATGTCATGCCTTTACTACTTCCCATCTGTACTTCAGTTATCAAGATTAATGAACAACAAACCTAATATATGGTTAAATGTCATGCCTTTACTACTTCCCATCTGTACTTCAGTTCATTCAGGGCAAACCAATGAAATAGTTTTGGCGTGCAAGAGTTAGAAAAAGATCACTGTGATCATGTTAGATAATACAAACAATGCTAGTGATAAGCGATGCTGCAGATGAATTGAGATCAATATTCGATGCATAAACAATTTTATTGTCAGTACTTGCACACAAAATTATTCATTTTTCATTTTTTGAAAGATGCTGAGATTACAGTTGGCTGTATTCACTTTCTGTGCGGTTTGGCCTTATGTTATTTGGCGTGTGCTGAGACTGTTATAATGGGGAATACAGCTACCTTTCTTTGTTTGGGAGATGAGATGTTAATTCGGATGATTCCACTGGCACGAGCGGTTGAGCAATTATGGATCATAATTCGTTTGCAGTGATACCGGGGCCTTCCATAACCAAATAACCATGCTGAGGTTGTCAATATTTTGCTGAAAGAGGTTGTGACTATTATGATGATGGTGGTAGTGATGGTCGTGATGATGTTTTGTGATATTTACTAATTATATCTAACCTTGACATTCTTCTCGATGCTGTTTATCATCATCATGTGCCATACCGGTTGTGGAGGCGACCATGTCCCTCCACAATCTTCTTTCTACAGTGCATCGTATCAGTTCTGTTGTTGACTGTTTTCCACACCATGATATCAAGCTGTCTAGTATTTTCTCTCTTTGTCGTCTGCGATCTCTCTTTCCCCGTATTATGCCAGTTGTAACAAAGTATAACTTTTCTCTTCTATTGATGTACACGAAAAATGTTGATTGTTTCTTTCTGATATTTCTTAGGAGCTCCCTTCTTGATGTTGTTATATTTTGTTAAACAGCCCATGCACCTCACTCTGTGATGTTACATTTTAATGTTGCTATTTATTTTTAGCTTGACTTCATTTAACTTTGCCATATACAAAATTACATTTTCCTGGCTTTGTAACGCCACCACAGAGGCAATGTTTGCTAATAATATTTGCTATTTTGTGTTACCAGTTCCTCGCTTGTTTAGATTACCTTCGGACATCCCACATCATTTCAAAAAGTGATCGTCTGCACCAGTAAGTTGGCACGTTTAACAGAGTCATCGTTCAAGAATGCATGCCCTTGTTACTATGGTTACTATGTTGACAATTCTTCGGAATAACTAAAACTCCTATCTGTTCGGGGGTCACTAACGCTACTATGGTAACAGGTTCTTCAAATAATTAATGAATTTATCTGATAAAGTTATTAGGTCAGGTTGGATATGTTTGTAGTGATAAAACACTTCCGACCAGTGGTTCTAAAAATGAGATAATACACCACAGACAAAGACTTCCAAAAGTGTCAAGTGTGAAATGTCCCTTGGTCTTAATTCGTAAAATAAATCAAATCACTTCCTGGTCATTAATTCATAATACAGACAAAATAGTTCTCTTGTGTATGATTACAGTGAATAACTTTTTTTTTCTGTGTGTTTTACCGTGAAATGTTTTCTTGTCTGTGATGTACCGTGAATAGTTTTCTTGTATATGATTTACAGTGAACAGAATAGTTTTCTTGTGTTTAATTTACAGTCAACAGAATATTTTTGTGTGTTTAATTTACAGTGAGCAGAATAGTTTTCTTGTATATGATTTACAGTGAACAGAATAGTTTTCTTGTATATGATTTACAGTGAACAGAATAGTTTTCTTGTATATGATTTACAGTGAACAGAATAGTTTTCTTGTGTTTAATTTACAGTGAGCAGAATAGTTTTCTTGTATATGATTTACAGTGAACAGAATAGTTTTCTTGTGTTTGATTTACAATGAGCAGAATAGTTTTCTTGTATATGATTTACAGTGAACAGAATAGTTTCTTGTATGTGATTTACAATGAGCAGAATAGTTTTCTTGTATATGATTTACAGTGAACAGAATAGTTTTCTTGTATGTGATTTACAATGAGCAGAATAGTTTTCTTGTATATGATTTACAGTGAACAGAATAGTTTTCTTGTATATGATTTACAGTGAACAGAATAGTTATCTTGTGTTTGATTTACAGTGAGCAGAATAGTTTTCTTGTATATGATTTACAGTGAACAGAATAGTTTTCTTGTATGTGATTTACAATGAGCAGAATAGTTTTCTTGTATATGATTTACAGTGAACAGAATAGTTTTCTTGTATATGATTTACAATGAGCAGAATAGTTTTCTTGTATGTGATTTACAGTGAACAGAATAGTTTTCTTGTGTTTGGCTTACTATGAACAAAAATAGTTGTTATATATGTAGTTTTGATATTGACAAAATAATGTCCGCGCGTGTGGTTTGAAGCAAACAAACGTTTTCTCGCGTGTAGTTGACGGAATAGACTCATGTGGGTTCTTATAGTAAACATAATAGTTTCCAGTTCTGTGAAATGTATAGGGGACAGGTATTTAGTTCAGTGTACAGAATAGTTTACAGGTGTGCTTAGTGTATAAAGGACAGTGTTTAACTTAGTGTACAAAATAATGTCTAGTTCTGTGAAGTGTATGAAGTACACTGTTTAGTTCCTTGTACAGAACAGTTTACAGTTCTGTGAAGTTTATAAAAGAAAGTGTTTAGTTCAGTGTACAGAATATTTTTCTCATCTATGACATTTATAACAGAAAGTGTTTAGTTCAGTGTACAGAATATTTTTCTGATCTATGATATTTATAACAGAAAGTGTTTAGTTCAGTGTACAGAATATGTTTCTGGTCTGTGAAGTTTATAAAGGACAAAGTTTAGTTCAATGTAGAGAATATTTTCTTTGTTTGTTGTTTATAGTGGACATATAGTTTCCTGTATGTGATTTACTTCGTATTTTATTAGAGTGGACAAAATGTTTTTCTAATCAGTTGTAGTGGCCGGAATTGTTCCAGATTGTCATATAAAACGATTTGCTAGTTGCTTGTTCACATTGGATGCGCGTTAGTCATCTTTAAAACAAAAGAATCGTGTTTAATTTATTGTGATTACAATTTAGTTTTGACATAAGTACATAACTTTGAATATCAAAAAGACTAAAACTATGATTATAAACAAAAGAAATACTCAAAACCCACAAATGGATATCAAAATTGAAGGAATAGACCTGGAGACAGTTCAGAACTACAACTACCTTGGACATATTATAACCAGTGATGGAAAATGTACAACTGAATTAAACAAAAGAGTAGGAATGGCAAAAAGTAATTGTAATGCTATGAAGATTACCTTTTCATATGCGGAGATGTGATGGGCGGTCGAGTTAACAAATACAGAAGCTATGAGGTGCTTGCAAGTAAACGCAAAACATAGAAAACAATTTGCGGAAACGAAATAAAATATCGTGATCACATAAAATAACATCATGAAATATTGAAAGTCACGTGAGAAAATACAAAGTTAAAAGAGAGTCAAAGACTAAAGTGGACAGAAAACATCAACGCTGGTCTGGACGATCAATAATAGATTGTATAATCATAGAAAGAGGCAGAGTCAAATAGCGCTCTCTGGTAACCAGTCCTGTAATGTAAGCAGACAAAACAAGGTGATTGATTATATATGAGTTGGAAGTTGTTTGGTTTGTGTCGACTGTTAAAATAACAACACCCGTCTCAAGTGACACAACTCTCAGTGGTAGAACGGCGGTGGAGCTGTGGTGAGACCTGGTCTTTGAGGAACAGAAGGTCCAGTTATGTCTTGCTGGACGGTTTCAGGGTTACCTAACCTTACAGAGGTACCCATGATGTTTTCTGGGAAGGAAATACAGACGCGACGTGGTGCTGACCAGAATGTTGCCGATAATCGACAAGTATGGACACTGACACGATTTTCCTTATCAGCAACAACCGCGGCAACAGGACAGTTCTTTCTTTCTTTTTTGTTTCCTGTCCTTCTTTCTTTCTTTTATTTCCTTCATTCCTTCTCTATTTCTTTATTTCTCGCCTGACTTTTTTGTTGGGGATGGTTTCAAAGATTAATTTTCGAGTTATAAATGTCATTGAGTAGTTTTGTTTTGACATGTACTCCCTGCTCTCATAATGCATCTATCTCTTTGATTGTTATATTGTCGGCACATGCAGCTTTGCCTCTTTTTATGTGTTGAATTGCCTTCTCCGCTTGATTTTGCATTATTGGTGGTCCAGGACCTTTGTCTCTTATCTGGAGACAAATAATAATAAATGAATATTATTATAGAGGAAAATGTCCGAGGCGATAATCAGCGAATCAATTCAGAGGAAGAGCTATGTTTACAGCACTCGGAAAATATGACAAATAATCAACAACAGAAAAAAATATGGACCAAAGCAGGATCGAACCCGTACTCCTTGACACAGCGCCTTGCCACGAGAAGCCAAACGCTAGGGAACACAGCCAACTCGGCTAACTAAAAAATTAGCCATCATTGGCTGTGTCTTGCACGCAGGTGGTCTCATGACTATAGCATAGGGCTGTGATCACAACTCGAGAATAATTTTGTGTATCTGTATTTTTCCTATTAAGACAAGTATCTCACAGGAAGGGTAGGGCTGAATACTTGCGTTGCAGACAAACATTTAGGACGAAACAGCACGAATAGTTTTCTACTTTTAATTTTTTAGTTAGCCGAGTTGACAGTGTTCCCTAGCGTTTGGCATTTTGTGGCAAGGCGCTGTGCCAAGGAGTACGGGTTCGATCCTGCTTAGGACCTTATATTGATCTTTGTTTTTTTCTGTTGTTGATTAATTGTCATTTTTTTCCAAGTGCTGTAAACATACTTCTTCCTCTGAATTGATTCATCCTTTGTCTTATCCCTTCATCACCATAGAGTTGACTGACATTATTGGTCCATCATTTCCATATCTTCTCTTCTCCCAGTATTGCATTTCCTTCTTCTCATTTCACACATCCTGAAATTTTGTTTTTCTTTTCTTCCTGTTAATTCGTTTAACCAATTGTGCATACATTATGTGGCTTTCTTTCATTGCTTTTCCATTTCTTTACATTTCTGCCTTAGCCATTCTTCATTTTTTTTTCTACATTTGTATTAGATTTCTTGGTGCATTCTTTGTATGTCATTTCTTCTTTCTGATGTTTTCGTCTAGTGTCCATTAGTTCTAGTATTTTTTCTGTCATCCATTTCTTGTTGTTGGTTCTCTTAGTCACTGTTGTTACTTCCTGGCCCAGGACTGTCTAACCATGAAGCTCCATCACCTTAGGCAGCTTCCTGAATTACTCTTCTGGGTAATGACGTCAAGAGGGCTCTGCATGTATCCAACAATTTCTCCTGATGTGTAGCATGTATCCAACAGTTTCTCCTTGTGTGTAGCATGTATCCAACAATTTCTCCTGATGTGTTGCATGTATCCAACAGATTCTCCTGATGTGTAGCATGTATATAACAGTTTCTCCTAATGTGTAGCAAGTATCCAACAGTTTCTCCTGATGTTTAGCAAGTATCCAACAGTTTCTCCTGATGTTTAGCAAGTATCCAACAGATTCTCCTGATGTGTAGCATGTATGTAACAGTTTCTCCTAATGTTTTGCATGTATCCAACAGTTTCTCTTGATGTGTAGCAAGTATCAAACAGTTTCTCTTGATGTGTAGCAAGTATCCAACAGTTTCTCTTGATGTGTTGCATGTATCCAACAGTTTCTCTTGATGTGTAGCAAGTATCCAACAGATTCTCCTGATGTGTAGCAAATATCCAACAGATTCTCCTGATGTGTAGCAATTATCCAACAGTTTCTCCTGATGTGTAGCAATTATCCAACAGTTTCTCTTGATGTGTAGCAAGTATCCAACAGTTTCTCTTGATGTGTAGCAAATATCCAACAGATTATCCTGATGTGTAGCAAATATCCAACAGATTCTCCTGATGTGTAGCATGTATATAACAGTTTTTGTTGATGTGTTCCATGTATCCAACAGATTCTCCTGATGTGTAGCATGTATATAACAGTTTTTGTTGATGTGTTGCATGTATCCAACAGTTTCTCTTGATGAGTATCAAGTAATCATCAGTTACTCCTGATGTGTGGCAGGTATCCAACAGTAGTGGGAGTAGCAGTAATAGTAGTAGTAGCGATATTGGTTATAGCAATAGCAGTAGTAGTAGTAGCGATATTGGTTGTAGCAATAGTAGTAGTAGTAGCACTTTTGGTTGTAGAAATAGTAGTAATAGTAGCGCTATTGGTATAGTAATAGTAGTAGCAGTAGCGCTATTGGTTGTAGCAGTAATAGTAGTAGCAGCGCTATTGGTAGTAGCAATAGCAGTAGTAGTAGCGCTATTGGTTGTAGTAATAGTAGTGGTAGTAGCGCCATTCGGTGTAATAATAGTAATAGAAGCGGTATTTGTTGTAGCAATAATAGTTGTAGTAGTTGCGCTATTGGTTGTAGTAATAGTAGTAGTAGTAGCGCTATTGGTTGTAGCAGTAATAGTAGTAGTAGTAGTAGTAGTAGCGCTATTTGTTGTAGCAGTAATAGTAGTAGTAGTAGAGCTATTGGTTGTAGCAGTAATAGTAGTAGTAGTAGCGCTATTCGGTGTAATAATATTAGTAGTAGTAGCGGTATTGGTTGTAGCAATAGTAGCAGTAATAGTAGTAGTAGTAGTATTAGTAGTAGTAGTAGCGGTATTGGTTGTAGCAATAATAGCAGTAATAGTAGCAGTAATAGTAGTAGTAGTAGTAATAGTAGTAGCGGTATTCGTTATAGCAATAGTAGCAGTAATAGTAGTAGTAGTAGCGGTATTGGTTGTAGCAATAGTAGCAGTAATAGTAGTAGTAGTAGTAGTAGCGGTATTGGTTGTAGCAATAGTAGCAGTAATAGTAGTAGTAGTAGTAGTAGTAGTAGTAGCGGTATTGGTTGTAGCAATAGTTGCAGTAACAGTAGTAGTAGTAGTAGCGGTTTGGTTATAGAAATAGTTGCAGTAATAGTAGTAGTAGTAGCGCTATTGGTTGTAGCAATAGTAGAAGTAATAGTAGTAGTAGTAGTAATAGTAAGAGCGGTATTGTTTATAGCAATAGTTGCAGTAATAGTAGTAGTAGTAGTAGCGGTATTGGTTGTAGCAATAATAGCAGGAATAGTAGTAGTAGTAGTAGTAGTAGCGGTAGTAGCAATAATAGTAATAGTAGCAGTAATAGTAGTAGTAGTAGTTAGTAGTAGCGGTATTCGTTATAGCAATAGTAGCAGTAGTAGTAGCGGTAGTAGCAATAGTAGCAGTAGTAGTAGTAGTAGTAGTAGCGGTATTGGTTGTAGCAATAGTAGCAGTAATAGTAGTAGTAGTAGTAGTAGTAGTAGTAGCGGTAGTAGCAATAGTTGCAGTAACAGTAGTAGTAGTAGTAGCGGTTTGGTTATAGAAATAGTTGCAGTAATAGTAGTAGTAGTAGCGCTATTGGTTGTAGCAATAGTAGAAGTAATAGTAGTAGTAGTAGTAATAGTAAGAGCGGTATTGTTTATAGCAATAGTTGCAGTAATAGTAGTAGTAGTAGTAGCGGTATTGGTTGTAGCAATAATAGCAGGAATAGTAGTAGTAGTAGTAGTAGTAGCGGTATTCGTTGTAGCAATAGTTGCAGTAGTAGTAGTAGTAGTAGTAGTGGTATTGGTTGTAGCAATAATAGCAGGAATAGTAGTAGTAGTAATAGTAGCGGTATTGGTTGTAGCAATAGTAGCAGTAATAGTAGTAGCAGCGCTATTTGTAGTAGCAATAGTAGTAGTAGTAGCGCTATTGGTTGTAGTAATAGTAGTGGTAGTAGCGCTATTCGGTGTAATAATAGTTATAGAAGCGGTATTTGTTGTAGCAATAATAGTTGTAGTAGTAGCGCTATTGGTTGTAGTAATAGTAGTAGTAGTAGCGCTATTGGTTGTAGTAATAGTAGTAGTAGTAGCGGTACTGGTTGTAGCAGTAGTAGCAGTAATAGTAGTAGTAGTAGTAGCAGTAGTAGTAGTAGCGGTATTGGTTATAGCAATATTAGCAGTAATAGTAGCAGTAATAGTAGTAGTAGTAGTAGTAGTAGTAATAGTAGTAGCGGTATTCGTTGTAGCAATAGTAGCAGTAATAGTAGTAGCAGCAGCGGTATTCTCTGTAGCAATAGTAGCAGTAATAGTAGTAGTAGTAGTAGTAGCGGTATTGGTTGTAGCAATAGCAACAGAAATAATAGTAGTAGCAGTAGTAGTAGTAGTAGTAGTAGTAGTAGTAGTAGCGGTATTGGTTGTAGCAATAGTAGCAGTAATAGTAGTAGTAGTAGTAGTAGCGGTATTGGTTGTAGCAATAGTTGCAGTAACAGTAGTAGTAGTAGTAGTAGCGGTTTGGTTATAGAAATAGTTGCAGTAATAGTAGTAGTAGTAGCGCTATTGGTTGTAGCAATAGTAGAAGTAATATAGTAGTAGTAGTAGTAGTAGTAGTAGTAAGAGCGGTATTGTTTATAGCAATAGTTGCAGTAATAGTAGTAGTAGTAGTAGCGGTATTGGTTGTAGCAATAGCAGCAGAAATAATAGTAGTAGCAGTAGTAGTAGTAGTAGTAGTAGTAGTAGTAGCGGTATTGGTTGTAGCAATAGTAGCAGTAATAGTAGTAGTAGTAGTAGTAGTAGTAGTAGCAGCGGTATTGTTTGTAGCAATAGTTGCAGTAATAGTAGTAGTAGTAGTAGTAGTAGCGGTATTGGTTGTAGCAATAGTTGCAGTAATAGTAGTAGTAGTAGTAGTAGCGGTATTCGTTGTAGCAATAGTTGCAGTAGTAGTAGTAGTAGTAGTAGCATTATTGGTTGTAGCAATAGTAGCAGTAATAGTAGTAGTAGTAGCGGTATTGGTTGTAGCAATAATAGCAGTAATAGTAGTAGTATTAATAGTTGCGGTATTGGTTGTTGCAATAGTAGCAGTAATAGTAGTAGTAGTAGCGTTATTGGTTGTAGCAATAGTTGCAGTAATAGTAGTAGTAGTAGCGGTATTCGTCGAAGCATTAGTTGCAGTAGTAGTAGTAATAGCGGTATTCGTTTTAGCAATAGTTGCAGTAGTAGTAGTAGTAGTAGTAGTAGTAGTAATAGTAGCGGTATTGGTTGTAGCAATAGTAGCAGTAATAGTAGTAGTAGAGTAGTAGTAGCGCTATTGGTTGTAGTAATAGTAGTAGTAGTAGCAGTATTAGATGTAGCAATAGTAGTAATAGTAGCGCTATTGGTTGTAGCAATAGTAGTAGTAGTAGTGCTATTGGTTGTAGCAATAGTAGTAGTAGCGCTATTGGTTGTAGCAATAGTAGTAGTAGTAGTACTATTGGTTGTAGCAATAGTAGTAATAGTATCGCTATTGGTTGTAGTAATAGTAGTGGTAGTAGCGCTATTCTGTGTAATAATAGTAATAGAAGCGGTATTTGTTGTAGCAATAATAGTTGTAGTAGTAGCGCTATTGGTTGTAGTAATAGTAGTAGTAGTAGCGCTATTGGTTGTAGCAGTAATAGTAGTAGTAGTAGCGCTATTGGTTGTAGCAGTAATAGTAGTAGTAGTAGCGCTATTGGTTGTAGCAGTAATAGTAGTAGTAGTAGCGCTATTCGGTGTAATAATAGTAGTAGTAGTAGCGGTATTGGTTGTAGCAATAGTAGCAGTAATAGTAGTAGTAGTAGTAGTAGTAGTAGTAGTAGTAGTATCGGTATTGGTTGTAGCAATAATAGCAGTAATAGTAGCAGTAATAGTAGTAGTAGTAGTAGTAATAGTAGTAGCGGTATTCGTTGTAGCAATAGTAGCAGTAATAGTAGTAGTAGCAGCGGTATTGGTTGTAGCAATAGTAGCAGTAATAGTAGTAGTAGTAGTAGTAGTAGCGGTATTGGTTGTAGCAATAGTTGCAGTAATAGTGGTTGTAGTAGTAGTAGCGGTATTGGTTGTAGCAATAGTTGCAGTAATAGTAGTAGTAGTGGTAGTAGCGGTATTCGTTGTAGCAATAGTTGCAGTAGAAGTAGTAGTAGTAGCGGTATTGGTTGTAGCAATAGTAGCAGTAATAATAGTAGTGGTAGCGGTATTGGTTGTAGCAATAATAGCAGTAATAGTAGTAGTAGTAATAGTAGCGGTATTGGTTGTAGCAATAGTAGCAGTAATAGTAGTAGTAGTAGCGTTATTGGTTGTAGCAATAGTTGCAGTAATAGTAGTAGTAGTAGCGGTATTCGTTGTAGCAATAGTTGCAGTAGTAGTAGTAGTAGCGGTATTCGTTTTAACAATAGTTTCAGTAGTAGTAGTAGTAGTAATAGTAGCGGTATTGGTTGTAGCAATAGTAGCAGTAATAGTAGTAGTAGAGTAGTAGTAGCGCTATTGGTTGTAGTAATAGTAGTAGTAGTAGTAGCAGTATTAGATGTAGCAATAGTAGTAATAGTAGCGCTATTGGTTGTAGTATTAGTAGTAGCGCTATTGGTTGTAGCAATAGTAGTAGTAGTAGTGCTATTGGTTGTAGCAATAGTAGTAGTAGTAGTAGTAGTAGCGCTATTGGTTGTAGCAATAGTAGTAGTTGTAGCACTATTGGTTGTAGCAATAGTAGTAATAGTATCGCTATTGGTTGTAGTGTTAGTAGTAGCGCTATTGGTTGTAGCAATAGTAGTAATAGTAGCCCTGTTGGTTGTAGTATTAGTAGTAGCGCTATTAGTTGTAGTATTAGTAGTAGCTTTATTGGTAGTAGCAATATTAGTAATAGTAGCACTATCGGTTGTAGTATTAGTAGTTGTGCTATTTGTTGTAGCAATATTAGTAATAGTAGCACTATCGGTTGTAGTATTAGTAGTTGTGCTATTTGTTGTAGCAATAGTAGTAATAGTAGCGCTGTTGGTTGTAGTAATACAGGGTGTTTTTAAAGTTGCAGTGCAGTGAATTTATACTCTCTAAAGAAAAAACGTCACCAGAAATGCGGTTAACTAATGCGTCACACAAATTGTAAAATAAATGGTATTATTCAAATATACTTGACTGCTATCGGCGAGCTTATAATGGGTAATGTTGGTATTAACACAATAAAGTTGTGCCTAAAGCATATGTTGAAAATGTCCACCACGGGCCTCAAGACATGTCGTGATTCGTCTTTCCATATTTGCGAAAACCTTCAGAATAATGTCTGGTGAGATTTGTTTAATCTTGTCTACTATTTCAGTCTTTAGGTCATTAATTGTCTGCGGATTATTTTCATAAACTTTCCCCTTCAATGCCCCCCCCCACAGATAATACTCTGGGGGTGTTAGATCTGGTGAACGAGCAGGCCAGATTCCACGTGAAATAATGCGATTTGCAAATATGCTTTCTAAATAATTGAGTGTTGTTGTGGCTGTGTGTGCTGTTGCCCCATCCTGCTGAAACCAGGATTCCATAATTTCCCGTTCTGTAAGGTGTGCTATGAACGGTTCCAGAATTAAAGTACGGTAACGTTCTGCATTTATTGTTTCATTAAAAAATATAGGTCCTATTCTCCGCATACGACTTATAGCGCACCACACTCCGACTTTTTGATCGTAAAGCGGCACTTGATGAAATTCATGGGGGTTTTCACTGCTCCACAGCCGATTGTTCTGACTGTTCACATAACCGGATAAATGAAACCAGGCCTCATCAGTGAAAAAAGTGACGTCAAGGATGGCAGCGCCATGTTCATAAATAAAATTCTGAAACCACATGCAGTAGTTTAAACGGGTTTAATAATCTCTTTCTTGGAGTTGAGACACTTCAGTTAATTTGTATTGACGATAGTGTAGTTCACTTCTTAAAACCTTGTGAACAGAACTCTTAGACATTTGCACCTGTTGAGACAAGTGGTTTAAAGATGCATTTGGACTCATTGTAATTCTGTCTTGGAGTTCCATAATTTGGTCTTGTGAAATTGAAGGTCTTCCAGATCGGTATGCATCTACCAACACTACCGGTTTCACGAAACTTTTTGATCAATTTTGTAACAGAATTTCGGTGAGGGACTTGTGAGTCTGGAAATTTCCTCACGAATTGTCTAATGACCTCATCCGTATATTTACCGCCATTACGGAAGACATGCTCAACCAGAAATACCCTGTTTTCAATCGTCAACACCATTTCCTTCAAGCAATGAGACAGTGAAAGTAGCTTAGTGCCCGTCCTTTACGTAAATAAAACCTTAAAGGAAGCAGCGGTTTGTTCATAAATGTGGTTTACAAAATTGTGGTACGTAGATGATGATTACGTCATTTACTGAATATTAGAAATATTCACTGCACTGCAACTTTAAAAACACCCTGTAGTAGTAGCGCTATAGATTGTAACAATAGTAGTAATAGTAGTAGTAGTAGTAGTAGTAGTAGTAGTAGCTATAGTCAAATGGCCTTACTATAGTCAAATGGCCTTACTATAGTCAAATGGCCTTACTATAGTCAAATGGCCTTACTATAGTCAAATGGCCTTACTATAGTCAAATGGCCTTACTATAGTCAAATGGCCTTACTATAGTCAAATGGCCTTACTATAGTCAAATGGCCTTACTATAGTCAAATGGCCTTACTATAGTCAAATGGCCTTACTATAGTCAAATGGCCTGCTGTGCAGAAGTAGTCAGGTTCAATCCTGATAGACGGCTTCTGATACATCCAGCTGTTAATGAGTAGCAGTGATTTTTGTCTGGACATTCCCTTACTAGCGTTGTGCTGGCCAGGTTACCCACAAAGTGATCTTATATTCGAAAAATATGAACAATATCACCAGAATAGGCAACACTCAAGGCGCAACTGAATACTTTTTGTTTCCTAAGGGAGCTCCCATTAAGGTTCAGAAATGGAACAGAAGGAAAACAATCACAAGTAAACCCTGAAGTGAACCCTCAAGTAAACCCTGAAGTGAACCCTTCTATTTTAGAGTGTCGCTAAGCTTTTTCTTCTTCTTCGTCTTTCCTTTCTCATTTGCCTTTCAACGTCGAGGGGAGATATAATTTGCGGTCTTTTGCTCTTCTGTTCGCCTCTGCTGCTGTTATGTGTGTGTGTGTGTGTATATTAGTGCTTCAAATATTCCATCCATCCATCTCTTCCGGCGCTAAGCTAAAGGATCGAAATGCTTGCACAGAGGATCACCATCTGTGGATCAATTACCGCCTGATGCAATGACGGATATTATTTTTGTTGGGATAGTTATTGTGGTTGCAATACTGAGCAAACATGATGGTGAAGTGCCGGGTTATTTGACGGCCAATGGCAACCCCACACGCATTATCTCAACATGTCGGGTTGTGTGTAGTGTTACGTGTTTGGGTTCCACGTGTTTATTTTCTGGTAATCGAGAACGCTGTTCTTGTGCTGTTCTGTTCTAATATTGCTAGACCTGTTTCAGTTCTCTACTCACAAATCCTTTCTTCACTGGATGTGTGTAATGAGATATTTGTTGATTTGTTGGCACGTGAGTGGGGACGATGGATAATTTAGTCAGAGCGACTGGGAAGATAAATTGTTAAATGTAGAGGTTAAGGATAAATTGTGTAATATGAAGAAGATGGGTAGATAGTTGTAATAATGGGAGTAAGAAGAGGTGTTAATATATTTGATGTGAGTAAGAAGATGGGTAGATATATTTCATAAAGGGAGTAAGAAGATGGGTAGATATATTTGATTAAGGGAGTAAGAAGATGGGTAGATATATTTTATTAAGGGAGTAAGAAGATGGGTAGATATATTTGATAAAGGGAGTAAGAAGATGGGTAGATATATTTGATAAAGGGAGTAAGAATATGGGTAGATATATTTGATAAAGGGAGTAAGAAGATGGGTAGACATATTTGATTAAGGGAGTAAGAAGATGGGTAGATATATTTGATTAAGGGAGTAAGAAGATGGGTAGACATATTTGATTAAGGGAGTAAGAAGATGGGTAGACATATTTGATTAAGGGAGTAAGAAGATTGGTATATATATTTGATAAAGGGAGTAAGAAGATTGGTAGATATATTTGATAAAGGGAGTAAGAAGATGGGTAGATAGCTTTGATAATGGGAGTAAGAAGATGGGTAGATAGCTTTGATAACTGGTAAAAGAATATGGGTAGATAGATTTAATAATGGTTATGGTTATGGAAGGGTTATCACTGCAAACAAATTAAAATCCATAATTGCTCAACCGCCCGTGTCAGTGGAATCATCCGAATTGCTATCTTATCTTCCAAACAAAGAAAGGTAGCTGTACTCCCCATCATTGCAGACTCAGCACACGTCAAAAGACATAAGGCGAAACCGCACAGAAAGTGAACACAGCCATCTGTTCCCTGTCATACGATATCAGCATTCATCGTAAGCAATCGGAATATCGAAAGACGATCAAAACGGATGAAGCGCACAGCTCAGATTTAATAATGGGAGCAAGAAGTTCTCCTTCTTATCATCTTCCTCATTTCAACGTCGAAGATTTGCGATATTTTGCTCTTCTGTTCCTCACTGCTTCTATTATGTTTCCTAGTGTTTCTAATATTCTGTCAATCCATCTTTTTCATGGTCGACCTTTGGGTCTGATGTTCTCGCAATGTTTATTGAAGGCTCGTTGTGTTGTGTTTTGATCTACCTGCCTTGTCACATGACCAAACTGCTTTATCTGTTGTTGTTTTTTAAATATATATTCTATGTCGGTGGTTATTCCCGATTTTCGTCCTCGGTTTTTCATTTCTGATCTCAGACTGTTTCCTGTCATTCGTCTGACATATGTTATCTCGGTGGTGGCTATTTTTCTTATTGTTCTTGCATCTAGGGTCCAGGACTGGCATTGGTAGCACAACATTGGAATGATGATTGTATTGTAGAGTACCCGTTTTGACTCTAGAGTTATTTCCTGGTTGGACATTTGTAGTGATAGCTGTCCGGTCATTTGACAAGCTTTGTTGCATCTCAAGTCTATTTCTGCTGTTTTTGAATTGTCGTTTGCCACTAGACAATATATGTATTTAAATTCCTCTACTTGTTTTATTTTTCTGCCGCCTGTTGTTATGTTGATGTTCTGGTTCTCTTTTGCGATATTCGTGACTTCTGTTTTGTTGATGTTGATTTTCGTGTTGCATTTTGTTCCTGTGCTGTTGAGTCTGTCTAATTGTTCGTCTATCTAGATGTTCGTCTATCTAAGTGTTCGTCTATCTAGGTGTTCTATTTTTCCACTTATGAGTGCCAGAGCTTCTACAAATATGAACTCGTAGATCTCCTCTGTCTCTGATAGGTTGGCTAACATGCATATATATAGTCCATGTATGTAATAAACAATAAAAGGGGGAGGGGAGGGTAGTAAGCACCATTGTCTTACGCCTGATCTAACTTCGAAGTGGTCTGTGTAGCCTGCTGCTGTTCTTACCATGCGGTTACTGTTGATGTGGAGTCTTTTAATTAGGTTGGTTAGATGTTTGCTTACTCCGTATGTTGTTAGCATCTCCCACACTTGTTCTCTGTTTACTCTGTCGAATTGGTTTTCCTTGTCAATGAAAGATATGTACACATTTTCATTGTGTTCTGTCGTTTTTTTTTTCTGCAAGCTGTTCTAATGTAAATAGAGCGTTATGTTGTTTTTTTTTCGGAACCCCACTTGAGAATCGCTTAACTGTAGTTCTATTATTGGTCTCAGTCCTTTTACTTTGGCGTATAACTTTCCTACTTGGCGATATACCTCTATATTGATTGCAGTCTCTCTTCTTACCTTTGTTTTTACCATTTTGGTACAAGGATTGCACTGTTGCCAGTCTTCTGGTGCTTTTGGCTGGTGCCATTCTGCATTAAATATTCTGTGCAGCCATGTCACTCCTGTTTCTCCTGCTGCTGCTATTATTTCTACTGTTATGTTATCTATCCCCGGTGCTTTATTTCTTGGTGCATATTTGATTATTTCTTTCCTTTCCTCTTTCATAATGTTGGGTTCAGTGTTTGTGCACTCTTGCGTGGTAATTGTTGTGTTATTGATAGTTGATGTCATGTTTAATAAGTCTTCAAAATATATTTTCCATCTCGAGATTTTATAATTTGAGTGAGAAGTACAATAAATACATTTGGTGCTGCGGGTAATATCTCTAAAAATAGGTACCAGTGATTTTTCTTGATGGTAAAGGCGGCCTGACGTGCTACCTCAACACACACAAATTTGCCGTAGTCATAGAGAAATATAAGGACAAGAGGTAGAGTTCGATCCCAACCGACAGCTTCCGGGTTCACCCAGCCTTTAAGGGGTACCGACATTTTTTTCTGGGGAAGTAAAGCAGCACGGGCGTAATACCGACCACATTACCCCAAAAATCATGTGCCGAAGGTTTATAAAATGTATGGTCACTAACACCATATTCCCTATACGCCACTTGGCGTGACGGGGGTACTTTACTTTTTTATAGAAAAATATGGTCACTAACATCGTACAACTCATAGGGCTATCAAGGCAAAGGAGGAAACCTTGACTTATTGTTACTGTGGGATGAGTAAATAGATTTGGTAACGAAGGTGATCATATAAATGATAATAAAATGTCTCCAAAGTGGCCACTCACACAACAAGACAGAAATTGACGTCAGTTACTAAGGAAGTGAGATATTGATGGAAGCTGCCTGAGTGGACATGAAAAACATACTAACATCAAAACAAATAGCACCAGGGCTGAAACTAAGAATAGCAAAGTGTTACATCTTCTCAATATTCCTATATGGCGCAGAAACATGGACATTAGACAAGAAAACAGAACAGAAAATTGAAACTTTTAAAATGTGGATCTATAGAAGAATAGGTAGAAATGGATGGAAAGAAAAGAAAAGAAACGATGAAGTTTTAAAACAACTAAAATGAAAAGAGAATTACTAAACACAATTAGAACAAGACACATGCAATTTTGGGGGCATTTTAAAAGGTATAATAGTCTATTTAAAGTAATCTTGGACGGAAAAATACAAGGTAAAAGAGGCAGACCAAGACTAACATGGACGAGTAACATGAAAAGATGGACAAGTCAGCCTATGACAATCTGCACCGTCAAAGCAAGAGACAGAGTGGAATGACGCACCATGGTAGCCAACCTTCGACGTGGAGACAGGACTCGATGATGATGATGATGATGCTTGAGTGGACAAACACAACAACATTTAGTAAGAGAACAAGTCAGCGTAGAATAAGCCTTGTACTAATTACAGAGACAATACACATAACTTGGTTTGTCCAACTGGAGACAGCTACTTCATACATGGTATGTGTGGGAAGGAGAGAGAGGCTTGAAGGAGAGAGAGGCTTGAAGGAGAGAGAGGCTTAAAGGAGAGAGAGGCTTGAAGGAGAGAGAGGCTTGAAGGAGAGAGAGGCTTGAAGGATAGAGAGGCTTGAAGGAGAGAGAAGCTTGAAGGATAGAGAGGCTTGAAGGAGAGAGAGGCTTGAAGGAGAGAGAGGCTTGAAGGAGAGAGAAGCTTGAAGGAGAGAGAGGCTTGAAGGAGAGAGAGGCTTGAAGGATAGAGAGGCTTGAAGGAGAGAAGCTTGAAGGAGAGAGAGGCTTGAAAGAGAGAGAGGCTTGAAGGAGAGAGAGGCTTGAAGGAGAGAGAGGCTTGAAGGAGAGAGAGGCTTGAAGGAGAGAGAGGCTTGAAGGAGAGAGAGGCTTGAAGGAGAGAGAAGCTTGAAGGAGAGAGAGGTTTGAAGGAGAGAGAGGCTTGAAGGAGAGAGAGGCTTGAAGGAGAGAGAGGCTTGAAGGAGAGAGAAGCTTGAAGGAGAGAGAGGCTTGAAGGAGAGAGAGGCTTGAAGGAGAGAGAGGCTTAAAGGAGAGAGAGGCTTGAAGTAGACGGAGAGGAGAGTGACAACAACGTCAAGGAAACAGCAGCGTCACGTGACAATGACTGGAGCTGTGAGAAAAGATCGATCTAGAACGTTAAATCTCACCCGTCATCAGAAGGAATGACAGACAACGTGTAGAAGGAGAGAATGAAAAAAATGGACCTAGTATTCATCATCATCATGTGCTATACCGGTTGGCGTAGGTGATCATGTCCTTCCACAATCTTCGATCTACAGTGCATCGTATCAGTTCTGTTGTCGACTGTTTTCCATGCCATGACACCAAGCTATATAGTATCTTCTCTCTTTGTCGTCTGCGACCTCTCTTTCCCTGTATTTTGCCAGTTGTAACCAAGTATTCCAACGTTTTTCTTCTCATGATGAGCTCGAAAAGTGTTGATTGTTTCTTTCTAATGTATTTTTAGAAGTTCCCTTTTAGTGTTGACCTCTCTGAGGAGGTCCTCTTTGGTCGTTTCAGTTTTAGAAAATGTAATTTCAAACCCCATACAAGTGGTTGTACAGTCAAATACCGTACAAGTGGTTGTACAGTCAAATACCATACAAGTGGTTGTACAGTCAAACACCATACAAGTGATTGTACAGTCAAACACCATACAAGTGGTTGTACAGTCAAATACCATACAAGTGTTTGTACAGTCAAATACCATACAAGTGGTTGTACAGTCAAATACCATGCAAGTGGTTGTACAGTCAAACACCATAAAAGTGATTGTACAGTCAAACAACAAACAAGTGGTTGTACAGTCAAACACCATACAAGTGGTTGTACAGTCAAATACCATACAAGTGGTTGTACCGTCAAATACCATACAAGTGGTTGTATATCTAGTTGACTTCTCCCAAGAAAACTAACGATTTTCCTCGACGCTGTAAGATACATACAGTTGGCTGTAAATAAAGCTCTTTTCTGGGAAGAACACTCACAATGCTGTAGGACAACAAGGACTAAGAACAACAAGAACACTGACAATGCTGTAGGACAACAAGGACTAAGAACAACAAGAACACTGACAATGCTGTAGGACAACAAGGACTAAGAACAACAAGAACACTCACAATGCTGTAGGACAACAAGGACTAAGAACAACAAGAACAGTCAGATGCCCTTGCAGCTTTCCTTCGTTTAAGAACCACTGACGCATGAACTATGTTCAACTCAGAGTAATAGAAGAGGAAACACAGAGTCCAGCAATGCTTGATGTTCCGTGAGTAATTTAATGGCCCTTTATAGTAGGCAAAATGGAAGAATTACCAGGGACCAGCTTCTACCATTATCAATGTGAGTTCGACCAGAAGTTTTTGTTTGTTTCGGTTTGGTATCCTTTTTTCAGGAAAAAAAGAGACATGAATTTTTAAAAAAGTATATTCGAGTCTTTATTTATTTATTTTTGTTTTTTTTTTCTGTTTTTTTTGTGTTTTTTTTTGTTTTTAGCGTTCATCCATCCCTGCCCTTGTTTTTCTCTTGTATTTGGAGTCCTACTGGTCCCGTATTTATGTTTGTTAATGTCATTTAATGATAGAGGGAGTTCTGATTTATTTGTGTCTGTCTAGAAGTTTCGTTTTCTCTGTTATTTCCTCATCTCTTTCTAAAGTCTTGGAGGTTAGTCGCTTTCAGTATATCTTCTCAACTTCATGTCGTTCTCTCTCTCTCTCTCTCTCTCTCTCTCCCATCTCTCTTTGTGTTTGTGTGTTTCGTTCTTGTTGGTACCTACAACTAGCACTAAAGCCAAGCGACGTTTTCATAGAGACCACACTAGAGGTTTGACAATGTTCTTTGTTCCTTTTTTATGAGAACACACTAGAGGTTTGACAATGTTCTCTGTTCCTTTTTTATGAGAACACACTAGAGGTTTGACAATGTTCTTTGTTCCTTTTTTAAGAACACACTAGAGGTTTAACAATGTTCTTTGTTCCTTTTTTATAAGAACACACTAGAGGTTTAACAATGTTCTTTGTTCCTTTTTTATGAGAACACACTAGAGGTTTAACAATGTTCTTTGTTCCTTTTTATGAGAACACACTAGAGGTTTAACAATGTTCTTTGTTCCTTTTTTATGAGAACACACTAGAGGTTTAACAATGTTCTTTGTTCTTTTTTATAAGTACACACTAGAGGTTTGACAATGTTCTTTGTTCCTTTTTTATGAGAACACACTAGAGGTTTAACAATGTTCTTTGTTCTTTTTTATGAGAACACACTCGAGGTTTAACAATGTTCTTTGTTCCTTTTTTATGAAAACACACTAGAGGTTTAACAATGTTCTTTGTTCCTTTTTTATGAGAACACACTAGAGGTTTTACAATGTTCTTTGTTCCTTTTTTATGTGAACACACTAGAGGTTTAACAATGTTCTTTGTTCTTTTTTATGAGAACACACTAGAGGTTTAACAATGTTCTTTGTTCCTTTTTTATGAGAACACACTAGAGGTTTGACAATGTTCTTTGTTCCTTTTTTATGAGAACACACTAGAGGTTTGACAATGTTCTTTGTTCCTTTTTATGAGAACACACTAAAGGTTTAACAATGTTCTTTGTTCCTTTTTTATGAGATCACACTAGAGGTTTGACAATGTTCTTTGTTCCTTTTTTAAGAGAACACACTAGACGTTTGACAATGTTCTTTGTTCCTTTTTTATGAGAACACACTAGAGGTTTGACAATGTTCTTTGTTCCTTTTTTATGAGAACACACTAGAGGTTTGACAATGTTCTTTGTTCCTTTTTTATTTCTTTCCTGACCAGAGAAAAACAAGCCTGCAGTACCACATCTAGTAGCCTACGTCAGTCATAGTTGACTGGATTATGTAGTAGTAGCCTCCGTCAGTCATAGTTGACTGGATTATGTAGTAGTAGCCTCCGTCAGTCAAAGTTGACTGGATTATATAGTAGTAGTATCGGTCAGTCATAGTTGACTGGATTATGTAGTAGTAGTATCGGTCAGTCATAGTTGACTGGATTTTTTAGTAGTAGCGCTCGTCAGTCATAGCTGACTGGATTATGTAGTAGTAGCCTCCGTCAGTCATAGTTGACTGAATTTTGTGGTGGTAACCTTCGTCAGGGGAGCCGCGATAGCTCAGTGGTTAGTGAACTGGACTACAAAGGACAAGAGGTAGGGTTCGATCCCAACCGACGGCTTCCGGGTTCACCCAGCCTTAAATGGGTACCTGATTTTTTTTCAGGGAAAGTAAAGTGGCACGGGCGTAATACCGACCACATTACCCCAAAAACCATGTGCCGAAGGTCTGTAAAATTTATGGTCACTAACACCATATTCCCTATACGCCACTTGGTGTGTCGGGGGTACTTTACTTTACTTTACCTTCGTCAGTCATAGTTGACTGGATTTTGTAGTGGCAGCCTTCGTCAGTTATAATTGACTGGATTATGTAGTAGTAACCTCCGTCAGTCATAGTTGACTATGGATTTTGCAGCGACCCTATGCAATGTTATTTGTTTTTCCTTTCTTTAGTTTTCCTGCCGTGTATTCTCTTTTTCTATGAATCTGCTTCTTGCTTGACCCGCATCTTTAGAGTGTGTTCCCAAAGATTACAGTCCACAACTATATCTTCCCAGGCTCCAGGGTTTACGTTTAAGCCATGCTACGTCTATACACGTGCATAAATCGAAGGTTTGGGTGTCGCCCTTGTTCTTTTGTTAACTGCTACTTGTCCATTAAGTATATCTTTCCTGAGCGTCCATATTTCATACGTTGTATGTGGCCAAGCCATAATATTGTAATGCAACAATATACTCCATTCTGCTCATGTTTTCTCTGATGTCAATTCACATAAGTAAAAAACAAAAAAATAAAGATCCCCGTCACACCAAGTGGCGTATAAGGAACATGGTGTTGTTGACCATAATTTGTGTGTTCATACCTTTAGCACTTAATTTTTGGGGTAATGTGGTGGGTATTACGCCCTCGTCGCTTTACTTTCTCAGAAAAAATCCGGTACCCATTTAGGCTGGGTTAACCTGGTTTCCGGTTGTTTCCAAAATGGAGGAATTATTTTTCTCCGGCTTGGTATAGAACCGTTGATCAGAGGTTTAACAAGCCGCTATCGTAAAAACGATGTTGTTAATGAAACGTAGACCTGATACAGAATGTGTAAATTAGCAGTAGATAGTAGTGATAGTTTTTTCGGCCCTAAAACAACAACAAAAATAGGATTCTGGAATGTACGAACAATGGCCGCGCCGACGAAACATGCACAGGTCGCGAGCGAGAAGGACAGATACGATCTAGATATTTTAGGATTAAGCGAAATGCGCTGGCTTGGAACAAGTAGGAGATCTATTGATAATAAAATAGTAGTTTTTTTCTGGAAGGGAAGATGGAAAACACCGTGAAGGAGTAGGCATAATGATGACAGACAAAGCTGCAAGAAGTTTATTAGAATGGGAACCGGTAAACAGCCGTCTGATACGAACACGATACAAAACAAAACATGGAAGACTTTCAATTATTCAATGTTATGCGCCTACTAACGAAGCTGATGATGAAGTTAAGGATGATTTTTATAACCAACTGCAACAACTTATAAACAAAATACCAAAACACGATCTTTTAATTGTAATGGGAGACTTCAACGCCAAAGTAGGACAAGATAACGCAGGAGTGGAACATGTGATGGGGAGAGAAGGCTGTAATACAACAAGTCAGAATGGAGAAAGATTAATAGAATTATGTTTAATAGAAAATTTAGTTATAGGTGGGACATTATTTCCACACAAAAATATTCACAAAACAACATGGATATCTCCTGATGATAGAACATCAAATCAAATTGACCACCTATGTATTAAACAACAATTCAGATCATCATTAATAGATGTAAGAGCATACAGAGGTGCTGATGTTAATAGTGACCACAACCTGTGCATTGGGAAAATAAGATTAAAATTTAGAAACCAACAGAAGAGGTCAATTACACATAAAATTGATAGTCATAAACTGAAGGATGAAGCCATAAAGGAAAAGTTTAACATAGAGCTAAGTAATTGTTATTCAGCACTTGGTGAAATAGACTTAGATATCAATGAAATGTGGGACTCACAGAGCAAAATACTATTGACAGCAGCAGAAGCAAGTGCTGGACTGAAGAAAATGGAAAAACGAGCTTGGATCTCAGACACCACGTGGAAATACATCAAAGAAAGAAGAGAAGCGAAGAGAGCCATGACTAATGTAAAGACAGATCTTGGAAAGGTTCTGGCAAAAGCAACATACAAAGAATTAGACAACAAAGTGAAAAGTTCGGCAAGAAGAGATACAAGAGCTTATATAGACAACTTGGCAGAGAAAGCAGAGACAGCTGCAATTACAGGAGACAGCAGAACTCTCTATACTGTACAAAAGATGCTGACAAACACCTATACATCCAGTGGAACACCAATTCTAGACAAATCTGGATTAATGCTAACAACAAGCGCAGACATAAAAGCCCGTTGGGCGGAACACTTCAAAGAAATTCTTAACCGTCCACTACCTCACAGTTTAATAGATTTTGAAACTGAAACACCAGCAGCAGAATTAGATGTAAATTTAGATGACTTCACCTTGAGTGAAATAGAAACCACCTTAAAGCTAATGACCAATAACAAGGCTGCTGGAGAGGATAAGTTAACAGCTGAGATCCTCAAGGCAATTGATAGCCATAATTTAATACATCTCCAAAAAATGTTCAACATCATTTGGAAAACAGAGAAGACGCCTCATAAATGGAAAAAAGGAATCATTGTTAAGATCCCAAAAAAGGGCAATCTTAGAGATTGTAACAACTGGAGAGGCGTGACACTTTTATCAGTTGCCTCAAAGTTATTCTGTAAAATCATCCTAAATAGAATAAAGGATTCAATAGATACAGTAATGCGTGAAGAACAGGCTGGGTTTAGAAAAGGGAGAAGCTGTCTTGACCACATTTTCACTCTACGACTTATATTGGAGGAACACATTGAAGCAAAAACCTTTTGTACTTAACTTCATCGACTTCAAAAAAGCATTTGATAGTATTCATAGAGATTCTTTGTGGACAATTCTGAAGCAATATGGCTTACCATCAAAAATCATAAATATTATCAAAGACATGTATGATGGTTACACATGTGCAGTTCGAACAGAGGAAGGACTGAGCGAATGTTTCCCAATAGAAACTGGGGTTAAACAAGGATGTATTTTATCGCCCTTGTTATTTGGAATTGTTATGGACTTCATAATGAAGAAATGCTGCACTGGTAATAAAGGCATCGAATGGATACAAGGAGACCATTTGGAGGACCTCGACTTTGCTGATGACATAGTTCTCATCAGCAGTCAGATAAAAACGATGCAGGAAAACACAAATGAACTATCATCAATAGCCAGCAAAATTGGGCTTGAGGTCAATCATGAAAAGACTAAAGTCATGAAAAGTTTAATTCCAACAAGTGACAAAATATACATGGAAAACAAACCAGTAGAAGAGATCGATCACTTTATCTATCTTGGAAGTCACATTGATCGAGAAGGGGATACGAGCAAAGAAATTAGAATCAGACTGGCTAAAGCAGCAATGTCTTTCAGAAGCCTTGAAAAGTTGTGGAAATCAAAACTCATTAGCACAAACACAAAACTTAGGCTATTCAAATCAAATGTACTATCAACCCTTACGTATGCGTGTGAAAGCTGGAAAGCAACAAGAGATATAGAAACAAAGTTGAACGCATTCGAAAATAAATGTCTAAGGAAAATACTTGGTATAGAATGGAACGAATTCAAAACAAACGAGGAAATTAGAGAAATCGCCAATCAACCACTAATATCTTCAGTAATAAAGAAAAGACGATGGTCATACGTTGGACATGTGATGAGAAGAGATAATAATCGAATAGCAAAGCAAGCCCTCATATGGGAAACAACAGGTAAAAGAAAAAGAGGAAGACCCAGGGAGACACTGAGAAGAACATTGATGAGAGAGGCAAGAGCAGCAGGAATCGGCTCCCTCAATGAGATAGAACTGCTTGCACAGAACAGAGACAGATGGCGAGATTTGATAAAATATCTTTAAAAGAAAACTGCTAGAACAAAAATTCATATAGGAGAAGGTGTATCTTGGTCTACGCCCTATGGGCCGGTTACGGCTCGAAAGGTCAATAGATAGATAGATAGATAACCTGGAAGCGGACTACCACGGACAAGGGGTAGGGTTCGATCCCAAAGGACGGCTTCCGGGTTCACCCAGCCTTAAATGGGTACCGGATTTTTTCTGGGAAAGTAAAGCGGCACGGGCGTAATACCGACCACATTACCCCAAAAATCATGTGCTGAAGGTCTGTAAAATATAGGGTCACTAACACCATATTTCCCTATACGCCACTTGGCGTGACGGGGGTACTTTACTTTTTTTTTACTTTAACCTGGAAGCCGTCGGTCAGGATCGAACCCAACTTCTAAGTCAGTTCACATAACAAATATGAATTATCTCGCGGTATAAATTTCAGTTATGTTTTGTTTTGCATTTTCTTAATATTGTTTTCATTCTGGTTTTGTCGATTTCTTAGACTTGTTTTTCTTGTTTTGTTCTTCTGTGTTTTTGTTTTTTCATGTTATTATTATTATAGTGTTATTTTCTTCATGTATTTTTCTGGTTTTGACGAATAGAAAGCGCTTATGGTTGATAATGTGAAACACTGGAAACATAGAAAAAGAATATACGTTGAGTAGGAGGTTCCAAAACAGTATGACCTCTGTGGTCTGGGTCAGGAGCATCGACTTCTGACGTCAATCTACAACAAGATTTTATAAATGCCAAGGGAAGATAAATCTCCTTGTAGTGGGAGATGAATTATCCTTATTTATTGATTAAACCCTGTTACAAGAGCTCTTATAGTAACTGAGGTAGTGTGATAGGAACGAGTTAAAGAATATCAAAACCATTCGCAGTAACATGAGTAAGACAAGGCTGCGTGTTGTCACGACTCTTGTTGATCACATTGACAAAATATGCAGGGATGTCAAATCTCACAGTGTGAAGATACACATGAACTATGTTTTCTAATGACCAGGCCCTAATAGGTTTCGAACAAACAGAACTTCAACAACATCAGCTGTCCTTCAATAAAGAACGTAAAATGAATAAAATGGAAATAAGTACTGACAGAAAATACAGAATCAACAGGAAAACAAAAGGAGACACTAAATACAGCTATAGAACAACACGTTATAAAACAAGTAATAAACTTTAAACATCTATCTCTCAAGATATTGATATATAGAATAAATATAAATATATATATATAAATATATATATATATATATATATATATATATATATATATATATATATATATAAGAAATTGATGTACAATGCAATAAGGCAAACTAAATATTGGAACAGTTATCCTCTATATTTCAACACAAAGCAATACCTATTATCACCAAGAAACATTTTATACAGAGTATATTCACTCCCACATTGTGCTACCAATGCCAAACATGGTCACTTATATCTAAGCACAAAAGAAAGCTGTCACCACAGAGACGCGATGTCTGAGAGAAGCTCTTGGAGTGAACAGAAATGATACTATAAGAGTAGGCTTTGAGCCAATCCTAAGCTAATCCAACGCCTAAGCAGAAAGAAACAAATTAACTGGTTTTCCCATCTAGAAATAATGCCGCGTGATTACTTATCATACAAAGCATATAATTAAAACATGAGATGGGAGAAGAGCAAGATGGACAGACCCAGAGTAAGATGGACAGACACAATCAAAGAAACGTTACATCAGCTTTAGTTGACAATAATTTATTTTTTTTTGGTGGCGAGGGAGGGAGAGATAAACAGATAAAGAAATGGGAAAATAAAATCAAAGAAAAGATGGACCTGGACTTCGCAGTGCCGCAAAGAATGATTGAGGGTAGAGATACATGGAGAAGGTTGACAACGTCTGCTAGTCGTGCTCTAACTGCCTTGACGGTTGTGAGCTGAAGATGACGTGACAATTCATTCCAAACAAGAAACTAACGACCAACCCTGATCCTCTTTGGTCCACATGTCAGATGAGGTGACCGCTACTACACGCTGATTGCCTGTGAACATCAGCACCTCTAGAATATTATTTATATCTCTTACCAATCTTGTTAGCATATAGAACAGTGGTGCGGTGTATTGCCATATTTGAATTCATAACACTTTTAACTCACAATCGTCTACATACACATACACACATACACACATATACATATACATAATGATATTCTCCGCCTCCTACCGTCACTCGACACTACTTCACATCATTGTCCGTCCTTAAACTAGCTAGTCTACGACACGGTATGCGACTTTTGTGTCTTTCGAAACGACACATCCGTCTTGGCAAGCCACATTTTGGTACCGATTGCCTTCCCTCATCGGTCATTATGACCTTACGTTCGTGGTGACCTACATAAATGACAGATGACCAACTAGCGTGGTCGATGCACAGTCAACTATAGACTACATATATGCGACCAACTAGCGTGGTCGATGCACAGTGAACTATAGACTACATAAATGCGACCAACTAACATGGTCGATGCACAGTCAACTATAGACTACATATATGCGACAAACTAGCGTTGTTAATGCACAGTCAACTAAAGACTACATATATGCGACAACTAGCGTGGTTGATGCACAGTCAACTATAGACTATATATGTGCGACCAACTAGCGTAGCCGATGAACAGCCAGCTGTGGACTACATATACGCGACAACTAGCGTGGTCGATGCACAATCAACTATAGACTACATATGTTCGACCAACTAGCATGGCCGATGCACAGTCAACTATAGACTACATATGTGCGACCAACTAACGTGTTCGATGCGCAGTGAACTAGAGACTACATATGTGGGACAAACTAGCGTGATCGATGCACAGTCAACTGTAGACCACATATGTGCGATCAACTAGCGTGGTCGATGCACAGTCAACTATAGACCACATAAGTGCGACCAACTAGCGTAGTCGATGCACAGCCAACTATAGACCACATATTTGCGACCAACTAGCATGGTCGATGCAGTCAACTATATACCACATATGTGCGATCAACTAGCGTGGTAGATGCACAGGCAACTATAGATTACTTACGTACGACCAACTAGTGTGGTCGATGCACAGTCAACTATAGGATACTTATGTATGACCAACTAGCGTGGTCGATGCACAGGCAACTATAGACCACATATGTGCGACCAACTAGCGTGGTCGATGCACAGTCAACTATAGACAATATATGTGCGACCAACTAGCGTAGTTGATACACAGCCAACTATAGACCACATATTTGCGACCAACTAGAATCGTCGATGCAGTCAACTATAGACCACATATGTGCGATCAACTAGCGTGGTCGATGCACAGTCAACTATAGACTACTTATGTACGACCAACTAGTGTTGTCGATGCACAGTCAACTATAGGATACTTATGTATGACCAACTAGCGTGGTCGATGCACAGTCAACTATAGACCACTTATATGCGACCAACTAGCGTGGTCGATGCACAGTCAACTATAGACAATATATGTGCGACCAACTAGAATGGTCGATACACAGTCAACTATAGACCACATATGTGCGACCAACTAGCATAGTCGATACACAGTCAACTATAGACCACATAAGTGCGACCAACTAGCGTAGTCGATACACAGCCAACTATAGGCCACATATTTGCGACCAACTAGCATGGTCGATGCAGTCAACTATAGACCACATAAGTGCGACCAACTAGCGTGGTCGATGCACAGTCAACTATAGACCACATATGTGCGATCAACTAGCGTGGTCGATGCACAGTCAACTATAGACCACATATGTGCGACCAACTAGCGTGGTCGATGCACAGTCAACTATAGACCACATATGTGCGATCAATTAGCGTGGTCCATGCACAGTCAACTATAGACCACATATATGCGAACAACTAGCGTGGTCGATGCACAGTCAACTATAGATCACATATGTGCGACCAACTAGCGTGGTCGATGCACAGTCAACTATAGACTACATATGTGCGACCAACTAGCGTGGTCGATGCACAGTCAACTATAGACCACATATGTGCGACCAACTAGCGTAGTCGATGCACAGTCAACTATAGACCACATATGTGCGACCAACTAGCGTGATCTTTTCATCATTAAGAGCAAGTGTGGTTGTGGGTTGAGTGACGTCAGCCGTCTATATTTTCTTATATTTGAACACGTCACGCTAGTTGGTGGGTTTTCCGTTTTATTTTCTGCCTGCGGGCCTTAGTAAATCTATAGTTGGCTGTGGTCGATGTGGTAAACGCGGTAGCTCGTTGGTTAGTGAGCTTGACTACTAAGGACAAGAGGCCGAGTTCCTGATCGACGACTTCCGTTTTCACTTAGCTTTATATGGGTTCCGCATTTTTTATGGAAAAGTAAAGCGGCACGGGCGTAATACCGACCATATTACCCCAAAAATCATGCGCCGAAGGTCTATAAAAATGATGGTCACTAACACCATATTCCCTATACGCCAGTTGGGTGTGACGGGGCTCTTTACTTATTTTCTTTTTACTGTAGTCAATGTATCTTTCATTCGTGGCTAGTCCTATGAAAATACCCACTGGGGTGGCACTCCCTAGAGCTGTTCCGTCGTTGGTACGTCATGAGTCTTTAATCCAAATATTTATTTGAGCAGGTTAACACTGAAGAAAACATTCAGCTGAAAGAATGAAGTGGTCCCCTGAAAAATGGTGATGTTCTTAGCACCATTTCAAGAACATTTGTTTGTGAGTCTCTGTGGGCAGTGGAGACGATGTTAACCTGTTTAATTCTTCAATTATAGTTCCCAGTACTTAGCTATAGGTTGCTGCTGGGAATCCCCTCGGAATCATGCACCTCCGTACTTTCTACTCTTCGTTGCCTCAGACAGACCGATTGATACCTCGATAATCGTTTGTGCCAAAAAATAAATAAATAAACAATACAAAAATAAAACTTGCACTCCCACTACTTTCTTTACCCGCGATTCCATTACATGTTTTTGATTTACTCACAACTGTGTGAGCAGCCTTTTCAGAAATATTTAAATTGTGAAAATGTTGAAACAATTTTGATTTCCATCATATCAATGTTATAACATTTGCATACTCAATGGCTTCATATCTAGTTGCTGCCACCAATTTTAGCAAGTGTCATCTGCTCTATTATCAAGAGACTTAAGTCAATAAAAAAAATAACACACAACACATATTTACTTGTGATAGTGTGGCGTACAATATTTGGAGCAGAACATGCGCACCATAGAATGTTACTTTACTCTTTATGTTGTCATCAGCATATTTAGATCAGCAGTAAGATTGTTATTTTGTATGCTCTGTAGTATGTGTATGTAGGTGTATGTATGTGTATGTGTATATATATATATATATATATATATATATATATATATATATATATCATCATCATCATCATCAAGTACCGGGCCAACTGGCGTAGGTGATCATGTCTCTCCACAACTTTCGATTGGGCGGCTATTTATCATCTCTGTTGTTGACCTTCTGCCAAGCCATTCTCTTAAGCTGTCTGGTATTTTCTCTCTTTGCTTCCCTCGATCTCTTCGTCCCTCACTTTTCCCAGTTGTTACAATATATTCCAGCTGTTCTCTTCTCATTAGATGGCCAAAAAATGATGATTGTTTCTTCCTAATATTGGAAATTAGCTCTCTTTTTGCTTTGACCTCTCTCAGAACATCTTCATTTCTCTTCTTAGCTGTCCATTGTACTCTCAACATTCTTCTGTAAAACCACATTTCTACAGACTGCAGTGATTTTCTTGTCTGTTGTCCTATTGTCCATGTTTCGCATCCATATGTTAAGACTGGCTCTACGTAACATTTAAGAACTCTTTTTCTTGTTTGTATTGTATATATATACATATATATGTGTGTGTGTGTGTGCGTGCGTGCGTGTGTGTGTGTGCGCGTGCGTGCGTGTGTGTGTGTGGGGGGGGTGTATAATTACTAAGAATATTTGGTGGGAGGAAAACTTTCCAGTCGGGGAAAGGTTATCGGAGTCAACAAGATTGAGTCTGTGAGGACGGAAGCCAGGAGACAAGGAGTTAATGGTGATTGATAGCAGTAGGATATTGAGTGTATGCGAGAGATTGGTATGTAGGGATGGAGATTAAAGATGCGAAAGAGAGGGTCGAGATAGAGAGAGAAAAGATGAAAAGCGGCAGACAGGAAAAGAATGATTGAGAGATAAAGAGGGAGAAATGCAACGGAAGTGATTGAGTGAAAAAATAGAGAAAGTAAATAAATAAGAGTTGATGGAAGAGGAAAAGAAGAGAAAAAGGTTGAAGACAAAAGATGAATGAGAAATAAGAGACTGATTGAGAGAGAGAGAGAGAGAGAGAGAGAGAGAGAGAGAGAGTGTGTGTGTGTGTGTGTGTGTGTGTTTGTGTGGATGTCTGGGTGAAAATTGACAAGAAAAACAAATACGCAACTGGGAGCTTACCAGTCAAGTACCAGTGGACAAAGAGATACAACGAAGACGATGGCGCTGGATAGTACATACACCGTGAAAACCAACTAAGAGTATTACACGACAAGCCCTTATTTGGAATCCACAGGGGAAGAGACGAAGATGAAGAGCAGAATATACTTGGAGAAGACAGGTGGAGACAGAGGTGAAGAGGACGGGGAAGACATGTAACTAATTTTTTTTTTAATGACAAGAAACAGGACGCCTTGGAAAGTGTTCGTTGATGACCTATACTCCACAGGGGGCTGAAAGGAAGAAAAGAAGCAAAACAGAGTTCGGTAGAAAGGAGAAGGAAAATAAATTAAAAAATAAGAGTGAATTAGAGACATGTCAGCCTGCACCATCAAAGCAAGAAACAGAGTAGAATGGCGATCCATGGTAGCTAACCTTCGTTGCGAAGAAGGCACGCGATGATGATGATGAGAGAAATGAAGAAATATATGTAATAAAGTTGAGTAAGTAACTAGAAGACAGGTTTGTTTAGGTTTACAGGTCCCTCCACAATCTTCTATCTACAGTGCATCGTATCAGTTCTGTTGTTGAATGTTTCCCATGCCATGAAACCAAGCTATCCAGTATTTTCTCCCTTTGTCGACCGCGATATCTCTTTCCTTTTATTTTACCAGTTGTAACCAAGTATTCCAACTTTCCTCTTTTCATGATGTGCCCGAAAAATGTTTATTTTTTCTTTCGGATGTTTTTTTAGGAGCTCCCTTTTTGTGTTGGATCTTTGAGAATTTCCTAATTGGTCTATTTAGCTGTCCAGAGAACTTGCAATATTCTTCTGAGAAATCCCATCTCTGTGGCCTCTAATCATTTTTTCGTTTGTTTGTCAACTGTCCATGATTCGCTTCCATATGTCAGAATTGTACTTTGACATAAATATGCAAGGCAATATAAGAAGGTAGTCTACCATTCCTTTCCTTCTTGGCAGTGACTGTACTAGTCGGAGATCGCAGCCATTGTCTCTATACATGAGATCCTCTGCCCTGCCATCGCGGTGTGGGGACAATAACCGGCACTACTTGTCGGCTGCTCCCACAACACCATCCACCACCTGCTCCAATGGCTTCACATAACCCTGATAGGGGGACTAAACGGGATCTCCACCTTGCCCAGGGGTGTCCCGAAGACTAGCGGAGGAAGGAGACGTCTTACTCCTCCTTTGGTAGGGCAGAACTCTATCCCGCTAACCATATAATTAATATAACTTATCATCATCATCATGTACCCTGCCGGTTGGCGTAGGCGATCATGTCCCTCCACAATCTTCTATCTACAGTTCATCGTATCAGTTCTGTTGTTGACTGTTTTCCATGCCATGACATCAAGCTATCCAGTATTTTCTCTCTTTGTCGTCCGCGATCTATCTTTCCTTTTATTTTGCCAGTTGTAACCAAGTATTCCAACTTTCCTCTTCTCATGATGTGCCCGAAAAATGTTGATTGCTTCTTTCTGATGTTTTTTAAGAGCTCCCTTTTTGTGTTGGCCTCTTTGAGAACTTCCTCATTGGTCTTTTTATCTGTCCAGGGAACTTTCAACATTCTTCTGAAAAATCCCATCTCTGTGGCCTCTAACCGTCTTTTCATTTGTTTGTCAACTGTCCATGATTCGCTTCCATAGGTCAGAATTGGTTCTATATAGCACTGATGAACTCTCTCTCTCATTTTTATTGACAAAGATTTGTTGCATAAGATATTTTTCATTTGCTTAATATAATATAATATAACTTATACTAATACTAAAATAGATAATGCTAATATAACGAATATAACTAATATAATTAAAACTAATATAAGAAACATAACTAATATAATTAATACTAATGTAACAAATATAACTAATATAATTAATACTAATATCACGAATATAACTAATATAACTCATCATCATCATCATGTGACATACCGGTTGGCGTAGGTGATCATGTCCCTCCACAGTCTTCTATCTACAGTGCATCGTATCAGTTCTGTTGTTGACTGTTTTCCATGCCATGACACCAAGCTATCCAGTACTTTCTCTCTTTGTCGTCCGCGATCTCTCTTTCCTTTTATTTTGCCAGTTGTAACCAAGTATTCCAAATTTCCTCTTCTCATGATGTACCCGAAAAATGTTGATTTCTAATATAACTAATATAACTTATACTAATATAACTAATATAACTTAATATAACTTATTCTAATATAACTAAATATCACTAATATAACTTAATATAACTTATACTAATATAACTAAATATCACTAATATAACTTAATATAACTTATACTAATATAACTTAATAAAACTTAATATAACTTACACTAATATAACTAATATAACCTATACTAATATAACTTAATATCACTAATATAACTTAATGTAAATTAATATAACTATTATAACTTAATCCCGTGTGTTACCGGGGCTTCATTATGAGGGAAGTAGAGAATAGTGACACTGTAACCTTCCAGGCATGTCGTAAGAGGCGACTAAGGAGGTTGATCGATGGCTTGACAAGCTGTCATTGTAAAAAGTATTGTTATGGAAACAGAGCCATAGAAGTGGTGATCTCTGCAATATGTGCCATTTTGGCATGCAAGGTTTCTGCTTTTGAGATTATGGTTCTGCCCTATGTGCCGTCTTCGGCTCGAAAGGACAATAGATAGATAGATTATAACTTATACTAATATATCTAATATAACTTAATATATTAATAACTAACACAGATAGCGTCTTTATATTTATCGTGTTATGAGGTGGGGTGGGGTGGGTGGGTGGGTGGTTAACTTATTATTAAAAAATAAATTATTGAGTCCGAAAAAAAAGTTTATTGTATTGTGGTCAACATTGAGAGCAGTTCACACAATGAAAGTTACAGAGGAAAGTAAATACACACAGAGTCGTTAGAGTGTATAACTCCTGTTTTATTGGCATTCTTGGTCTACGACTGCCAGACGCAATTACTTTTTATTGTGAACGACACTTTTATGGCGGTTGATTTGATTTGTTTGGACTGTCTGTGTTGAACTCTCAAGAGAGTATCTGACTATTCCTTCTTTTGTAACTTTCCGTGTTTTGTAGTTTTTGTTTTCTTATTCCCGTTTTTAAAAGTAGTACTATTATTTATTATGTTTCCTCACTGTACCGTTGCTTTGTTGGAAGGCGATCAAACCTAAAGGGCAGGCAAGAAGTATTGAACAAATTCGTGTTAGTTATAGGTCAGTGCGTCCGTCAGTCCTCTAATCAGTCAGTCCGTCAGTCAGCCAATCAGTCAGGCAGTCAGTCAGTCCATCAGTCAGGGAATCAGTCAGACAGTGAGCCAGTCAGCCAATCAGTAAGTTCGTCAGTCAGCCAATCAGTCAGACAGTGAGCCAGTCAGCCATTCAGTAAGTTCGTCAGTCAGCCAATCAGTCAGACAGTGAGCCAGTCAGCCAATCAGTAAGTTCGTCAGTCAGCCAATCAGTCAGCCAGTCAGTCAGAGAGTCAGTCAGTCAACCAATCATTCAGACAGTCAATCCGTCAGTTAGCCAATCAGTCAGACAGCCAGTCAGTCCGTCAGTTACTCATTCAGTCAGACAGTCAGCCAATCAGTCAGACAGCCAGTCTGTCCGTCAGTTACTCAATCAGTCAGACAGTCAGTCAATCCGTCAGTCAGCCAATCAGTCAGACAGCCAGTCAGTCCGTCAGTTACTCAATCAGTCAGACAGTCAGTCAATCCGTCAGTCAATCAGTCAGACAGCCAGTCAGTCCGTCAGTTACTCAATCAGTCAGACAGCCAGTCAGTCCGTCAGTTACTCAATCAGTCAGACAGTCAGTCAATCCGTCAGTCAGCCAATCAGTCAGACAGCCAGTCAGTCCGTCAGTTACTCAATCAGTCAGACAGTCAGTCAGCCAATCAGTCAGACAGCCAGTCAGTCCACAGATCATCTTGTAGTTTAGGTTGCAGACTCACCGCCCGAATCACTTACTCCTCTTACCTCAATGAGAGCAAAAAGAATGCTGGTCCATTGCTCGCCCTTACTCCTCAGCAGCTGACCCAAAGCGTCTGTCTGCTCGTTCCATTTCTTCTATCATGAGAATGTCCTGGAACAGAAATTACGAAGGTAGCGGTCGTTTGGTTTCACTACAAATAATCTGACCATGGAGGTCATGGCAGATTCTAGGGCTTCAGCTTGAATAGAGGCATATACTTCTACTCTCAAGGACATTAGCTCATATGGAGAAACATACTTCTACTCTCTAGGACATTAGCTTATATGGAGAAACATACTTCTACTCTCTAGGACATTAGCTTATATGGAGAAACATACTTCTACTCTCTAGGACATTAGCTTATATGGAGAAACATACTTCTACTCTCTAGGACATTAGCTTATATGGCGAAACATACTTCTACTCTCTAGGACATTCGCTTATATGGAGAAACATACTTCTACTCTCTAGGACATTAGCTTATATGGAGAAACATACTTCTACTCTCTAGGACATTAGCTTATATGGAGAAACATACTTCTACTCTCTAGGACATTAGCTTATATGGAGAAACATACTTCTACTCTCTAGGACATTAGCTTATATGGAGAAACATACTTCTACTCTCTAGGACATTAGCTTATATGGAGAAGCATACTTATACTCTCTAGCATATTAGCTTATATGGAGAAGCACACTTATACTCTCTAGCATATTAGCTTATATGGAGAAGCACACTTATACTCTCTAGGGCATTAGCTCATATGGAGAAGCACACTTATACTCTCTAGGGCATTCGCTCATATGGAGAAGCACACTTATACTCTCTAGCCTATTAGCTTATATGGAGAAGCACACTTATACTCTCTAGCATATTAGCTTATATGGAGAAGCATACTTATACTCTCTAGCATATTAGCTTATATGGAGAAGCACACTTATACTCTCTAGCATATTAGCTTATATGGAGAAGCATACTTATACTCTCTAGCATATTAGCTTATATGGAGAAGCACACTTATACTCTCTAGGGCATTAGCTCATATGGAGAAGCACACTTATACTCTCTAGGGCATTAGCTCATATGGAGAAGCACACTTATACTCTCTAGGGCATTAGCTCATATGGAGAAGCACACTTATACTCTCTAGCATATTAGCTTATATGGAGAAGCACACTTATACTCTCTAGCATATTAGCTTATATGGAGAAGCATACTTATACTCTCTAGGGCATTAGCTCATATGGAGAAGCACACTTATACTCTCTAGCATATTAGCTTATATGGAGAAGAACACTTATACTCTCTAGCATATTAGCTTATATGGAGAAGCATACTTATACTCTCTAGGGCATTAGCTCATATGGAGAAGCACACTTATACTCTCTAGGGCATTAGCTCATATGGAGAAGCACACTTATACTCTCTAGCATATTAGCTTATATGGAGAAGCACACTCATACTCTCTAGCATATTAGCTTATATGGAGAAGCATACTTATACTCTCTAGCATATTAGCTTATATGGAGAAGCACACTTATACTCTCTAGGGCATTAGCTCATATGGAGAAGCACACTTTTACTCTCTAGGGCATAGTTTAAATGGAGACACCTTCTTATACTCTCTAGGGCGTTAGCTTATATGTAGACACGTACTTCTAGTCTCCGATCCAATAGTTTGTATGGAGAAACATACTTCTACTCTCCGATCCAATAGCTTGTTTGGAGACACATACTTCTACTCTCCGATCCAATAGCTTGTATGGAGACACATACTTCTACTTTCCGATCCAATAGCTTGTATGGAGACACATACTTCTACTCTCCGATCCAATAGCTTGTATGGAGACACATACTTCTACTCTCCGATCCAATAGCTTGTATGGAGACACATACTTCTACTCTCCGATCCAATAGCTTGTATGGAGACACATACTTCTACTCTCCGATCCAATAGCTTGTATGGAGACACATACTTCTACTCTCCGATCCAATAGCTTGTATGGAGACACATACTTCTACTCTCCGATCCAATAGCTTGTATGGAGACACATACTTCTACTCTCCGATCCAATAGCTTGTATGGAGACACATACTTCTACTCGCCGATCCAATAGCTTGTATGGAGACACATACTTCTACTCTCCGATCCAATAGCTTGTATGGAGACACATACTTCTACTCTCTCATATCTTCTCAGTGATTCTCCGAGGCAATAGCTTGTATGAGGACACATACTTCTACTCTCTCATATTTTCTCAGTGATTCTCCGAGGCAATAGCTTGTATGAGGACACATACTTCTACTCTCTCATATCTTGTCAGTGATTCTCCGAGGCAATAGCTTGTATGAGGACACATACTTCTACTCTCTCATATCTTCACAGTGATTCTCCGAGGCAATAGCTTGTATGAGGACACATACTATACTTCTACTCTTTCATATTTTCTCAGTGATTCTCCGAGGCAATAGCTTGTATGAGGACACATACTTCTACTCTCTCATATCTTCTCAGTGATTCTCCGAGGCAATAGCTTGTATGGAGACACATACTTCTACTCTCTCATATCTTGTCAGTGATTCTCCGAGGCAATAGCTTGTATGAGGACACTTACTTCTACTCTCTCATATCTTGTCAGTGATTCTCCGAGGCAATAGCTTGTATGAGGACACATACTTCTACTCTCTCATATTTTCTCAGTGTTTCTCCGAGCAAGCTTTAGAAGAAAGAAACTGCTTTTCTCCAAGGCAGTAAGTAGTTGGAGTATCTGAATAGGTCAAGGCTGCTTAAAGACGGCTATACTAAACTGTAAGGTGTGAAACACAGTACAATGCAATCTGCTGATACATGAACGGTACAAAGCAAAGGTATCTACAGGGTAAAATAACATCATCAAAGTCGTAAGGAAGCCATATTTTCTTGTCAAACACAGAGTTGGAAATGCGTCCTGCCAACCGACTCAGTTGGAAAACGATAGAAAAAAAGGTAAGAGAAGGCAAGGGGAGAACAAAGACTGTGGAAGTTAACTGAGAATATTGTATGACTGTACATTTGGACATTTCCAGGGTGCAGACAAAGTGAAGAAATACTTGGCGAAGAGAGCTGGAAACATGGATGAGAAAGGTGTTGGACACATGATGTATAGAGTACGGGGAAATGAAAGAGCGGACAGGTTGGCTAACTGCGCTGTCGTTGAGGACGGGCAACCAATGGATCGGGCGGACATCATCAATGCCCTCCGAGGTGTGGGAAGAGCACAGAAATTCGACAAACCCAGATACACGTCACTTCTTCGGATGATAAAGATGACCCGCGATCTATCTTTATTTGTATTTTGCCAGTTGTAACCAAGTATTACAATCATGAATCGCAAGAAAGAGAGCTCTTCAATGTTATGTAGCGCAAGTCTTAACATATGGATGTGAATCATGGACAATAGGACAACTGACAAGAAAATCACTGGAGTCTGTAGAAATGCGGTTTTACCGAAGAATGTTGAGAATACCATGAACAGCTAAGAAGAGTAATGAAAATATTCTGAAAGAGGCCAAAGCAAAAAGAGAGCTAATTTCAATATTAGAAAGAAACGAACTTCATTTTTTGGCCATGTAATGAGAAGTGAACAACTGGAAAAATTGAGGAAACTCTGAACATTTTTCTGAAACATTTCATTTCTGTGGCCTCTAGTTGTTGGATTGTTGTCGACACTCATGAACAAAGTGATGCGTTTGAGGCTACCACCGGTTTGTTATAGTTCCTCCTGCTGGGTTGTTGGCGACACTCATGAACAAAGTGATGCGTTTGAGGCTACCACCGGTTTGTCATAGTTCCTCCTGCTGGGTTGTTGGCGACACTCATGAACAAAGTGATGCGTTTGAGGCTACCACCGGTTTGTCATAGTTCCTCCTGCTGGGTTGCTTTCTTGGCTCATATTTTTGTTTTATTTTACGGTAATAATCATCATCATCATAAATATCACCACGTACCAAGCCTACTGGCGTAGGTGATCTTGTCTCTCCACAACTTTCGATCTCGACAGTTATTTAACATTTATGTTGTTGACCTTCTGCCAAGCCATTCTCTTAAGCTGTTTGGTATCTTTTCTCTTTGCTTCCCTATATCTCTTTGTCCCTTAATTTTCCCAGTTGCCACGTTACAATATATTCCAGTTGTTCACTTCTCATTACAAGGCCAACAAATGATGATTGTTTCATCCTAATATTGGAAATTAGCTCTTTAGCTGTCACATACCTGCTTTCACCATTGCTAAGACATCCGAACATTTCTATGGCAGCTAAACAACATATGATAAATAGCATTTTCATACCAACTTTGAGCTAATGAAAGTCAAACATGGACCCTTTCTAAATCACAATTAAGAAAGATCAATACATGTGAGATGCGATGCTTGAGAAAAGTAACAAACAGCACAAGAAGAGATAGAATACCAAATGAAAACATAAGAAAAATGGTAGTGAATAAAACCATGCCAAGAATATATAAAACAACAACAACTTAAATGGTTTGGCCACCTGGTCAGAATGAATCCTCACCAATCACCATCAAGGGCGTTCTTCTCGAGAATGCATGGAAAAAGACCAAGAGGAAGACCCAGAAGAAGATGGATAGATGCAGTGACAGAGACATGTAACAACAAAGGAAAATCATTAATTCAGACAGTTCGAGCAGCTCAAGAACGACAAATGATATAAACCACGACACCTTGTAGGTATCAGTGAAAAGAGAAAAGAAGAAGAAGCTCTCTCTTTGCTTTGTCCTCTTTTTTGAACATTTTCATTGCTCTTCTTAGCTGTCCATGGTATTCTCAATATTCTTCTGTAAAACTACAAGTTTGTTGTCCCATTGTCCATGATTCACATCCATATGTTAAAACTGGCTGTACATAACATTTAAGAACTCTTTTTCTTGTTTCTATTTCTATGTCAAAAATGGATTGCATAGTATCTTCTGATTTTTTTTTAAATCTGCATTTGCCTGAGCCATTCTTCATCTCACCTCTTTTGTACATCTTCCGTCTGAGGTTAACAAACTTCCCAAATATTTAAATTCATTTACCTGTTTTAATGTTGTTTCACCTGTCTTTATTGTGCATTGCGATGATGTCTTTTTCTTTGTTGTTACCATTACTTCTGTATTTTTCTTTGTTGCTACCATCACTTCAGTATTTCTCTTTGTTGCTACCATCACTTCAGTATTTTTCTTTGTTGCTACCATCACTTCAGTATTTTTCTTTGTTGCTACCATCAGTTCAGTATTTTTCTTTGTTGCTACCATCACTTCTGTCTTTTTGATATTGATGCTGAGTCCTTTATTTTTGCTTTCCTTCACTATATTGTCTACCATATCTCGTTCCTCATTTTCTTTATTCGTGATTAAGACTGTATCATCAACACAAAATGTAAAGTAAAGTACCCCTGTCACGCCAAGTGGCGTATAGGGAATATGGTGTTAGTGACCATAAATTTTACAGACCTTCAGCACATGATTTTTGGGGTAAAGTGGTCGGTATTACGCCCGTGCCGCTTTACTTTCCCAGAAAACAATCTGGTACCCATTAAAGGCTGGGTGAACCGGAAGCCGTCGGTTAGGATCGAACCCTACCTCTTGTCCTTTGTAGTCCAGTTCACTAACCACTGCGCTATCGCGGCTCCGTATCATCAACATACCTTAGATTATTTATATGATGACCATCAATTGTTATTCCAGGCATGCCCCTTATAGATTTTAAAATAATCTCGTTATACAAATTAAATAAATCTGGTGACAGCATACATTTATGTTAATAGCGTACTCTAAATATCCCTTTTTCGCGTACAAAAATGTTTACAGTTTTGTCTTTAAAATGTAAATTTGCTCTAAAAAATTCACAATGTCATGTACAAACAAATGTTTCAGATATTTTATTAATGATATATACTATGTCATGTAAAAACAAATGTTTGAGATATTCTATCAATTATATACGATGTCATGTAACAAAATATTCGACATTTTCTATTTCGTGCTTACAGATACCCTGATATTGTTTTCAAACTTCTGTCTGCAAATAGGTTCCGTTCTTGTCTCAGAGATGCCCTTATATTTTGTTTGTAGTTCTACAGCGGATCTCAATTCTTTTTTCAGAGATGCCCTTATATTTTGTTTGTAGTTCTACAGCGGATCTCAATTCTTTTTTCAGAGATGCCCTTATATTTTGTCTGTAATTCTACAGCGGATCTCAATACTTCTGACAGAGATGTCCCTATATTTTGTTTGTTGTTCTACAGCGGATCTCAATTCTTTCTCTATGGCAAACCCCATTATTCTCGCTACGATATTGCCGTTTCGTTCAACAACCCAGCATGACCCTTAATTCTCTCACCGATAATGTACCTGCTGGAAACGTAAACAAACTTGATTGTGCAACACCCTCTCTACCCCCACCCCATCAAATATGTCCTTATTCCTGATCTTAAAAATCCTTCAGAAAATGCCCTACATATTTGTCCCTAAAAGATGGTCATGTTAGAGTTTTGTTAGGATATTCTATTTATTATAATGTTATTGATTCATAGATCTTTCTTTCTTTCTCTCTCTCTCTCTCTCTCTCTCTCTCTCTCTCTATATATATATATATATATATATATATATATATATATATATAATATATATATTTACTATAATATCTCAGTATTACTGTTTCAAGATTGTTCTGTTGTTTTTACCAAAAGACGACAATTACTCTTTTCTATATAAAATAAAGCTCTCCGGTTTCACATTTATGAATGTCCAAATTGGTGTGTAACATTTAAATATACCATATATAAAAAAAGAAATCAGTTTCCATTCTAAGGGAGATAAATATTTTTAACTGTCGCAGACATTCCTGATTTACCTCCCTCACAGATGTGCCAAGTTCCCACAACTCTTCCTTCTATTTCTTATGAACTCAATGTTGTCTCAAAGACTGCCCCCACTTTCATTTGTCCCAGCTACTCGACATTTCCTTCTTCAATTATTTATTTCCTCTGTTTCCACAGCATGATAATGTTTTCTTTTCTTTCACTCTACTTTACTTCCAGTTTCATTTCTATTCACAATCGGTCCTCTCTCTCTCTCATTCTCTCTCATCCTCTCTCATTCTCTCCCATTCTCTCACTCATTATCTTTCTCATTTTCTCTCTCTCATTTACTCTCTCTAATTTTTTCTCTCATTCTCTCTCTCATTCTTTCTTTCATTCTCTCTCATTCTCTCTCATTCTTTCTTTCATTCTCTCTCATTCTATCTCGTTCTTTCTCATTCTCTTTCTCATTCTCTCTTTCATTCTCTCTCATTTTCTCTCTCTCTAATTCTCTCTCATTCTCTTTCTCATTCTCTCTCTCATTCTCTCTCACTGTCTCTCCCATTCTCTCTCTCATTCTCTCTCACTGTCTCTCCCATTCTCTCTCTCATTCTCTCTCACTGTCTCTCCCATTCTCTCTCTAATTCTCTCTCACTGTCTCTCCCATTCTCTCTCTCATTTTCTCTCTCGCTCTATCTCTATCTGTAATTCCCGTTTCTTGTACTCCACCAGGTTATATCTCTCAACTAGCGTATTCACCTCATCATGGATGATCTATTTCTCTTTCTTTATCTGCCTCCAACACCACCACTCTTCTCCTTCTTCTCGCTGTCTCTATCTATTCCTCTCTTCCATCCTTTTTTTTTAAAATCCTCCTCACCCCTTTTCTGTATTGTCACTCTATCCACCATTTTCTCTTGCTCACTATTTTTCCAAACACACATTTTTATTTTTATTTCTCTCTATCTCTACCTCATTTTCTCTTTCTCACTATTTTTCCAAACACACGTTTTTATTTTTATTTCTCTCTATCTCTACTTCATTTTCTCTTTCTCTTTTTTTCCAAACACACACACTATCTTCTCTCCCCTCTCTCTCCGTCACTATCTCTCTATCTCTCTATCTCTCTATCTCTCTCTCTCTACACACATCTTTCAGCAATCTACATGTCACAGATTTCCGGTACAACAAACTTGAGGGACTCTCAAACTGGGCCATGCCGTCTCTGGATGGATACCCTCAAGGTATGCAAGATGAGAGTGCTCATTGTTGTTACTACCCATGGAGGTGTGAACAAAGCTGCTCTGGATGGATACCCTCAAGGTATGCAAGATGAGAGTGCTCATTGTTGTTACTACCCATGGAGGTGTGAACAAAGCTGCAATTTTGACATTTTGTCGTCATCATCATGTGCCATGCCGGTTGGTGTAGGCGATCATGCCCTTCCACAATCTTCTATCCACAGTGCATACATCGTATCAACTCCGTTGTTGACGGTATAGTATCTTCTCTCTCTCTCTCTCTCTTTGTCGCCCACGATCTCTCTTTTCCTGTATATTGCCAGTTGTAACCAAGTATTACAACTTTTCCTCTTCTCTTGATGTACCTGACAAATGTTGATTGTTTCTTTCTTTTGCTTTTTTTGGGAGCTCCCTTTTTGTGTTGGCCTCTTTGAGAATTTCCTCATTGGTCTTTTTAGCTGTCCAGGGAACTTTCAACATTCTTCTGAGAAATCCCACCTCTGTGGCCTCTAATCGTCTTTTCATGTGTTTGTCTACTGTCCATGATTCGCGTCCATAGGTCAGAATTGGCTCTGTATAGAAACCGATGAACTCTCTTTCTCTCTTCTATTGACATAGACTTGTTGTATAAGACGTTTTTCATTTTCTAAAATGCTATTTTGGCCTGAGCTATTCAGCTTTTTATTTCTGTGGTGCATCCTTCATGTGATGTTATTATTGTGCCCAAGTAGTTGACGCGTTGCACTTGTTTCAGATTTGTCCTATTTATTTATATGCTGCATGATGGTGATGATTGTTTCCTTGATATGACCATTACTTCTGATTTCTTACTATTCAGACTGAGACATTTCTTATTGTTTTCTTTTACTATTATGTCTATCATTTCTTGTAGTTCATTCTCTGTCTCTGTTATTAAGACTGTATCGTCTGCATAGCACAAATTGTTTATGTTGTTGAATTGACTTCAATTCCCTTTATATCTAATATTGATCTCATAATATTTTCGCTGTAACGTGAAAGCAAATCCGGTGACAGACCACAGCAACCTTTCTACTAAAGTCTGGTCTAGACTTCTCAGCAAAAATAATGCTTGAGAGCCACTATTCTAGAACCTGGATTTTCGGCATAGATAACGTTTGAGAACCTTTTTTCCAAGAGCCGAATCTAAATTTCTCAACACTCATCCCCTTCTTCCTTAGGAGCTTTTCAATTCTGTTTGCGTGCAGAAGGTGATACTAATTAGGATGAGGAGCAGGTTCTAGTTTCTGGACTAGGTTATTCTACAATCGACAGTTCCGTTCTAAAAAGTCATCCGAAATACTGAGTTGGTTCTTTCCTCTTTTTTGTGGTTATCTTCCCTTGTTAGACTGTTTATTAAAGAGATTGGGACTAGATGGTTAGGATGGGCGAACACTTGAACAACGTCCTTGGGAGATTTCTGAAAGTGGAAAGAATTTTGTATCGGGGCTGGGTTGTAATTGGGTTTATGTTTTTAAGAGTTTCAGTATGACCTTAATTTGTAATACTGAGGCGATGGTGGCACTGAACTGATTTCTTGTAGTTTTGTTTATGTCAAGGAAGGCTTTTATATTTTCTTAACATTCCTGTACGGTGCAGAAACATGGACATTAGACAAGAAAACATAATATAAAACTGAAGCCTTTGAAATGTGGATTTATAGAAGAATATGAAGAATAGTATGGAAAGAAAAGAAAATAAACGATGAAGTATTAAAACAACTAAAATTAAAAAGAGAATTACTAAACACAATTTAAACAAGACAAATGAGATTTTTAGGGCATGTTAAAAGACACAGCAGGCTACTAAAAGTAATCTTGGAAGGGAAAATACAGGGTAATAGAGACAGGTAGATCAAAACTAATATGGACGAGTAACATCAAAGGATGGACAAGTCAGCCTATGGCAATCTGCACCATTAAAGCAAGAGACAGAGTGAAATGGAGCTCCATGGTAGTCAACCTTCGATGCGGAGACGGCACTAAGCTATGATGAGGTTTTTCGATGCTAGTTTGGTACGGTGAACGTCATAGAATTTCGACATAATCAACAGGCTATAGAACATAATCAGCAGGCTATAGAACATAATCAACAGGCTATAGAACATAATCAGCAGGCTATAGAACATAATCAGCAGGCTATAGAACATAATCAGCAGGCTATAGAACATAATCAGCAGGCTATAGAAAATAATCAGCAGGCTAATGAACATAATCAGCAGGCTATAGAACATAATCAACAGGCTATAGAACATAATCAACAGCTATAGAACATAATCAGCAGGCTATAGAACAAGCAGTGTGAATGCTGGATTGGCTACTGTTTGAGCAGCATCAACAGCGAATGTTTTTTCCGTTGTTGTTTGATCAGGATAGTTTATGTCTCTTATAGTGTGATGTGCACAGTTATCTCTCTTATAATGTATCACGTCATCTGTCAAGTCGTGCCCCTTGTTATGTGTTTCTATGTCAATTGTGATGTGTCTGGCTAGATAAGACACTTGTGATATGTCAAGATATGTTCATTGTGATGTGTCAAGATATGTCTATTGTGATGTTTCAAAATATGTTCTATGTGATGTATCAAGTTATGTCCATTGTGATGTGTCAAGATATGTCCATTGTGATGTGTCAAGATATGCCCATTGTGATGTGTCAAGATATGTCCATTGTGATGTGTCAAGATATGTCCATTGTGACGTGTCAAGATATGTCCTTTGTGATGTGTCAAGTTATGTCCTTTGTGATGTGTCAAGATATGTCCTTTGTGATGTGTCAAGATATGTCCTTTGTGATGTGTCAAGATATGTCCATTGTGATGTGTCAAGATATGTCCTTTGTGATGTGTCAAGATATGTCCATTGTGACGTGTCAAGATATGTCCTTTGTGATGTGTCAAGATATGTCCATTGTGATGTGTCAAGATATGTCCATTGTGACGTGTCAAGATATGTCCTTTGTGATGTGTCAAGTTATGTCCATTGTGATGTTTCAAAATATGTTCTAGGTGATGTATCAAGTTATGCCCATTGTGATGTGTCAAGATATGTCCATTGTGACGTGTCAAGATATGTCCTTTGTGATGTGTCAAGTTATGTCCATTGTGATGTTTCAAAATATGTTCTATGTGATGTATCAAGTTATGCCCATTGTGATGTATCATGTTATGTCCATTGTGATGTGCCATGTTATGTCCATTGTGATGTGTCTAGATATGTACATTGTGATGTTTCAAGATATGCCCATTGTGATGTGCCATGTTATGTCCATTGTGATGTGTCTAGATATGTACATTGTGATGTGTCAAGATATGCCCATTGTGATGTGTCAAGATATGTCCATTGTGATGTGTCAAGATATGTCCATTGTGATGTGCCATGTTATGTCCATTATGATGTGTCAAGATATGTCCATTGTGATGTGTCAAGATATGTCCATTGCGATGTGTCAAGATATGTTCTATGTGATGTATCAAGTTATGCCCATTGTGATGTATCAAGTTATGTCCATTGTGATGTGTCAAGTTATGTCCATTGTGATGTGTCTAGATATGTACATTGTGATGTTTCAAAATATGTTCTATGTGATGTGTCAAGTTATGTTCATTGTGATGTGTCAAGATATGTCCATTGGGATGTGTCAAGATATGTCCATTGTGATGTGCCATGTTATGTCCATTATGATGTGTCAAGATATGTCCATTGTGATGTGTCAAGATATGTCTATTGTGATGTGCCATGTTATGTCCATTATGATGTGTCAAGATATGTCCATTGTGATGTGTCAAGATATGTCCATTGTGATGTGTCAAGATATGTCATTTGTGATGTTTCAAAATATGTTCTTTGTGATGTGTCAAGTTATGCCCTGTGTGAAATGTTCTTTTTTGTCAAGTTATGTCTCTTGCAATTTGTCACAACTATTCTATTCTATTCTATTCTATTCTATTCTATTCTATTCTATTCTATTCTGTTCTACTCTATTCTATTCTATTCTGTTCTATTCTGTTCTATTCTATTCCACTCTATTCTATTCTGTTCTATTATGTTCTATTCTATTATATTATGTTCTATTCTATTCTATTTTATTCTATTATATTCTGTTCTGTTCTATTCTGTTCTATTCTACTCTACTCTTTTCAACTCTATTCCGTTCTATTCTATTCTACTCTATTCTATTCTACTCTATTCTGTTCTATTCTATTCTATTCTATACATGAAACCAACATTATTACAATTAGGAATTTCCCATACCTACTCCACCAATCTTCACATTATTTCCCACAACGCGTCGGTAAATATGTGTGGACACCATCACTCCATGATCGTCCTTCTCGACTGCACTGGCAATGATTCCAAATTTCCATCCGCTGTCAAGTGTCAAGTAATGTCCTTTGCCATTTGATAAGTTATGTCCTTTGTTATGTGTTATCATCATGTGCCATACCGGTTGGCATAGGCGATCATGTCCTTCAACAATTTTCTATCTACAGTGCATCGTATCAGTTCTGTTGTTGACTGTTTTCCATGCCATGACACCAAGCTATCCAGTATCTTCTCTCTTTGTCGTCCACTATCTCTCTTTCCTTCTATTTGGCCAGAGTAACGAAGTATACCAACTTTCCTATTCTCATGATGTGCCTGAAAAATGTTGATTGTTTCTTTCTGATGTTTTTTGGTGCTTCCTTTTTGTGTTGGCCTCTTTGAGAATTTCTTTGTTGACTTTGTAACTGTCAAGGAAACTTTCAACATTCTTCTGAGAAATTCCATCTCAGTGGCCTGCAATCATCTTTTCATTTGTTTACTATCCATGGTTCGCGTCCAGAGGTCAGAACTGGCTCTATATAGAAACCGATGAACTCTCTTTCTCTCTTCTATTGACATAGATTTGTTGCATCAGATATTTTTCATTTTATGAAATGCTATTCTTTTTTTTTTATTTATGTGATACATCTTCCTTCAGATGTAATTATTGTGCCCAAGTATTTGAAACGTTGTACTTGTTTCAGATTTGTCCTGTTTATTTTTATGCTGCATGATGGTGATGATTGTTCTTCGATATGACCATAACTTCTGTTTTCTTACTATTCAGACTGAGACCTTTCTTGTTGCTTTTTTTACTATTATGTCTATCATTTATTGTAGTTCATTCTCTGTGTCATCCACATATCGTAAATTGTTTATGTTGTGACCGTTGACTTTAATTATTATTTTTTGTGTGTCTGCTATTGATCTCATTAATATATTCGCTGTAAAGTGAAAACAAACCCGGTGACAGAATACAGCCTTGTCTGACTACTTGTTTTATATATGGCTATGTATATATATATATAATTGGTAATAAGTGATGTCTCTACACTCCACATCCCTATAGTAGTAAAGTGGGCCCGTAATGAGTAGAATCTCTACACTCGACAACTCTATGGCAGTAATGAATGAGGACTCGTGATGAGTGGAACCCTACACTCCACTACCCTATGGTAGTAATGCATTACCATTACTATAACGTTTACATGTTGTTATGTTAACTTATTGTTGTACACAACATAAACCGTTTCATAAATGCCCACCAATTTTCCAAATTAACAAACCACCATTTTTTTTTATTTCTCTTTCTTTCCACGTTAACCTTTCAGCGTCGAGGGGAGATATCGTTTGTGCTATTTTTCTTTTCTCTTGGCCTCTCCTGCTTTTATATTCCCTAGATTGTCTAATATTCTCTCAATCCATCTTTTTTGTGGTCGATCCTTGAGTGTGGTGATCTCGCATTGTTTACTGACGTTTCTCTTCGTTGTGTTTCAATCTGTCTGTCTTATCAAGTGGCCAAACGATTGTATCTCTAATTTCTTCCCCCATATTCTAACATATAACCCATATTCTAACATATAACCCATATTCTAACATATAACCCATATTCTAACATATAACCCATATTCTAACATATAACCCATATTCTAACATATAACCCATATTCTAACATATAACTGCTAGTAATAAAATGTTTGCAGACATCAAAGATAATAAAAATACGAAAGAAACTTGAATGTACCCCATGCAACGAGTATAGTGTTAGTTACCACAGTTGTCTGAATCAGCGCTTCTCAAACTGTGTTCTGCTGCCGTCACAGGGGATCCGCGGATCCATCCATTATCCTTTCGAGCCGAAGACGGCACATAGGGCAGAACCACAATCTCAAAAACAGAAACCTTGCGTGCCAAAATGGCACATATTGCAGAGATGACTGCTTCTAAAATCTATGGTCTGTTTCCATAACAATAGTTTTCACAATGACAGCTTGTCAGGCCATCGATTAACCTCCTTAATCGTCTCTTACGACATGCTTGGAAGGTCACAGTGTCACTATTCTTTACTCATAAGGAGGCCCCGGTAACGCACAGGGGACTCCATGAAGACTTCAAGAATAATATAATACGTTGCAGCTAAATGGAAAGAGAGAATTAATTAATGAAAGCAGAAAAGAAAATAAATCGTAAAAAGAATTACCGTTTTTCCTTAAAAAAAATAATACATTTTTCTAACTTACAAAATTACAACATGTGCTCAACTGAAATCATCAAGGAGAAAGTGTTATAGTTTTTGCAAATTGAGGAGAAGATCGACGCAACCATTAAACAATTGTGATTATGGCACCATCGTCTATTGAATACAAACTTGGAACATTTTCCAGATCCCACACACATTCTTAAATCTGTCGACAATTTGTCCCCAGAGGACATGCCACTTATAGTACAACATTTGGAACATTTTCGGCAGTTTCCGCGAATATATTTTCCTGTTGCAGCTGAAAGCAATAACTGGATTAGAAATCCATTTTCAGTTAATATGTATGAACTAAAAGGGATCACTACAGCAGGGGAAGACAAGCTCCTAGAAATATCCACGGTTTGTGCTCTGAGATTACAGTTCAAGAAACAATCACTTCCTAATGTGTGGGCTCATTACAAGCAGATTTTCCTGAATTATCGAAGAGGACTATGAACGTATTGAGCCCGTTAGTTACGACATAGTTGTGTGAACAGAAGGGGGGGGGGGAAGAGGCAAATAACTGCAGTGCTGCGGTAAAGCTAGTAGCAGAAGCAAGTAGTGGAATCCAACGTAGCATAGGCGGCGTTCTTTAGAAAACAACACACATAAACAACGAAATAGGGATAAATTCTACTGCGTCTAGTATGAGTGTGACAGGTAAATTATGGGTAAACAAATTATGGTAAACAGAGGGATAAGAGATGAATGATGGAACGAAAAAGAGATGTGCTACATATCGGAGGATAAAAATAAATAGTATGTGGAAATTAGTCATCTAATATATATATATATATATATATATATATATATATATATATATATATATATATATATATGTATGTGTGTGTTGTGTGTGTGTTGTGTGTGTGTGTGTGTGTGCAACATTAAAGCGAGACTTAACTGAGGCAAGGTCCAAAAGCTCCCGACGAGTAAATGACTGTGAGTCAAAAGGGACGCAGGGGGAAGGGGAAAGTAAGGGGTTGGGGGGGGGGTGGGAAATCAGTCACGTGATTAGATGGGAAGTCGCACGAGATATCAAGGTTGGTAGTAGAATGAGGTGTGAGAAATAATCAAGCGGGTTACAGGTAAACACTAGAGATTGGGAAGTGGATATGTATATGAAGGGCTTCCTGCAAAGCCATACGTTACTCAGACACCACGGTGATAAATGAGGCGTAATAGGGGGATTATCAAGGACTTGCGGTCGAACGTCAGATAGGAGTAGTGAAGCAGATTAAAACTAGAGGTGGGGAGGTAAATATTGATGAGGATAATAAATGTAAATGGAGAACAGGTAAACAATGACAGCGCTGCAATAGTTATAAGTTTAAGATTGTAAATAGAGATCGTGACTCCAGTGGCAACGTACTGCCAGATACGTAATGTAGACACTGAATATCGCCTGGAGAGATGGGGAGGGGGGCATTCAGGAGCAGGGGAAGGAATCAATGAGAGGAGAAAAAAAGGGGGCGGAAGTGAACAATCATTATCTAATCTTGTTTATTATAAAAATAAAAATAGAAAACATAGAGTCAGATCTCAGAATACAAGTTCCCGTCATTACACCCAATATAGCAAGGCTTGCAGATGAAATGCAGCAACATCCTTCTCACTAATGATGTGAGTTTACAATATTACCTGATCCTACGATTCTTGTAATTAGTCTCGTACACTTTTTCACTGATCATAGCTTTAATTTGTATTAAAAGTCCAGCAAATGAGTGTTATGTCGATTCGCATCCACAATCTTATGTGCACGTGATATCGTTTGTTTCCCCGAAACTCTAAAACAAATAATATTGCTATTAATTGTTTACATTGGTCATCAATCATTCAAGTTAACATGTTTTAACTATGAAACGTATATAATGGGGGTCCGTAAGTATGAAACGTGTATAATGGGGGTCCGCGGTAAAGGAAAGTTTAAGAACCCCTGATTTAAACCATCAGTGCATTTTAAGACAATGTGACCAGCATTACGCCAGTAATGTCATTCTTTCCAAGTGAAAACAAAATTCTACTTATTCAAGAATGAAAAAGACCAGTCGTTCAAGGTCTACATTTTTTGTTAGAAGTAAATCTCGTTCCTTCCATAAACCCACTCAGTTTCACATTACCTTTACTTTACTTTCGTCTATTTATATTACTTTACTTTACTTTCAACTAATCTATTTACATTAGCTTTTACCTATGTATAAGAATAGGAATGGCAAAAAGTAATTTTAATGTCATGAAGAACATATTAACATCAAAACAAATAACAGCAGGGCTAAAACTAAGATTAGCAAAATGTTATATCTTCTCAACATTTCTATATGGTGCAGAAACATGGACATTAGACAAGAAAACAGAACAGATAATTAAAGCCTTTGAAATGTGGATATATAGAAGAATAGGTAGAATTGGATGGAAAGAAAAGAAAACAAACGATGATGTCTTAAAACAACTAAAAATTAAAAGAGAACTACTAAACACAATTCTATCTATCTATCTATTGTCCTTTTGAGCCGAAGACGGCACATAGGGCAGAACCACAATCTCAAAAACAGAAACCTTGCGTGTCAAAATGGCACATATTGCAGAGATCACTGCTTCTAAAATCTATGGCGCTGTTTCCATAACAATACTTTTTACAATGACAGCTTGTCAAGCCATCGATCAATCTGCTTAGTCGCCTCTTACGACATGCCTGGAAGGTCACAGTGTCACTATTCTTTGCTCATAATGAGGCCCCGGTTACACACGGGAAAAATAAAACACAATTAGAACAAGACAAATGCGATATTTGGGCCATGTTAAAGGACATACCAGCCTACTAAAAGTAATCCTGGAGGGGAAAATACAAGGTAAAAGAGGCAGAGGCAGACCAAGACTAACATGGACGTTTAACATAAAAAGATGGACAAACCAGCCTATGACAACCTGCACCATTAAAGCAAGATACAGAGCAGAATGGCGCTCCATGGTAGACAACTTTCGTTGCAGAGATAGCACTCGATGATGATGATGATGTATATTACTTTTACTTTACTTTCGTCTACCTATTTTACATTACTTTTACATTATTTCATCTAGTTAATTAGATTACTTTTACTTTACTACCTCTACCTATTTCACATTGCTTTTCACTTTATCTTTCTCTGTATATTTTACATGATTTTCACTTTATCTTTCACTATATATGTTACATGATTTTCACTTTATCTTTCTCTATATATTTTACATGATTTTCACTTTATCTTTCTCTATATATTTTACATGATTTTCACTTTAATTTCATCTACCCATGTATTTTACTTTCATTTTACTTTCGTCTACTTATTTTACATCAATTTTCCTTTACTTTTCTCTACTTATTTTACATTAGTTTTCCTTTATTTTTCTCTACCTATTTTACATGCTAAAGCAGCAATGTCTTTCAGAAGCCTTGAAAAGTTGTGGAAATCAAAACTCATTAGCACAAACACAAAACTTAGGCTATTCAAATCAAATGTACTATCAACCCTTACGTATGCGTGTGAAAGCTGGAAAACAACAAGAGATATAGAAACAAAGTTGAACGCATTCGAAAATAAATGTCTAAGGAAAATACTTGGTATAGAATGGAACGAATTCAAAACAAACGAGGAAATTAGAGAAATCGCCAATCAACCACTAATATCTTCAGTAATAAAGAAAAGACGATGGTCATACGTTGGACATGTGATGAGAAGAGATAATAATCGAATAGCAAAGCAAGCCCTCATATGGGAAACAACAGGTAAAAGAAAAAGAGGAAGACCCAGGGAGACACTGAGAAGAACATTGATGAGAGAGGCAAGAGCAGCAGGAATCGGCTCCCTCAATGAGATAGAACTGCTTGCACAGAACAGAGACAGATGGCGAGATTTGATAAAATATCTTTAAAAGAAAACTGCTAGAACAAAAATTCATATAGGAGAAGGTGTATCTTGGTCTACGCCCTATGGGCCGGTTACGGCTCGAAAGGTCAATAGATAGATTTTACATTACCTTTCCTTTACTTTCTCCCACTGTTGTTGCCTCTCAGCTCGTGAAGGTAAGATAGAGTCTTCAATGATTGTTTATCGTGGAGGTCAATGTTTGTTCTTTCATTAACCAATCATCTTTTTATTCAGCGATTCTAGTTGTTGTTTCCGAAGTCTGCTATGTTCGTGTTACATTTCTACGTCCTATGATTTATTCCTTCTCTTAATCTAATCCAGGAGTTGTGTTACTCACGCTCCTTTCCTTGTATCCTCATTTATCATTGTGTCTGTTGTCGTGTTCAGCATTCATCGCTCTCTCTCTCTCTTTCTCTCTCTCTCTCTCTCTCTCTCTCTGCGATCAGGACTCAATCAGAGTAGGACTCCAGACTCTCACACGAAGACAGCTGTCTGTTTAAGCCTTTTAGATCCACTCTGCTTGAATACCTATTAAAACGTTGCACTGTGTTTTACGCCAGTGGCCATGTGCATCCGATTCCAGCCAGCATTTGGTTCAGGTTTGCTTTCCTTAGCCTTTGATTTTCCCGAATCTTCCTGCAAGCCAGCAGATGGTCTTTTCTGTTGGGGGATTCTGCTGGTCTTAAGTACAACATCTTAGTAGTGACTTTTTCTTTCCATTTGTCAGTTAATATCCAAGTTTGACACTGACAGAAGTATGCTAGGAAGGACACCTGACAGAAGTATGCTAGGAAGGACACCTGACAGAAGTATGCTAGGAAGGACACCTGACAGAAGTATGTTAGGAAGGACACCTGACAGAAGTATGTTAGGAAGGACACCTGACAGAAGTATGTTAGGAAGGACACCTGACAGAAGTATGTTGGGAAGGATACTGACATAAGTATGTTAGGAAGGACACTGACAGAAGTATGTTAGGAAGGACACATGACAGAAGTATGTTAGGAAGGATACTGACAGAAGTATGTTAGGAAGGACACCTGACAGAAGTATGTTAGGAAGGACACTGACAGAAGTATGTTAGGAGGGACACTGATAGAAGTATGTTAGGAAGGACACCTGACAGAAGTATTATAGGAAGGACACTGACAGAAGTATGTTAGGAAGGACACTGACAGAATTATGTTAGGAAGGACACCTGACAGAAGTATGTTAGGAAGGACACCTGCCAGAAGTATGTTAGGAAGACAATGACAGAAGTATGTTAGGAAGGACACATGACAGAAGTATGTTAGGAAGGATACTGACAGAAGTATGTTAGGAAGGACACCTGACAGAAGTATGTTAGGAAGGACACTGACAGAAGTATGTTAGGAGGGACACTGATAGAAGTATGTTAGGAAGGACACCTGACAGAAGTATTATAGGAAGGACACTGACAGAAGTATGTTAGGAAGGACACTGACAGAAGTATGTTAGGAAGGACACTGACAGAAGTATGTTAGGAAGGACACCTGACAGAAGTATGTTAGGAAGGACACCTGACAGAAGTATGTTAGGAGGGACACTGACAGAAGTATGTTAGGAAGGACACCTGAAAGAAGTATGTTAGGAAGGATACTGACAGAAATATGTTAGGAAGGACACCTGACAGAAGTATGTTAGGAAGGACACCTGACATAAGTATGTTAAGAAGGACACTGACAGAAGTATGTTAGGAAGGATACTGACAGAAGTATGTTAGGAAGGACACCTGACAGAAGTATGTTAGGAAGGATACTGACAGAAGTATGTTAGGAAGGACACCTGACAGAAGTATGTTGGGAAGGACACTGACAGAAGTATGTTAGGAAAGATACTGACAGAAGTGTGTTAGGAAGGACACCTGACAGAAGTATGTTAGGAAGAACACATGACAGAAGTATGTTAGGAAGGACACCTGACAGAAGTATGTTAGGAAGAACACATGACAGAAGTATGTTAGGAAGGACACCTGACAGAAGTATGTTAGGAAGGACACCTGACAGAAGTATGTTAGGAAGGACACTGACAGAAGTATGTTGGGAAAGATACTGACAGAAGTATGTTAGGAAGGACACCTGACAGAAGTATGTTAGGAAGGACACTGACAGAAGTATGTTAGGAAGGACACTGACAGAAGTATGTTAGGAAAGATACTGACAGAAGTATGTTAGGAAGGACACTGACAGAAGTATGTTAGGAAAGACACTGATAGAAGTATGTTAGGAAAGATACTGACAGAAGTATGTTAGGAAAGATACTGACAGAAGTATGTTAGGAAAGACACTGACAGAAGTATGTTAGGAAGGACACCTGACAGAAGTATGTTAGGAAGGACACCTGACAGAAGTATGTTAGGAAGGACACTGACAGAAGTATGTTAGGAATGACACTGACAGAAGTATGTTAGGAAGGACACCTGACAGAAGTATGTTAGGAAGAACACCTGACAGAAGTATGTTAGGAAGGATACCTCACAGAAGTATGTTACGAAGAACACCTGACAGAAGTATGTTACGAAGAACACCTGACAGAAGTATGTTAGGAAGGATACAGATAGAAATATGCTAGGAAGGATACTGACAGAAGTATGTTAGGAAGGACACCTGACAGAAGTATGTTAGGAAGGATACAGATAGAAATATGCTAGGAAGGATACTGACAGAAGTATGTTAGGAAAGATACTGACAGAAGTATGTTAGGAAGGACACCTGACAGAAGTATGTTAGGAAGGACACCTGACAGAAGTATGTTAGGAAGGACACTGACAGAAGTATGTTAGGAAGGACACCTGACAGAAGTATGTTAGGAAGAATACTGACAAAAGTATGTTAGGAAGGACACCTGACAGATGTATGTTAGGAAGGACACCTGACAAAAGTATGTTAGGAAGGACACCTGACAAAAGTATGTTAGGAAGGACACTGACAGAAGTATGTTAGGAAGGACACTGACAGAAGTATGTTAGGAAAGACACTGACAGAAGTATGTTAGGAAAGATACTGACAAAAGTATGTTAGGAAGGACACTGACAGAAGTATGTTAGGAAAGATACTGACAGAAGTATTTTAGGAAGGACACCTGACAGAAGTATGTTAGGAAGGACACCTGACAGAAGTATGTTAGGAAGAATACTGTGTTTTAGATTGCTCTCTTTGTTTTATGGATTATATGTTTGTTATGTCATTTTAAAAAAAAAGTAGCCCAAATAGCATATAGGGAATATGGTGTTAGTGACCATAAATTTTATAGACCTTCAGCACATGATTTTTAAGGTAATATAGTCGGTATTACCCCTGTGCCTCTTTACTTTCCCAGAAAAAAATCCGGTACCCGTTTAAGGCTGGGTGAACCCGGAAGCCGTCAGTTGGGATCGAAGCCTACCTCTTGTCCTTTGTAGTCCAGTTCACTAACCACTGAACTATCGGATGGCTCCCTTATTCTGTAATCTATCTATCTATCTATTGACCTTTCGAGCCGTAACCGGCCCATAGGGCGTAGACCAAGATACACCTTCTCCTATATGAATTTTTGTTCTAGCAGTTTTCTTTTAAAGATATTTTATCAAATCTCGCCATCTGTCTCTGTTCTGTGCAAGCAGTTCTATCTCATTGAGGGAGCCGATTCCTGCTGCTCTTGCCTCTCTCATCAATGTTCTTCTCAGTGTCTCCCTGGGTCTTCCTCTTTTTCTTTTACCTGTTGTTTCCCATATGAGGGCTTGCTTTGCTATTCGATTATTATCTCTTCTCATCACATGTCCAACGTATGACCATCGTCTTTTCTTTATTACTGAAGATATTAGTGGTTGATTGGCGATTTCTCTAATTTCCTCGTTTGTTTTGAATTCGTTCCATTCTATACCAAGTATTTTCCTTAGACATTTATTTTCGAATGCGTTCAACTTTGTTTCTATATCTCTTGTTGTTTTCCAGCTTTCACACGCATACGTAAGGGTTGATAGTACATTTGATTTGAATAGCCTAAGTTTTGTGTTTGTGCTAATGAGTTTTGATTTCCACAACTTTTCAAGGCTTCTGAAAGACATTGCTGCTTTAGCCAGTCTGATTCTAATTTCTTTGCTCGTATCCCCTTCTCGATCAATGTGACTTCCAAGATAGATAAAGTGATCGATCTCTTCTACTGGTTTGTTTTCCATGTATATTTTGTCACTTGTTGGAATTAAACTTTTCATGACTTTAGTCTTTTCATGATTGACCTCAAGCCCAATTTTGCTGGCTATTGATGATAGTTATTCTGTAATATTGGAGCCAAATGTCCAGTGATCTAGTTTACCATGAAACATCTTTTGTCATTTTCTTTTTGTATTTATCATTGGATAAAATTATATTGTTCCTAAGTATTAGCATTTGTTTGCCACATCTGTGAAGTGATTCTGGAATAACCCCGTTCGTATGGCGAGCACACTAACCACTCTGTGACCAAGGCTATTGAAATCCCCCCTGTGATGAATTAATCTAACACGTAATGTTCCAACCGGATATTTGACACATTTACTGTGCACAACTGCCTACCTCTGGCATGGTTATGAAGTCTGTCGTTTATTTTTTTTATTCTCACCCTCAATATGTTATGTTTACTCGACATAAAAATAAAAGAGAAATAAATGCAACTAAAAAGAATATACCCAAACAAAAACAAATATCCAAGGATCTGCCCTGTAAGCGCACAACAGTCTTCTACAAAATGATGGGCTAATCAGACAGGCTTATTACTTGTAGCAGCTGTCAATCTCAGGTCTCAATGTCTTTCATCCCCGGCATATGGGCTGGCAAGCTGTCGACAATAATCGGTTCTTGTGGCAGTCGCGTACTGACATTCATGCAACGCTCGTGTCTCCGGTATGACAGGCGATCTCATTTCCAATGCGAGCCACACATCAGGTAGATCCGCTAGCGTAGGCTCATATATCAAGAATAATAAAGATTCAACGGTCTGGTAGACTGTGTCTTTCATGGGCACGACACGTCAGGGGTGCTGACAACCCTCGCTTAAAACCTTATGGATGATTTCCCTTTTCAATTATATATTTCAAAAAAGTATGATTATTGGGTATCATATCAAATGTTTAGTTCATATAATTGCTACTTAAAAAAGGATTACAAGATATTGCAAAACATATGTGTTGTCGGTATGTGTATCTAATTACAGAAATATATATACGCTTTTAGAAAGATATAATTTGAACTGAATATAAACAGCAAGAATTCATGACATCGGTTTTATGAAACTCTATACCAGCGTATGAAATAAAACATCGCATTGGTCCGCTACGTGTCAGCATGCTTGTTTTATATTACAAAGACATTCTTAGTCTCCTGTAGAGATACAGTAATAGAGTATAAAATGCTGAATCGAGCCGTAAGGCCAAGAATATTCATCTCCTTACAGTTGTCCAGCAATGTTGATAAGGATGACTTGGCCAGACGCATTCCCTTCCCCCGCCCTCACCAACCCACGCAAATCACATTCTTTAGTAAGGGACAAACGTCGGCAAATAACAACAGGATGATTCTATTTGTACATCTTTAACAATAACATTTTGTGACGCCTCTCAAGGTCACTGCCGTCCATACAATCCCATGCAGTGACCTCAAAGTCTCTGCCATCAATACAATCCCCGGCAGTGACCTGAAAGTCTCTGCCATCAATACAATCCCAGGCAGTGACCTCAAAGTCTCTGCCATCCATACAATCCCCGGCAGTGACCTGAAAGTCTCTGCCATCAATACAATCCCAGGCAGTGACCTCAAAGTCTCTGCCATCCATACAATCCCAGACAGTAACCTCAAAGTCTCTGCCATCCATACAATCCCAGACAGTAACCTCAAAGTCTCTACCATCCATACAATCCCAGACAGTGAACTCAAAGTCTCTGCCATCCATACAATCCCAGACAGTAACCTCAAAGTCTCTGCCATCCATACAATCCCAGACAGTAACCTCAAAGTCTCTGCCATCCATACAATCCCAGACAGTGAACTCAAAGTCTCTGCCATCCATACAATCCCAGACAGTAACCTCAAAGTCTCTGCCATCAATACAATCCCCGGCAGTGACCTCAAAGTCTCTGCCATCCATACAATCCCAGGCAGTGACCTCAAAGTCTCTGCCATCCATACAATCCCAGACAGTAACCTCAAAGTCTCTGCCATCCATACAATCCCAGGCAGTGACCTCAAAGTCTCTGCCATCCATACCATCCCAGGCAGTGACCTCAAAGTCTCTGCCATCCATACAATCCCAGACAGTAACCTCAAAATCTCTGCCATCCATACAATCCCAGGCAGTGACCTCAAAGTCTCTGCCATCCATACAATCCCAGGCAGTGACCTCAAAGTCTCTGCCATCCATACAATCCCAGACAGTAACCTCAAAGTCTCTGCCATCCATACAATCCCAGGCAGTGACCTCAAAGTCTCTGCCATCCATACAATCCCAGGCAGTGACCTCAAAGTCTCTGCCATCCATACAATCCCAGGCAGTGACCTCAAAGTCTCTGTCATCCATACAATCCCAGACAGTGAACTCAAAGTCTCTGCCATCCATACAATCCCAGGCAGTGACCTCAAAGTCTCTGCCATCCATACAATCCCAGGCAGTGACCTCAAAGTCTCTGCCATCCATACAATCCCAGGCAGTGACCTCAAAGTCTCTGCCATTGTTGACTTCCTTTGTTTCCTTGTAAGATGTTAGTGGTGACATCTGTCCGATGATTTGACTTCCTTTGTTTCCTTGTCAGATGTTAGTGGTGACATCTGTCCGATGATTTGACTTCCTTTGTTTCCTTGTAAGATGTTAGTGGTGACATCTGTCCAATGATTTGACTTCCTTTGTTTCCTTGTAAGATGTTAGTGGTGACATGTGTCCAATGATTTGACTTCCTTTGTTTCCTTGTAAGATGTTAGTGGTGATATCTGTCCAATGATTTGACTTCCTTTGGTTCCTTGTAAGATGTTAGTGGTGACATCTGTCCGATGATTTGACTTCGTTTGTTTCCTTGTAAGATATTAGTGGTGACATCTGTCCAGTGATTTGACTTCCTTTGTTTCCTTGTAAGATGTTAGTGGTGACATCTGTCCGATGATTTGACTTCCTTTGTTTCCTTGTAAGATATTAGTGGTGACATCTGTCCAGTGATTTGACTTCGTTTGTTTCCTTGTAAGATGTTAGTGGTGGCATCTGTCCGATGATTTGACTTCGTTTGTTTCCTTGTAAGATGTTAGTGGTGACATCTGTCCGATGATTTGACTTCTTTTGTTTCCTTGTAAGATGTTAGTGGTGACATCTGTCCGATGATTTGACTTCGTTTGTTTCCTTGTAAGATGTTAGTGGTGACATCTGTCCGATGGTTTGACTTCTTTTGTTTCCTTGTAAGATGTTAGTGGTGACATCTGTCCGATGATTTGACTTCGTTTGTTTCCTTGTAAGATGTTAGTGGTGACATCTGTCCGATGATTCGACTTCCTTTTTTTTCCTTGTAAGATGTTAGTGGTGACATCTGTCCGATGATTTGACTTCGTTTGTTTCCTTGTAAGATGTTAGTGGTGACATCTGTCCGATGATTTGACTTCCTTTTTTTCCTTGTAAGATGTTAGTGGTGACATCTGTCCGATGATTTGACTTCGTTTGTTTCCTTGTAAGATATTAGTGGTGACATCTGTCCAGTGATTTGACTTCCTTTGTTTCCTTGTAAGATGTTAGTGGTGACATCTGTCCGATGATTTGACTTCCTTTGTTTCCTTGTAAGATGTTAGTGGTGGCATCTGTCCGATGATTTGACTTCGTTTGTTTCCTTGTAAGATGTTAGTGGTGACATCTGTCCGATGATTTGACTTCGTTTGTTTCCTTGTAAGATGTTAGTGGTGACATCTGTCCGATGATTTGACTTCGTTTGTTTCCTTGTAAGATCTTTAACAATAACATTTTGTGACGCCTCTCAAGGTCACTGCCGTCCATACAATCCCCAAGACTTTGAGTGATTAATGCGCTCGCTATATGAACAAGACGTTCCTGGATCAGTTAACAAATGTGCCGATTCTTTTATTTTCTCTCAAACCGACACAGCTTCTGTGTTCACCCAGCCACATAAAATGGGTAAATGAGGGTTGTTTTGTGAATGTAGCTCGCACTACTGTGGTCATCGTCATCATCAAGTACCAAGCCTGCTGACGTAGGTGATCATGTCTCTCCACAACTTTCGATCTCGATAGTTATTTATCATCTCTTTTGTTAACCTTCTGCCAAACTAATCTCTTAAGCCGTCTGGTATCTTTTCTCTCTGCTTCCCTCTATCTCTTCGTCCCTCAATTTTGCCAGTTGTTACAATATGTTCCAGCTGTTCTCTTCTCATTACATGGCCACAAAATGATGTGATACCGGATGTAAAATATAGGTCCCAGAATATATTCCCCAATACGCCATTATACGAGGAGGAAACCCATCACCTTTTGTTTAAAAAAAGGTAATCTCATGTACTGGTCTGCTTTCATTAATGGTGTGTGCTAGCTTTTCATCTCTGAACACAGTCCGACACCTGTGGGTCAGGCTACAGGTCTATGCCTCCACCAATTGCTCCGACTTTTACGTCATCAAACAAGGTGAAAGGGTGGCCTAGTCGATAATTTGTCGGGCTCTAGACCAGGGGAACATGGGTTCGAATCCCGATAGGGTGGAAAGTTGTCTATCGAGGAGGGAATTAAAAACTCAGGGGCGAACACCTCCAAGCGACCTTTATTCTATGATACTATTAGTCCCCCAGTCCAAAAAAGATAATCAATAACTTAAAATATGCTGATGACACTGTACTACTAGCAGACAATCGTAAAGATCTACAACAATTACTTAATGAAATAAACATGACAAGCAAAAAATATGGACTAGATATGAATATCAAAAAGACTAAAACTATGATCATAAACAAAGAAAATTCTCAAGACCTACAATCTAATATTAAAGTTGAAGGAATACATCTGGTGACAGTTCAGAGCTGCAACTACCTGGGACACATTATAACCAATGATGGAAAATGTACAACTGAAAGAAACAAAAGAATAGGTATGACAAAAAGTAATTTTAATGCGATGAAAAATATACTAACATCAAAACAAATAACACCAAGGCTAAAACTAAGAATAGCAAAATGTTACATCTTCTCAATATTCCTGTATGGCGCAGAAACGTGGACATTAGACAAGAAAACAGAACAGAAAATTGAAGCTTTTGAAATGTGATATATAGAAGAATAGGTAGAATTGGATGGAAAAAAAGCAAACGATGAAGTTTTAAAATAACTAAAAATGAAAAGATAACTACTAAACATAATTAGAACAAGACAAATGAAATTTTGGGGGCGTGTTAAAAGACACAACAGCCTACTAAAAGTAATATTGGAAGGGAAAATACAAGGTAAAAGAGGCAGAGGCAGACCAAGACTAACATGGACGAGTAACATCAAAAGATAGACAAGTCAGCCTATGACAATGTGCACCATCAAAGCAAGAGATAGAGTAGAATGGCGCAGCATGGTAGCCAACCTTCGATGCGGAGACGGCACTCATTGATGATGATGATGATTAGTAACCCAGCAGACTCCATTAATTGTAAAATGTCATCACGATAGTTTTGTTAATATCAACAATTATTGCCAAACATTTGCTCGACGGGAGAACCAGTTTGGATGATCATATAACTTTCTCTTTCAAATTCTAATTTGCTATCATCAAGTACCGGCTCTGTTGGCGTAGGTGATCATGTCTCTCCACAACCTTCGATCTCGGCAGCTATTTATAATTTCTGTTGTTGACCTTCTGTCAAGCCATTCTCTTAAGCTGTCTGTTATTTTTTTCTCTTTGCTTCCCTCTATCTCTTTGTCCCTCAATTTTCTCATTTGTTACAATATATTCCAGTTGTTCTCTTCTCATTACATGGCCAAAAATGATGATTGTTTCTTCCTAATATTGGAAATTAGCTCTCTTTTTGCTTTGACCTCTCTCAGAACATCTTCATCACTCTTCTTAGCTGTCCATGGTACTCTCAACATTCTTCTGTAAAACCACATTTCTGCAGACTCCAGTGATTTTCTTGTCTGTTGTCCTATTGTCCACGATTCGCATCCATACGTTAAGACTGGCTCTACGTAACATTTAAGAACTCTTTTTCTTGTTTCTATTGTCAAAAATGGATTGTATAGTATCTTCCTCATTTTTTGGAAAGCTGCTTTTGCCTGAGCCATTCTGCATCTCACCTTAATTTGCTAAATTCAGGCCTCAAATTACTTTTCTAATTTGCTACATTCAGGCGTTAAACTACACTTCTAAGCGTACATTTCGAAGACGAGTGCACTAAAGTAAGCAGCTTATTAATTATTTTTTTTACTTCTGGAATTGTAAATCCCATAAGTGAGTTGGACTCCAGTGAGTCGAGTATCAGCGAGGCGAGAATGTACTCGTCGTGCCCTCACTCTGTCCTCGTAGAATTACTTGTGAATCCTGTTTGTACCGCGTGGTCGTCATCGATGCGTGTGATAAAACTTGCAGGCTTATCATGTCATTTGTGTTCAGTTTGTTGCATTCATTTATTATTTATTTGTGTGCATTTATTGTTCTTATTATGCGCAACTGTATTTATTCAGGAGATTTTACTTAAAAAGTGTCGCTCCGAGTGCTTTCGTCTTCATATTACCTCGTCGGTAAAAGTAGAAAAAGTAAGAGTACAGATGCATTTACATGCAGTCATAAATACACGCAGTCATAAATACACGCAGTCATAAATAATATTTCTTTTAGTAGGCTGTTTAAAGAATAGTGACACTGTGACCTTCCAGGCATGTCGTAAGAGGCGACTAAGGAGGTTGATCGATCGATGGCTTGACAAGCTGTCATTGTAAAAAGTATTGTTATGGAAACAGCACCATATATTTTATAGCAGTGATCTCTGCAATATGTGCCACTTTGGCACGCAAGGTTTCTGTTTTTGAGATTGTGGTTCTGCCCTATGTGTCGTCTTCGGCTCGAAAGGACAATAGATAGATAGATAGGCTGTTTGTATCTTTTAACATGCTCCACAAATCTTATTTTTCTTGTTTCAATTGTGTATAGTAGTTCTCTTTTCGTTTTTAGTTGTTTTAAGACCATCATTTGTTTTCTGTTCATTTCATACAAAACTTCCTATTCTGCTATAAATCCACATTTCAAAGTCTTCAATTTTATGTTTTGTTTTCTTGTCTAAAGTTCATGTTTCTGCATCATGCAGGAATATTGAGAAGATATAACATTTTGCTATTCTTAGTTTTAGCCCAGGTATTATTTGGTCTTATATTAGTATATATACGTGACATTAAAATTACATTATGCAAATTCCTATTCTTTTTTTTTAATTTTAGTTTTACGTTTTCTATCTCTGGATATATATATATATATATATATATATATGTATAGTCATAAGTACACGCAATCATAATAAATACTCTCAGTCATAAACACGCGCAATCATAAATGCACGCTGTATGATCTGGTAATGTGTGTTGATTGGTTATTGAGTTTTTAGCGGGTCATCATCATTGTGCTCCGAACATGTCCATAGCTGCTCATATCCCCTCCTCAACAAGTCTCGTAGCGTCCAGCGACTGACAACTCCAGTTCTGTGTTGGTTGATAAGTCTTCTTTCATGGCCACTAAGTTTCTCGTTTCTGGCTGTGTCCATCTTAACTTCCATCTCTTTTATCTGAATGAGTGACGTAGACTCATGGTTGTGTAGACCTGTGACCTTCCCACTCTCCAGAGGGCATTGATGATGTCCACCCGATCCATTGGTTGACCGTCCTCAACAACAGCGCAGCTAGCCAACCTGTCCGCTCTTTCATATTATGAGTGTCCTACATAGACTCAAGTTGTAGACTATTCATAACAACAATTTGTTTCTAAACTTAAAAGCATAACAACTTGTGCCTTGAACTTCTTGTATATAAGACCAAGATCAACTGTACCAAAACTTCGAGTATTTAAGATCTTGATCACCTGTACCAGAACTTCGAGTATTTAAGATCTTGATCAACTGTACCAGAACTTCTTGTATATAACATCATGATCAACTGTACCAGAACTTCTTGTATATAACATCATGATCAACTGTACCAGAACTTCTTGTATATAAGATCTTGATCAACTGTACCAGAACTTCTTGTATATAAGATCATGATCGACTGTACCAGAACTTCTTGTATATAAGATCTTGATCAACTGTACCAGAACTTCTTGTATATAAGATCTTGATCAACTGTACCAGAACTTCTTGTATATAAGATCTTGATCAACTGTACCAGAACTTCTTGTATATAAAATCTTGATCAACTGTACCAGAACTTCTTGTATATAAGATCTTGATAACTGTGCCAGAACTTCTTGTATATAAGATCTTGATCAACTGTACCAGAACTTCTTGTATATAAGATCTTGATCAACTGTACAAGAACTTCTTGTATATAAGATCTTGATAACTGTACAAGAACTTCTTATATATAAGATTATGATCAATTGTACCAGAACTTCTTGTATATAAAATCTTGATAATTGTACCAGAACTTCCTGTATATAAGATATCTAAAACTGTACCAGAACTTCTTGTATATAAGATCTTGATAATTGTACCAGAACTTTTTATATATAAGATCTTTGTAACTGTACCAGAACTTCTTATATATAAGATTATGATCAATTGTACCATAACTTCTTATATATAAGATTATGATCAATTGTACCAGAACTTCTTGTATATAAGATCTTGATAATTGTACCAGAACTTCTTGTATATAAGATATCTAAAACTGTACCAGAACTTCTTGTATAAAAGATCTCTATAACTGTACCAGAACTTCTTGTATATAAGATCTTGATCAACTGTACCAGAACTTCTTGTATATAAGATTACGATCAACTGTATCGGAACTTCTTGTATATAAGATTATGATCAATTGTACCAGAACTTCTTGTATATAAGATCTTGATAATTGTACCAGAACTTCTTGTATATAAGATCTCTATAACTGTACCAGAACTTCTTGTATATAAGATCTCTATAGCTGTACCAGAACTTCTTGTATATTAGATCATGATTAACTGTACCAGAACTTCTTGTATATCAGATCATGATCAACTGTACCAGAACTTCTTGTATATAAGATCTTGATCAACTGTAGCAGAACTTCTTATATATAAGATCTCTATAACTGTACCAGAACTTCTTGTATATATAAGACTTCTATAACTATACCACAACTTCTTGTATATAAGATTATGATCCATTGTACCAGAACTTCTTGTATATAAGATTATGATCAATTGTACCAGAACTTCTTGTATGTAAGATCTTGATAATTGTACCAGAACTTCGTGTATATAAGATCACTATAACTGTACCAGAACGTCTTGTATATAAGATCTCTATAACTGTATCAGAACTTCTTGTATATAAGATCTATATTACTGTACCAGAATTTCTTGTATATAAGATCTCTATAACTGTACCAGAACTCCTTGTATATAAGATTATGATCAATTATACCAGAACTTCTTGTATATAAGATCTTGATAATTGTACAAGAACTTCTTGTATATAAGATTACGATCAACTGTATCAGAACTTCTTGTATATAAGATCTCTATAACTGTACCAGAACTTCTTATATATAAGATCTTGCTCAACTGTACCAGAACTTCTTATATATAAGATCTTGCTCAACTGTACCAGAACTTCTTGTATATACGATCATGATCAACTGTACCAGAACTTTTTGTATATAAGATCTATATAACTGTACCAGAACTTCTTGTATATAAGATTTCTATAACTATACCAGAACATTTTGTATATAAGATCATGATCAACTGTACCAGAAATTTTGTATATAAGATCATGATGAACTGTACCAGAACTTCTTGTATATAAGATCTTGATCAACTGTACCAGAATTTAGCTCATCCTGCTGATTTGTCAGGGTGGCCATGTAATACAACCGAACTCGTTGACAATGACAAATAACCACAGGATGGTTTCCAAAACAGTTGTTTAATAATCATTCATGTTACAATTTTAATGTAATACATTTAGTACACAGAAGTGGTATACTGCCTACTGTGTTATCATCATGCAAAGGTTTTTGCATAAAAATGAAGATAATGGAGATAATGAAGATAATGGAGATAATGGAGATAATGGAGATAATGGAGATAATGGAGATTGTATTGTTCTTATTCCAGTTGTCACATACCAACATGCATTTACTGTTTCTTCTACAATTCTCTCTCCTATATTCTACAAAGGGTATTAGACATCTACACCTGTTTCTTCTACTATTCTCTCCTATATTCTATTTGCTTTCTTTAAAAAAAAATTATTTTCCTCTCCTTTTTCTACAATTCTCTCCTATATTCTATTTGCTTTCTTTCCTCTCCTTTTTCTACAATTCTCTCCTATATTCTATTTGCTTTCTTTCCTCTCCTTTTTCTACAATTCTCTCCTATATTCTATTTGCTTTCTTTCCTCTCCTTGTTCTACAATTCTCTCCTATATTCTATTTGCTTTCTTTCCTCTCCTTGTTCTACAATTCTCTCCTATATTCTATTTGCTTTCTTTCCTCTCCTTGTTCTACAATTCTCTCCTATATTCTATTTGCTTTCTTTCCTCTCCTTGTTCTACAATTCTCTCCTATATTCTATTTGCTTTCTTTCCTCTCCTTGTTTCTACAATTCTCTCCTATATTACTTTAGCCGTGAAGAGTCCCCAGGAAGAGACATAAGTGATGGGATTTCTCAAGAGAATGTTGAGAGTTCTCTGCACAAGCAAACTTACTAACGAGAACATTCTGAGAGGCCAAACCAAGAAAAGGGAACTGGAGCTCCATAAATAACATCAGAAAGAAACAATCGATATTTTTCTGGCACATCACGAGAATTAGGAAAATGTGAATACTTTGATACAGCTGGTAATATACAGGGATAGAGAGATCGTTGAGGGAGAAGATACAAAGATATCCTGGTGTCATGGCATGATAAACAATAAACAACAAAACTGATATGATGTAATGAGAACAGAGAAATGTCGAAAGACATGATCGCCTACACATACCGGTATTGCACATGATGATGAATATAATTACAAGTTTTATTTTATTCTTCTTCTTCTTCTTTTCTCTTTCACTGATACCTAAAAGGTGTCGTGGTTATGTCATTTGTCGTTCTTGAGCTGCTCGAACTGTCTGAATTAGTGATTTTCCTTTGTTGTTACATGTCTCTGTCACTGCATCTATCCAGCTTCTTCTAGGTCTTCATCTTGGTCTTTTCCCATGCATTCTCGAGAAGAGCGCCCTTGATGGTGATTGGTGAGGATTCATTCTGACCAGGTGACCCAACCATGTAAGTTGTTGTTGCTCTATATATTCCTGGCAGGGTTTTATTCCTACCATTTTTTTTACTTTTCTAGCACAGACTGCCACTGTTTCCGTTCGAATTTGATCACAAAATAAATCCGTTCGAAATCACACACAAGAACGCTTGAGTTTCTTTTTACTACGGGCAATGAAATTCATTTATAATTTAAATTTGACTCCCATAGCAAAAATGCGTCGTGTTGCCAGCACAGTCACGCACCGGAAGAACAAGTTTGATCAAAGTTTCCTAATTGAAGATCATTCTTCTTTGTTAGCATAAAATGTGTATATTTCTTGTCGTCTTTTACGGCTAAAGATGTTTTAATTTTAATGATCTTTTCAGCAACGCCCACTTGTTTTTACAATAATCCCAATTTATAAAAGAGACAGCAAGGGAGCTAATCACGTTTGAACGGACCACACTGAAGCTAATTAGACCAGTTCTGGATAACTCACATTGTAAACGATAGGGTCTGTAGTTCGCTTGCCTCCCCTGGGCTCATTATCTAAACCTATTTATTCTTGTCGATATCGTCTTAACTAGCCTGGGCAATAGGATCAGCCGTGTCAGCTCTGACAGAGGACAACGGGACACCGGATTGTCTTGACGAATCTAGCCGGGAAACGATAGACAGAAGGATAGTTTGTCTAATGATTTCCCGTTTATGCGAAACAGAACTGTGTTTTATCATCTGCTATAGGTGATCATGTCTCTCCACAATTTTCTATCTCTTCAGATACTTATCTCTACTGTTCACTTCCTATTAAACCATCACTTTAAACTGTCTGGTATCTTTACTCCGTTTCCCTCTATCTCTTCTATCCTCTACTTTTTCTGTTGTTACAATATATCCCGGCTGTTCCCTTCTCAACACACAATATATCCCGGCTGTTCCCTTCTCAACACACAATATATCCCGGCTGTTCCCTTCTCAACACACAATATATCCCGGCTGTTCCCTTCTCAACACACAATATATCCCGGCTGTTCCCTTCTCATCACACAATATATTCCGGTTGTTCCCTCTTCATCCTCAGTAAGGGAGCTGCTGCTGTTATTGTTGCTTCTCGCCTCAATGTTCATTTCAGTGTTTCTCTAGGTCGGCCTATTTTTTACTATTGAGTTATTGAGTTATTTGCGGGTCATCATCATTGCACTCCGAACATGTCCATAGGTGCTCAGATCCGTTCCTCAGCAATTCCCTCAGTGTCCAGCGACTGACGACTCCAGTTCTATGTTGGTTGATAAGTCTTCTTACACGGCCACCAAGTTTCTCATTTCTGGCTGTGCCCAACTTAACTCCTATTTCCATCATCCGAAGAAGTGACGTGGATCTATGTTTGTCGAAGTCCTGTGCTCTTCCCACATCTTGGAGGACATTGATGATGTCCGCCCGATCCATCGGTTGCCCGTCCTCAACGACAGAGAAGCTAGCCAACATGTCCGCTCTTTCATTTCCCCGTTCTCCCGCATGTCCAGGGACATAGACAAAGGTGACCTTACGTATTTTGGATTTCTGCAACGACTCTACCCATTGCATGCGTACAGAGCCCGTCTCCACTTTTTTTTTATCATGCTCATCGAATCACTCAGTATACATGCGTGGATGTAGTCTTGTGACTCTAACCATTTGAATGCCTTGGTCACTGCCATCGCCTCCATTGTCATGCTATTCGTGGTCATGACGTATGCACCACTGTCTTCCTTGACTATTCTGCCTGCCGAGCGTGCTGTAAATGCCCAAGCACTTCTTTGGTGTCGTCTTACAGATCCGTCTGTATAGATGACTGCATCTTTCTCATGGGTGTTATCACAGATGAGACCGTTGACCTCAGCATTAACCACGACCGGGTTCTGTTCCCTACTTTTCCGTCGAGTGTGACAAAACACGAGAAAGTCCCCTTGAATGACGTAGGCACCGGTATCCACTCCTCACCAACGCTGATGTTGGTAAGCCCACATACCTGTTTGATGACATCTTCTGCTCTATTTTTACTATTACACCCTGGTTCTCATTTCAGAGTTTGTTTTGAGATTATCATTTTGTCTCTTCTCATCACGTGACCAATACTTTGTTAAATTGGTATGTTTTGTCTGGATTTCGTCTTTTTTCCCCTGACATTGCTCTCCCTTGGTCTCGGCGTATTGAGGTGTCTAGTCCTCTCAGGTAGCTGTGTAAAATAAGAGGTCCCGTGTACACTCGTGAAACAACTATTGGCAGTGAAGAGACAAAAAGAGAGGGGCATAATGGTCCCTACAAGAGCAAACATTGTTAAGCAAACCTACCCATGGTGAAGCGTCAGGCTGAAAGGCGCATATATTGCTGGTCTGCCTTCAACTAGCGATACATCATGGCGGCACAACGTAGTGACACGACGTAGCTGGTCATTCAACGTTACGACATAACGTAACAACACAACGTAACAACACAATGTAACGACACAACGTAGCGACACAATGCAACGACACAACGTAACAACACAATGTAACTACACAACGTAACAACACAATGTAACTACACAATGTAACGACACAACGTAGCGACAAATGTAACGACACAACGTAGCGACACAATGCAACGACACAACGTAACAACACAATGTAACTACACAATGTAACTACACAATGTAACTACACAATGTAACGACACAACGTAGCGACACAATGTAGCTGGCCATTCAACGTTACGACACAACGTAACAACACAATGTAACTACACAATGTAACGACACAACATAGCGTCACAATGTAGCGACACGACGTTGCTGGCGATACAACGTAAACGACACAACGTAATGATACAAGGTAGCAACACAACATAGCGACACAACGTAGCGACACAACGTAGCGACACAACGTAGCGACACAACGTAGCGACACAACGTAATGATACAAGGTAGCAACACAACATAGCGACACAACGTAGCGACACAACGTAGCGACACAACGTAGCGACACAACGTAGCGACACAACGTAATGATACAAGGTAGCAACACAACATAGCGACACAACGTAGCAACACAACATAGCGACACAACGTAGCGACACAACGTAGCGACACAACGTAGCGATACAAGGTAGCGACACAACGTAGCGATACAACGTAAACGACACAACGTAATGATACAAGGTAGCAACACAACATAGCGACACAACGTAGCGACACAACGTAGCGACACAACGTAGCGACACAACGTAACGATACAAGGTAGCAACACAACATAGCGACACAACGTAGCTGGCGATACAACGTAACGACACAATGCAGCTAGCGACACAACGTAACGACACAACGTAACGACATAAGGTAGCGACATAACGTAACGACACAACGTAGCGATAATAACGTAACGACACAATGCAACGACACAACGTAACGACACAACGCAACGACACAACGTAACGACACAATGCAACGACACAACGTAACGACACAACGTAACTACACACCGTAACGACACAACGTAACGACACAACGTAACGACACAACGTAAAGACACAACGTAACGACACAACGTAGCGACACAACGTAACGACACAACGTAACGACACTACGTAACGACACAACGTAACGACACAACGTAACGACACAACGTAGCGACACAACGTAACGACACAACGTAACGACACAACGTAACGACACAACGTAACGACACAACGCACCCATGCTCACTTGATGGATGAACGCTGAGAAGAAGAGGACTATCACGTTAGAAAACATCACGTTGTTAACGTTTATGTTATACAGTAGCCATATCAGATCAATCACGTAACCTGTACGTTCAAAATGTGAACTTCTGGTCAACTTGACATTGACTGTGATCAAGTTGCACTTACAACATTAATTATTAATTATTTTAATAAATAGCTTAAAATAACATATGTTTGTTATGATAGTTTCAAAAAAATGGTAAGGTTATGGTTATGGTTATGGAAGGCCCCAGTATCACAGCAAACGAATTAAAATCCATAATTACTCAACCGCCCGTGCCAGTGGAATCATCCGAATTAATATCTCATCTCCCAAACAAAGAAATGTAGCTGCAGTCCCCACCAGAGCAGTCTCAGCACATGCCAAAAACATAGGCGAAACTGCACAGAAAGTGAACACAGCTATCAGTTCCCCACTTAAAAAATGTGTAGCTTCAAAAATGTGTAGTTATTGTCCTTTATGAATTATAATACAGGATACAGAAATATAGGTAGGCCGAAAGAGGCACTGAAAAGGGATTACCGGTCGATACGGCCGATAGGTCGCAAGAACATTTGAGGCTCTGTCTGAAAACTGTTCATTTTGCAGTTTCCTCATATTCCAAGTCCGGATTGCTGCCGGAGCTACTGAGTTTAGTGCTCTGTGCACAATGTGAGCTGTGTTTTTCACCCGGATCATGTTCCGATATTCAGATTGTTTACTATGACTGATGATATCTTATGACGAAGGACAGTTCAGTCGCGGTCACTTTCGGTGCCGCTTGACCTTATGTCTTTTGTCGTGTGTTGTAGCTGCTATGGCCGAGACTGAAATTGTCTTTCTTTTTTTTGGATCCATCAATGAGATTCTCTCTCTCTCTCTCTCTCTCTGATTCTCTCTCTCTCTCTCTCTCTCTCTCTCTCTCCGATCAAGTTTCAATCAGAGTAGGATTCCAGATTCTCATGAAGGCAGCTGTCAGTTTAAGTGATTCGATTGCCCCATATAGTTTCTCTTCTAGTGAGGTGGGTTGTATACCAGGTTGTCCTTCTGAGGTCTGTGTACTGGGGTTAATCCTGTAAAACATGTTTTGTTATCATGTTGTCCAGTGTACAGTGGCATAGGCTGGTTGTACCTATCTTGAATTTGGTGAGCATATGGTTTCTCATTCTATTGTCAATGAGATTACACTGGCATGGGCGGTTGCTCAATTATGGATTTTAATTCGTTTGCAGTGATACCATAACCATAGAAACTGAAAAACACACTGATAAGAACACTGATAAGAACACTGATAAGAACACTGATAAGAACACTGATAAGAACACTGATAAGAGAAGCAAAGTTGGTAGTCATAAAGTCATTTGACAAGATCGAACATTTCGTTCAGAATAGACATGGATGGTTCAATGCACGACGAGTCATTTATGACGCCTATCAACGATGGACGAATCAAGAATAGACATGGATGTTTCAATGCACGACGAGTCATTTATGACGCCTATCAACGATGGACGAATCAAGATCAAGATGAATTCTAATCCTTGTTAATACTTCTTGTCTTTCGTTTCTTTTAATGTTTTTTGTCTTTTCTTCCGCTTCTGCTTCTTTAGCTTTGACCCATAAGTTGATGTTAATGCGTTCTACTGCTAATCACACGTCATTATATCTGTACATTTCGACCCGACACTTCCGAATTCTGCATGCGTAGATGTTAAATTGCCTAACAATTGTGCACTGACAGAATTCATTTTGGCTTACTATTTTCGACATTCAACTGTCAAGAGTTCTTAATCGTGCGCAAAGTGCACATATAATATCCTCGCATTAAACAGATAGGGTTAAACATCAGATCACTAGCCAGAGATTGAGGGAAGGTAAAGCCACGTAAGAAACCATTGATTTGAAAATAAAATGACCGCTCTCTATGGCGGGATTTGATTGTGTGACTTTCTCATCTAGAGGCTGACCTACTTTTAGACTAATCATTCGATATGTTTGTACTTGAAACAAAGGCTTACAATTGTGCACACAACTACACAAGACTAGCCCCTGTCAGGACTGCTATCTAACCAGAAAAGTAGACTCATACAAGCCCCCATCACGACTACTCTCTAACCAGAAAAGCAGAACCATACAAGCCCCTATCAGGACTACTCTCTAACCAGAAAAGTAGATTCATACAAGCCCCTATCAGGACTGCTATCTAACCAGAAAAGTAGACTCATACAAGCCCCTATCAGGACAATTCTAACCAGAAAAGTAGACTCATACAAGCCCCTATTAGGACTACTCTCTAACCAGAAAAGCAGAACCATACAAGCCCCTATCAGGACTACTCTAACCAGAAAAGTAGACTCATACAAGCCCCTATCAGGACAATTCTAACCAGAAAAGTAGACTCATACAAGCCCCTATCAGGACTGCTCTCTAACCAGAAAAGTAGATCCATACGAACCCCTATCTAGACTATTCGAACCAGAAAAGTAGACTCATACAAGCCCCTATCAGGACTATTCTGACCAGAAAAAAGACTCATACAAGCCCCTATCAGGACTATTCTAACCAGAAAAGTAGACTCAAACAAGCCCATTCAGGACTACTCTCTAACCAGAAAAGTAGACTCATACATGCCCCCATCAGGACTACTCTCTAACCAGAAAAGTAGAATTATATAAGCCCCTATAAAGACTATTCTAACCAAAAAGTAGATCCATACAAGCCCCTATCAAGACTATTCTAACCAGAAAAGTAGACTCAAACAAGCCCCTATCAGGACTACTCTCTAACCAGAAAAGTAGACTCATATAAGCCCCCATCAGGACTACCCTCTAAACAGAGAAGTAGATCCATACAAGCCCCTATCAAGACTATTCTAACCAGAAAAGTAGATCCATACAAGCCCATATCAAGACTATTCCAACCAGAAAAGTAGACTCAAACAAGCCCCCATCAGGACTACTCTCTAACCAGAAAAGTAGACTCATACAAGCCCCCATCACGACTACTCTCTAACCAGAAAAGTAGATCGAATACAAGCCCCTATCAAGACTATTCTAACCAGAAAAGTAGCCTCATACAAGCCCCTCATCAGGACTACTCTCTAACCAGAAATGTAGCCTCATACAAGCCTCTATCAGGACTACTCTCTAACCAGAAAAATAGCCTCATACAAGCCCCTATCAGGACTGCTATCTAACCAGAAAAGTAGACTCATACAAGCCCCTATTTGGACTACTCTTTAACCAGAAAGCAGAACCATACAAGCCCCTATCAGGACTACTCTCTAACCAGAAAAGTAGACTCATACAAGCCCCTATCAGGACTGCTCTCTATCCAGAAATGTAGATCCATACAAACCCCTATCCAGACTATTCGAACCAGAAAAGTAGACTCATACAAGCCCCTATCAGGACTATTCTGACCAGAAAGGTAGACTCATACAAGCCCATTCAGGACTACTCTCTAACCAGAAAAATAGACGCATACATGCCCCCATCAGGACTACTCTCTAACCTGAAAAGTAGACTTATATAAGCCCCTATAAAGATTATTCTAACCCAAAAAGTAGATCCATACTAGCCCCTATCAAGACTATTCTAACCAGAAAAGTAGACTCAAACAAGCCCCTATCAGAACTACTCTCTAACCAGAAAAGTAGACTCATACAAGCCCCCACATCAGGACCACTCTCTAAACAGAGAAGTAGATCCATACAAGTCCCTATCAAGACTATTCTAACCAGAAAAGTAGATCCATACAAGCCCCTATCAAGACTATTCTAACCAGAAAAGTAGCCTCATACAAGCATCTATCAGGACTACTCTCTAAGTAGAAAAATAGCCTCATACAAGCCCCTATCAGGGCTACTCTCTAACCAGAAAAGTAGCTTCATACAAGCCCCAATCAGGACTACTCTAACCAGAAAAGTAACCTCATACAAGCCCCTATCAGGACTACTCTAACCAGAAAAGTAGCCCCATACAAGCCTCTAACAGGACTATTCTCTAACCAGAAAATTAGCCTCATACAAGCCCCTATCAGGACTACTCTCTAACCAGAAAAATAGCCTCATACAAACCCCTATCAGAATTATTCTAACCAGAAAATTAGCCTCATACAAGCCTCTTTCAGGACTACTCTATAACCAAAAAAGTAGACCCATACAAGCCTCTATCCAGACTATTCTAACCAGAAAAGCAGACCAACACAAGCCCCTAATGAGACTAATATCTAACCAGAAAAGTAGACACATAAAAGCCACTACTGAGACTAATCTCTAACCAGAACAGTAGCCTCATACAAGCCCCTACTGATAATAATCTCTAACCAGAAAAGTAGCCTCTTACAAGCCCCTACTGATACTAATCTCTAACCAGAAAAGTAGACTCATACATGCCCCTACTAAAACTAATCTCTAACCATAAAAGTAGACACATACAAGCCCCTCCCAAACTACTCTCTAACCAGAAAAGTGGACACATACAAGCCCTTACTGGGACTACTTTCTAACCAGAAAAGTAGACAAGCCCCTACTGAGGCTACTCTCTAACCAGAAAAGTAGACAAGCCCCTACTGAGACTACTCTCTAACCAGAAAATAGACAAGCAACTACTGAGACTACTATCTAACGAGAAAAGTAGACAAGCCCCTACTGAGACTACTCTTTAAGCAAACAAGTAGAGAAGCCCCTACTGAGACTACTCTCCAAGCAGAAAAGTAGACAAGCCCCTACTGAGACTACTCTCTAACCAGAAAAGTAGACAAGCCCCTACTGAGACTACTATCTAACCAGAAAAGTAGACAAGCCCCTATTGAGACTACTCTTTAAGCAAACAAGTAGACAAGCCCCTACTGATACTACTCTCTAAGCAGAAAAGTAGACAAGCCCCTACTGAGACTACTCTCTAACCAGAAAAGTAGACATGCCCCTACTGAGACTACTCTCTAAGCAGAAAAGTAGGCAAGCCCATACTGAGTCTACTCTTTCAGCAGAAAAGTAGACAAGCCCCTACTGAGACTACTCTCTAACCAGAAAAGTAGACAAGCCTCTACTGAGACTACTCTTTAAGCATAAAAGTAGAAAAGCCCCTACTGATACTACTCTCTAACCAGAAAAGTAGACAAGCCCCTACTGAGACTACTCTCTAACCAAAAAATTAGACAAGCCCCTACTGAGACTACTCTCTAACCAGAAAAGTAGACAAGCCCATACTTAGACTACCCTCTAACCAGAAAAGTAGACAAGCCCCTTACTGAGACTACTCTCTAACCAGAAAAGTTGACAAACCCCTACTGACACTACTCTCTAAGCAGAAAAGTAGACAAGCCCCTACTGAGACTACTCTCTAACCAGTAAATTAGACAAGCCCCTTCTGAGACTACTCTCTAACCAGAATAGTAGACAAGCCTCTACTGAGACTACTCTCTAACCAGAAAAGTAGACAAGCCCCTACTGATACTACTCTCTAAGCAGAAAAGTAGACAATAACCTACTGAGACTACTCTCTAACCAGAAAATTAGACTAGCCCGCACTGAGACTACTCTCTAACCAGAAAATTAGACAAGCCCCTACTGAGACTACTCTCTAACCAGAAAAGTAGACAAGCCTCTACTGAGACTAATCTCTAACCAGAAAAGTAGACAAGCCCCTACTGAAACTACTCTCTAAGCAGAAAAGTAGACAAGCCCCTACTGAAACTACTCTCTAACCAGAAAAGTAGACAAGCCCCTACTGAAACTACTCTCTAACCAGAAAAGTAGACAAGCCCCTACTGAAACTACTCTCTAACCAGAAAAGTAGACAAGCCCCTACTGAGACTACTCTCCAAGCAGAAAAGTAGACAAGCCCCTACTGAGACTACTCTCTAACCAGAAAATTAGACAAGCTCCTACTGAGACTATTCTCTAACCAGAAAATTAGACATGCCCCTACTGAGACTACTCTCTAAGCAGAAAAGTAGACAAGCCCCTACTGAGACTAATCTCTAAGCAGAAGAGTAGACAAGCCTCTACTGAGACTACTCTCTAACCAGAAAATTAGACCAACACAAGCTCATATCAAGGCTACTCTTCTATATTTCAAATTATGACAAACTCACTTTTTTACAAGAAACAGTAACTGGAATAAGATTTTGTTGAAAACTAATCCTTGTCTAGACGGATATTTTCTTCTTTATCTCACAGGAACGACATGGAAAAATGGATGGACGGTTAGGTTCCTAACTGTGATGACTATCTGACCCAGACTTGGAGTGATTATTCGTCCGTGAGAAGAACAGATCTTATTTAAAGACATCAACTGCGGGCTAATCTCCCTTGTGATTTGTAAGACAAAAGTCAAATGCAGCCTTGTTCTTCTGTTGTCCCACTTCTTGTACAGTGAGATGGTACATAGAGAAGGTATGTGTTCACTAGTTAAGTAGCTTGAGGTTATGTGTTTGCTAGTTGTGTAGCTGGAGGGTGTGTGTTTACTACTTGTGTAGCTGGAGGGTGTGTGTTTACTAGTTGTGTGAAGCTTGAGGGTATATGTTTACTAGTTGTGTAGTTGAGGGTCTATGTTTACTAGTTGTGTAGCTTGAGGGTATGTGTTTACTAGTTGTGTAGCTTGAGGGTATGTGTTTACTAGTTGTGTAGCTTGAGGGTATATGTTTACTAGTTGTGGAGCTTGAGGGTATATGTTTACTAGTTGTGGAGCTTGAGGGTATATGTTTACTAGTTGTGTAGCCTGAGGGTATATGTTTACTAGTTGTGTAGCTTGAGGGTATGTGTTTACTAGTTGTGTAGCTTGAGGGTATATGTTTACTAGTTGTGGAGCTTGAGGGTATATGTTTACTAGTTGTGTAGCTTGAGGGTATATGTTTACTAGTTGTGGAGCTTGAGGGTATGTGTTTACTAGTTGTGGAGCTTGAGGGTATGTGTTTACTAGTTGTGTAGCTTGAGGGTATGTGTTTACTAGTTGTGGAGCTTGAGGGTATATGTTTACTAGTTGTGTAGCTTGAGGGTCTATGTTTACTAGTTGTGTAGCTTGAGGGTATGTGTTTACTAGTTGTGTAGCTTGAGGGTGTATGTTTGCTAGTTGTGTAGCCTGAGGGTATATGTTTACTAGTTGTGTAGCTTGAGGGTGTGTGTTTACTAGTTGTGTAGCTGGAGGGTGTGTGTTTACTAGTTGTGTGAAGCTTGAGGGTATATGTTTACTAGTTGTGTAGTTGAGGGTCTATGTTTACTAGTTGTGTAGCTTGAGGGTATGTGTTTACTAGTTGTGTAGCTTGAGGGTGTATGTTTGCTAGTTGTGTAGCCTGAGGGTATATGTTTACTAGTTGTGTAGCTTGAGGGTATATGTTTACTAGTTGTGGAGCTTGAGGGTATATGTTTACTAGTTGTGTAGCTTGAGGGTATATGTTTACTAGTTGTGTAGCTTGAGGGTATGTGTTTACTAGTTGTGTAGCTTGAGGGTATGTGTTTGCTAGTTGTGTAGCTTGAGTTGTATTTTTTCAGGCTGACATCACTTTAAAAATATTTAGTTACCCATTAACACATCACCATCTCCTCGATTGTCGTCTCACTTTGTATCCTCGTGCTTCAATGTTGTGCGCTCGTGCTGCCGGTTCCTTTGGCCTTTCTACTGGATAAATATCAAGGTCACTTTAATACTCCACCTTGGATGTAAATCTATCTGGAATTGTTCCTACGGTTTCATTTCCCCTTTTTTTCCTGTATTCTTTCTATTTTTTTTCCCCCGATTGCAGGCGCATCTCATTTCACGTAATGTGATTTATTTACAGATAAACACAGATATCGAATATACAAAAATATATTAAATATTATACGAGGCCGCGTGTATAGCTGCAGCGAACATATAAGATAAACACAAAAAGGTATGAAGCAACTAAACTAAGAGAAAGACATGACAAACTACAATGATTCGGTAAAAGCTTTCATTGGGTATAACAAACTGTACAATTTAACACATAAATCCAAGCCAGAAAACATCACAGATCGCAAATGTGATTTATTCGTTGTGTCTTTTAAATACTGTCCGTGCCTAGCACTCGTAGCACAATGTAAACAGTGAATGTACCCATTTCTACTTTGCTGCATAGGAACAGTTTGATGCTTCAGTATCGGTGTTGTCTGGTGATTTGCTTTCTATAATCAGGGCAGAAAAAAAGCCACCTTAATGTACTGTCTCCACATCAGAGGTCTACTACCACGGGGCGACTTCTCAGTATGTCTCCACATCAGAGGTCTACTACCACGTGGTGACTTCTCAGTATGTCTCCACATCAGAGATGGTATTACCACTGGGCGACTTCTCATTCTGTCTCCACATCAGAGGTCTACTACCACTGGGTGACTTCTCAGTATGTCTCCGCATCAAAGGTCTACTACAACTGGGTGACTTCCCAGTATGTCTCCACATGAGAGGTCTACTACCACTGGGTGACTTCTCAGTATGTCTCCACATCAGAGATGGTATTACCACAGGGCGACTTCTCATTCTGTCTCCACATCAGAGGTCTACTACCACGGGGCGACTTCTCAGTCTGTCTCCCCATCAGAGGTCTACGACCACGGGGCGACTTCTCATTCTGTCTCCCCATCAGAGGTCTACTACCACGGGGCGACTTCTCAGTCTGTCTCCACATGAGAGGTCTACTACCACGGGGCGACTTCTCATTCTGTCTCCACATGAGAGGTCTACTACCACGGGGCGACTTCTCAGTCTGTCTCCACATCAGAGGTCTACTACCACGGGGCGACTTCTCATTCTGTCTCTACATCAGAGGTCTACTACCACGGGGCGACTTCTCAGTCTGTCTCCACATGAGAGGTCTACTACCACGGGGAGAGTTCTCAGTCTGTCTCCACATGAGAGGTCTACTACCACGGGGCGACTTCTCAGTCTGTCTCCACATGAGAGGTCTACTACCACGGGGCGAGTTCTCAGTCTGTCTCCACATGCGAGGTCTACTACCACGGGGTGACTTCTCAGTCTGTCTCCACATCAGAGGTCTACTACCACGGGGCGAGTTCTTAGTCTGTCTCCACATGAGAGGTCTACTACCACGGGGCGACTTCTCATTCTCTCTCCACATCAGAGGTCTACTAACACGGGGCGACTTCTCAGTCTGTCTATTGTTTTCATAGCAAACACTGTCATGTGTTCTCCGATCCATCACTTGATATTGTCAACCACCTTTAGTCTGTCTCCATTCACCTTGCCTGCCTACCTCATCTCCTTCAAGATGACTTTCTGTGACTTGTGTCTCTTTATTTGTTCTTTACATTGCACTTCCTTCTTGGAATTGTGTTTAATATTCCAGACTATTGTTCTCCTAACATTAAAACAAATAACACCCGCGCTAAAACTAAAATTGCAACATTGTATATCTTCTCAACATTCCTGTATGGTACAGAAACATGGGCATTAGATAAGTAAACCGAACAGAAGATTGAAGCTTTTAAAATGTGAATTTATAGAAGAATAGCAACAATTTAGCAAAAAGAAAAGAAAACAAACGATGAAGACTTAAAACGACTAAAAATCGAAAGGAGAGTTGTATCCCAACTGTTATATTCTCCAACTGTTATATTCTCCAACTGTTATATTCGCCAACTGTTATATTCTCCAACTGTTATATTCTCCAACTGTTATATTCTCCAACTGTTATATTCTCCAACTGTTATATTCTCCAACTGTTATATTCTCCAACTGTTATATTCTCCAACTGTTATATTCTCCAACTGTTATATTCTCCAACTGTTATATTCTCCAACTGTTATATTCTCCAACTGTTATATTCTCCAACTGTTATATTCTCCAACTGTTATATTCTCCAACTGTTATATTCTCCAACTGTTATATTCTCCAACTGTTATATTCGCCAACTGTTATATTCTCCAACTGTTATATTCTCCAACTGTTATATTCTCCAACTGTTATATTCTCCAAACTGTATCACAGATATAGTTTGTAGAACGTGTAGCAAGTCCACTTTATCCTTCCGCACGAACACAGTTTTGTCGCCTGCAAATGGAGCCTTCTATTTTTAGCACAAAATAATGATACAGCGAAGACGCGTCATAGACATCGGATAACCCCCCCACCCCCTCCCCACCCCCGTTTGTTTGCTGCATGGATTATTTATACCATTGTGAGTTGTGAATCGATGTCGTAACAGCGGTATCGATACCATATATCCATTATATATTCCGAGTGTTGTCGCATACAGCACGAGCTCCGTAGCGATGGCGGCATTCCTCAACCCTCCCAGAGCGGAAACTTTGGTCCCAATTTTACCTGGTGGCTAAGTTGATCACCGGAGCTTTTGCAAGCTTCCGATTCTGCTCGCGACATTCAAACCCAAAATTTCTTTTTTGTTTAAATTCAGCGAGTAATTGTGGAAAGTTATTCCTATTTCCTTCTAATTTTGTTGATGCAACGTGATGATGATGGAATCCATCCCGACGTTGGTAAAAAGCTTATTCCTATTTGGGCTCTTTCAGAATACTTGTACTAATCGTGTTAACCATCAATAATGTTCTCACCTTTCTGTGCCAAACAACATTTTATTAATATCACCGTTTTGTGCCAAACAACATTTATGTAACAAGAAGTAAAAGTAGAGAGCCCCCATCACACCAAGTGCCGTATAGGAATATGGAATATGGTGTTAGTGACCAAAATTTTACAGACCTTCAGCACATGATTTTTGGAGTAATGTGGTCGGTATTACGCCCGTGACGCTTTACTTTCCCAGAAAAAATCCGGTACCCATTTAAGGCTGGGTGAACCCGGAACCCCGTCGTTTGGGATCGAACCTTTGTCTTGTCCTTTGTAGTCCAGTTCACTAACCACCGAGCTATCGCGACTCCCTAAACAATATGTATGTGGTCTCTAAATATGTTCTTGTCTCTTAATCGATTGTCCAGAATTTATTTCCACACGCCAAGACATAAATCTGCACACATCCATAATACGCACACATAATTCCGCAACACTCTTTCGTATCATCATTATCAAGTATTGGTTGTATAATGATGCTGCCTAATTTTCACATATGATCTATTTTTATCCCCCGATATGTAACACATCTCTCTTTCGTTTCATCATTTCATCCCTTGCTTCTCTTTTTATTTCCCCTTCATTTACGTTTTCCCTTATCCTAGATGCAGTAGAGTTTATCTTTATTTCGTTTTTTGTTCGTGTTGTGTTGTTCTCGTTTTCTGAAGAAGGCCGAAACATCAGTATTTTGTTGTGTTCCTTTTTTGTAAAGCTGTCACCATACCTTGTAGGAGTGTACGTTATTGGTTATTGGTTATGGAAGGCCTCGGTATCACTACAAACGAATTAAAATCCATAATTGCTCAACCGCCCGTGCCAGTGGAATCATCCGAATTACTAACTCATCTCCCAAACAAAGAAAGGTAACTGTAGTCCCCATCGTAGCAGTCTCAGAACACGCCAAAAGACATAAGGCGAAACCGCGCAGAAAGTGATTACAGCCAACTGTTCCCTGTCATACGATATCATCATTCATCGTAAATAAGCGGGATATCGAAACAAGTGTACGTTACATCCTGTACTGGCTCCTGCTACCAGCTTTACTGCAGCTGTCACCACACCTTGTAGGAGTGTACGTTGCACCCCACTACTTGCTCCTGCTACCAGCTTTACTGCAGCGCTGCAATTATTTGCCTGTTCCTTATTGGTTGTATAATAACCCATTTCCATTCTTCAAAGTGCAGTTTTACATGGAATAGACTTCTTTAAAATAGCATGAGATCCACTGGTCTAAGTCAAGGCTTCGCTTATTTATTAGAAGTCTTGATCAAGGTCTCTTACTAAAGTTTTATATTTGTCTAATGTGTTCATTATGTCCCGCCGTGCTACAATTTCCGTTCTATAACGATTGCCCGGAACCCATCGCGTCATATTATTGAGCTCTGCACAAATAACGCACATAAAAAACAAATTATGTCTGAAATTGTGGGACAAAGTAAACCATATTCTGCATGAGAACATTCATTGAAAAATACACACAAGTAAACAAAATATGCCTGCTTCATAGACTACACCAAAGCTTTTGATAGAATACACCATAATCAACTTATAGACTGCCTAAAGGATATACAGTCATCCCTCGCTACTTCGCGGTTCATTTATCGCGGCATAAGTACATCGCGGATTGTTCAAAAATTCAAAATTGAGGAATTATGGCATATTTATACATTATTTTATGTATGTTATTTATACTATTAATATTTTATTTACATGTTTGCAACTATTCTTTAATGTTCTAATGATAACATATGCACTTATACGGTTTCATATATACGTATTGATATTATACATACACAAAAAATGTACTTGTGTTAAAAATGAGAGGGTGACACTACTTCGCGTTTTTTCACTTATCGCGGCCGGTTCTGGTCCCTATTAACCGCGATAACTGAGGGATTACTGTCTAGATGACACAGACATAGGACTAATGTGTAATTTATACTGGGAGCAAACAGCAATAATGAAATATAACAAAGAGAACACTACACCTATTAATATAAATAAGAGGAGTAAGATTTTATTTTACTCTCTTTTCTTCTATTTTATTTTGCGTCCCTTTCTTTTATTTTATTATACTCACTTTCATTTTACTTTATTCTTTTTTATTTTATTTTAGTTTGCTCTATTTTATTTTACATTACCTTCTTTTATTTTATTGGGCTCACTTGTATTTTACTTTACTCTCCTTTAATTTAATTAACTCTCTACTATTTCACTTTATTCTGTTTTGTTTACTTTATACTCCTTTATTTACATTCCTCTCTTTTTTTTTTACTACTTTACTTTCTTTTATCCTACGTTCTCCCCTTCAGTTCTATTTCAAAATGAACACAACAATGTGCTAGTGACATGTAGCACCTCATTAAAGACGACACGATTTTTAGACGTTGCGACCGAAGAATGGTTTTATGCTGGAGCAAAGATTAAACAAAGGAAGCCGCGATAGCTCAGTGGTTAGTGAACTGGATGACAAAGGACAAGGGGTAGGGTTCGATCCCAACCGACGGCTCCCGGGTTCACCTAGCTTTTAATGGGTACCGGATTTTTTTCTGGGATAGTAAAGCGACACGGGCATAATACCGACCACATTACCCCAAAAAATCATGTGCTGAAAGTCTGTAAAATTGATGGTCACTAACATCATGTTGCCTATATGCCACATGGCGTGACGAGGGCTCTTTACTTTTTACTGTTATATATTAAATAAACACCTATAAATAGAAATCAATCACGCATTTTTATGTCTAATCCTCTTTTTCTTGTCTAACGTACACCCTTATATTCCACTTATGCTCACTCCAGTGTCTCTGTTAGTTGTGCAATTTCTCCAGTTCTACTCACCCTCGTTCCAGCCTTCCTTACAAGAACATTTTCATTTGTCTGCTGTATCGTTTTATTGGTCGTTTCAAATCTAAATGTTCACGATTAACATGAAATATCTCCTCTTTCCCTGCACTTACAAACTTGATTTTTTGCATCTGGCCTTGTTTTTCCAAGGTCCCACCGATTTCACAAAATTTAATGATGTAGGAAGTATGCTTCATCATGAAGCAGCACTTTCCTTTGATCTCAGTGAATTTACGGATCTTTTTGCTCCTGGAGAAAATAATTTACCGTACATTAATGGAAATCAGCTTCTCGACATAGGCGTCTCTACACAACTTGAAAGTTGGAGGCGTTTATCAACTGTTTACTTTCTATTGTTTACTTTCTTTAAAATACTATGAGAATGTCAATGTTATAGCCTTTACAGACGGTCTAAAACAAATCAGCGTATAAACAGTTCCATTAATGAAAACTATTTAAACAATATACAACAAAGAATACATTTAAAAAAATTAATTATCCGTTGCGAGCGATAACGAGCATGACATATCAAGCAAAGTTATTGTTTATGGGTACGCATGTGACTAAAGAGTCCGATGTAAGCACGGGATCCTCTTCACTGTAAAGAGCTACATTGTTCGTTTTATGTCTTTCCATGTGACTTTCATTATTTTACGTAAACAAGACATATGAAAGTGATTTAGTTTCTTTGCATGCCTGCAGTACACATATCAAGAATCTTTACATTTTCAAAACGTTATCAACTTTAGCTAAAGATTGATCATGCGGACATATAAAAACGTCCATTATTATTTCATTTATTCTGAATCAGATGAGTCTAACATATTGATTACTAATCTGGGCTGAACGAACGATAGTCCATCTTTTTTCCAATAGTCATTTTCTTCTTTTAAGACATGATCTTCACATTTGCACCAAAAATCTTTGTCAATCTGTGATAGAGCAGCATATGTCAGTCCTTTTATATCGCATAGTTTAAAACTTGTATTCTCAGCTGCCACCTGCCCTTTAATTTTTGCCCAAACGAGTTCAATGGGGTTTAATTGTGGATGATAAGGGGGCAGTCTCAAGCACGTATGACCATGCTGTTGAATGATTTTGTCTATTTGGAATACTTTGGTCTTTTGCGATTTCTTAACAAGTGACAGTAATTCAGGTTTCAAAAATCCCTCGTTAAATGGAATTCCTTCCTTTCTTAGCCAAATCTTTATAACATCTTTTGTACTGGTAGATGTAGGAATTTTGTCTTCTTCTGCCACAGCGTTGTGGTACGACGCGTTGTCCATTACCAGACAGGATGGTCTGTCTAGAATTGGAAGAAGAGTATTTTCAATCCACTCTCTAAATATATGGCCATTCATCTCAGTGTGATAGTCCCTGTTGTCAGTATAATTAGAGGTGAATATAAGTTCTGCATTTTTCACCAACCCTTCTTTTCGGCTGCCTGCATGTGCCATTATAATACGCTGTCCTTTTCCAGTGGGTACACATCTTTTAATACTTCCATCTGATAACTGCCATTCCTTTGCACTTGTGTGGTGAGAATTTATCCAAGATTCATCTAGAAATACAATATCATAACCTTGGTTACGCATTTCCCGTACTTCACGTAAATATTTACTCCTCATAGAAACTAAGTGCGGCTTCTCGCAGATGACATTTCTACCACTATCGTACTTTCTAAACGTAAAACCGATGCTTCTAACAGTTCTCCATAATGCTGTTTTCGACACAACAATGTCATTTTCTGCTCTCAGTCGAATTTTCAGTTTTCTTAAAGTCACAGTTTCTTTGGAATCGAACATTTTACAAATTGCTCTTCTAATCACTTCCTTGTCAAAACTATCTACTACTTTCTTTCTTCCTAGCGTCCTAGTCTTGATTGAACTGGACACTCCGTTAGCTTTAAGCACTTGTTTGAAAAAGCGTTTGCTTATACCCAATGCGTGAATAGTTCTCTTTTCTGGCTTTGAGATGCTTCGATACAGTTTTCCACGCTTAGCTTCTATGCAAAAATATTTATACACCTTTATTGCCACTGATTGCAATGTAAGGAACTTTACTTTTATACTCATTGACTAACAGATCACAAATTTAACGAAATTACCCAATAATTAGGATACGCCGTTGCACATAAATCACAACAAAACGACAGGAAATGGGATGCACCGGATATAAAATTATAAATATGACGCGTTTTATGTGTTTTTTAGTGCTTAAAACAGGGAAATTGGCGCGCATTACGTTCAAGATGACAAGTCCGTGGGTGCTCACTCATATGAAGCGGTAATTCCTCCAAATATATGGTTTGACCAAAATGCCTTAAATGTGTATACTTCAAATAAAGAATATTTAAAACTATACGTTTGTTGGTGAGGAAATGAATGTACTTCTTGGGACCAAAAAATCACAAGACCATATGCAAAATTTCAGCATTATCAATCAATTGGTTGCAGAGATATGGAATTTTAAACACCTTCAAAATATTTTGAAACGACCAATAGTTGTTCTCCCATAGCAACATTCAATGTTCTCCCCTTACAATCAATACTTTCGCCATTCTCACCTTCCAATAAATACAAACATACCGGCTCTCTAACAAATTGTCTAGTTTCCAAATAAATCATTGTCTAGTTTCCAAATAAATCATTGTCTAGTTTCCAAATAAATCATTGTCTAGTTTCCAAATAAATCACTGTCTAGTTTTCAGATAAATATATGTCCTGCTCAAGTGATGCAAAAATAGAATGCGCTGAGGAGAGCTCAAGTAGCACTGGAATCAATAAAAGGTGAAGAGAAAACATCAGACAAGCAGCTTTTACACTTATCCAACTAACTCTTGGATAACTCTGGTGGCGTCAAATCATATCAGTGATGAAATCTATGTATTGCCTCAGGTATTCTCAAACTATGTTCTGTGCTTTCATAAATCCAAAACCTACATTTCTCTTGGTTGTATTTTGCTCTTCATATACGGTATCACTCAATCTTCTTTCTTCTTCTTTTCTCTTTCCCACTGCTACCTAAAAGGTGTCGTGGTTATATCATTTGTCGTTCTTGAGCTGCTGGAACTGTCTGAATTAGTGATTTTCCTTTGTTGTTACATGTCTCTATTACTGCAACTACCCATCTTCTTCTAGGTCTTCCTCTTGGTCTTTTCCATACATTCTTTTTCATAAATTCAACTATTTATGTGCTTGTATCACCTAGGCCGCAACTGTTCCTAGTACCTATTAAACGTTCGTATTGTTTTCTCATTTTCAGTTAGTAATAACATAATGGATAGCATTCTACTTTTCTAGCACAGACTGCCACTGTTTCCGTTGGAATTAGATCACAAATAAATCCGTTCGAAATCACACACAAGAACGCTTGAATTTCTTTTTACTCCAGGCAATGAAATTCATTTATAATTTAAATTTGACTCCCATCGCAAAAAATGCGTCGTGTTGCCAGCACAGTCACGCACCGGTTGCCGTCACTTAATTAATGAACGTATTATAACCACTTGCTTCAGAGGTGATGGGTAGCTTAGAGGTACGACGTTAGTCTAGGGACATAAAAAAACCACGTTTCAAAGCCCACCTACATTCGTGGTGGTTTTTTTTTTTTTTTTAATCGGAAAAATTAGTCCGTAGTTTCTTCATGACGTTACCTTAACCTTCAGTTAGGGTAGTGAGATCCTATGTCTCGTCCTCTCTGGGTAGTGAGATCCCATGTCTAGCCCTCTCTGGGTAGTGAGATCCGATGTCTAGCCCTCTCTGGGTAGTGAGATCCCATGTCTAGCCCTCTCTGGGTAGTGAGATCCCATGTCTAGCCCTCTCTGGGTAGTGAGATCCCATGTCTAGACCTCTCTGGGTAGTGAGATCCGATGTCTAGCCCTCTCTGGGTAGTGAGATCCGATGTCTAGCCCTCTCTGGGTAGTGAGATCCCATGTCTAGCCCTCTCTGGGTAGTGAGATTCGATGTCTAGCCCTCTCTGGGTAGTTAGATCCCATGTCTAGCCCTCTCTGTGTAGTGAGATCCCATGTCTAGCCCTCTCTGGGTAGTGAGATCCAATGTCTAGCCCTCTCTGGGTAGTGAGATCCCATGTCTAGCCTTCTCTGGGTAGTGAGATCCGATGTCTAGCCCTCTCTGTGTAGTGAGATCCGACGTCTAGCCCTCTCTGGGTAGTGAGATCCGATGTCTAGCCCTCTCTGGGTAGTGAGATCCGACGTCTAGCCCTCTCTGGGTAGTGAGATCCCATGTCTAGCCCTCTCTGGGTAGTGAGATCCGATGTGTAGCCCTCTCTGGGTAGTGAGATCCCATGTCTAGCCCCCTCTGGGTAGTGAGATCCCATGTCTAGCCCTCTCTGGGTAGTGAGATCCGATGTCTAGCCCTCTCTGGGTAGTGAGATCCCATGTCTAGCCCTCTCTGGGTAGTGAGATCCGATGTCTAGCCCTCTCTGGGTAGTGAGACCCGATGTCTAGCCCTCTCTGGGTAGTGAGATCCCATGTCTAGCCCTCTCTGGGTAGTTAGATCCAATGTCTAGCCCTCTCTGGGTAGTGAGATCCGATGTCTAGCCCTCTCTGGGTAGTGAGATCCCATGTCTAGCCCTCTCTGGGTAGTGAGATCCGATGTCTAGCCCTCTCTGGGTAGTGAGATCCCATGTCTAGCACTCTCTGGGTAGTGAGATCCCATGTCTAGCCCTCTCTGGGTAGTGAGATCCCATGTCTAGCCCTCTCTGGGTAGTGAGATCCCATGTCTAGCCCTCTCTGGGTAGTGAGATCCGATGTCTAGCCCTCTCTGGGTAGTCAGATCCGATGTCTAGCCCTCTCTGGGTAGTGAGATCCCATGTCTAGCCCTCTCTGGGTAGTGAGATCCCATGTCTAGCTCTATCTGGGTAGTGAGATCCCATGTCTAGCCCTCTCTGGGTAGTGAGATCCGATGTCTAGCCCTCTCTGGGTAGTGAGATCCGACGTCTAGCCCTCTCTGGGTAGTGAGATCCGATGTCTAGCTCTCTCTGTGTAGTGAGATCCCATGTCTAGCCCTCTCTGGGTAGTGAGATCCCATGTCTAGCCCTCTCTGGGTAGTGAGATCCCATGTCTAGCCCTCTCTGGGTATGGAGATCCGATGTCTAGCCCACTCTGGGTAGTGAGATCCGATGTCTAGCCCTCTCTGGGTAGTGAGATCCCATGTCTAGCCCTCTCTGGGTAGTGAGATCCGATGTCTAGCCCTCTCTGGGTAGTTAGATCCCATGTCTAGCCCTCTCTGTGTAGTGAGATCCCATGTGTAGCCCTCTCTGGGTAGTGAGATCCAATGTCTAGCCCTCTCTGGGTAGTGAGATCCCATGTCTAGCCTTCTCTGGGTAGTGAGATCCGATGTCTAGCCCTCTCTGTGTAGTGAGATCCGACGTCTAGCCCTCTCTGGGTAGTGAGATCCGATGTCTAGCCCTCTCTGGGTAGTGAGATCCGACGTCTAGCCCTCTCTGGGTAGTGAGATCCCATGTCTAGCCCTCTCTGGGTAGTGAGATCCGATGTCTAGCCCTCTCTGGGTAGTGAGATCCCATGTCTAGCCCCCTCTGGGTAGTGAGATCCCATGTCTAGCCCTCTCTGGGTAGTGAGATCCGATGTCTAGCCCTCTCTGGGTAGTGAGATCCCATGTCTAGCCCTCTCTGGGTAGTGAGATCCCATGTCTAGCCCTCTCTGGGTAGTGAGATCCAATGTCTAGCCCTCTCTGGGTAGTGAGATCCGATGTCTAGCCCTCTCTGGGTAGTGAGATCCCATGTCTAGCCCTCTCTGGGTAGTGAGATCCGATGTCTAGCCCTCTCTGGGTAGTGAGATCCCATGTCTAGCCCTCTCTGGGTAGTGAGATCCCATGTCTAGCCCTCTCTGGGTAGTGAGATCCTATGTCTAGCCCTCTCTGGGTAGTGAGATCCCATGTCTAGCCCTCTCTGGGTAGTGAGATCCCATGTCTAGCCCTCTCTGGGTAGTCAGATCCGATGTCTAGCCCTCTCTGGGTAGTGAGATCCCATGTCTAGCCCTCTCTGGGTAGTGAGATCCCATGTCTAGCTCTATCTGGGTAGTGAGATCCCATGTCTAGCCCTCTCTGGGTAGTGAGATCCGATGTCTAGCCCTCTCTGGGTAGTGAGATCCGACGTCTAGCCCTCTCTGGGTAGTGAGATCCCATGTCTAGCCCTCTCTGGGTAGTGAGATCCGATGTCTAGCCCTCTCTGGGTAGTGAGATCCGACGTCTAGCCCTCTCTGGGTAGTGAGATCCGATGTCTAGCCCTCTCTGGGTAGTGAGATCCCATTTCTAGCCCTCTCTGGGTAGTGAGATCCGATGTCTAGCCCTCTCTGGGTAGTGAGATCCCATGTCTAGCCCTCTCTGGGTAGTGAGATCCGATGTCTAGCCCTCTCTGGGTAGTTAGATCCCATGTCTAGCCCTCTCTGTGTACTGAGATCCCATGTGTAGCCCTCTCTGGGTAGTGAGATCCAATGTCTAGCCCTCTCTGGGTAGTGAGATCCCATGTCTAGCCTTCTCTGGGTAGTGAGATCCGATGTCTAGCCCTCTCTGTGTAGTGAGATCCGACGTCTAGCCCTCTCTGGGTAGTGAGATCCGATGTCTAGCCCTCTCTGGGTAGTGAGATCCGACGTCTAGCCCTCTCTGGGTAGTGAGATCCCATGTCTAGCCCTCTCTGGGTAGTGAGATCCGATGTCTAGCCCTCTCTGGGTAGTGAGATCCCATGTCTAGCCCTCTCTGGGTAGTGAGATCCCATGTCTAGCCCTCTCTGGGTAGTGAGATCCGATGTCTAGCCCTCTCTGGGTAGTGAGATCCGATGTCTAGCCCTCTCTGGGTAGTGAGATCCGATGTCTAGCCCTCTCTGGGTAGTGAGATCCAATGTCTAGCCCTCTCTGGGTAGTGAGATCCGATGTCTAGCCCTCTCTGGGTAGTGAGATCCCATGTCTAGCCCTCTCTGGGTAGTGAGATCCGATGTCTAGCCCTCTCTGGGTAGTGAGATCCCATGTCTAGCCCTCTCTGGGTAGTGAGATCCCATGTCTAGCCCTCTCTGGGTAGTGAGATCCCATGTCTAGCCCTCTCTGGGTAGTGAGATCCCATGTCTAGCCCTCTCTGGGTAGTGAGATCCCATGTCTAGCCCTCTCTGGGTAGTCAGATCCGATGTCTAGCCCTCTCTGGGTAGTGAGATCCCATGTCTAGCCCTCTCTGGGTAGTGAGATCCCATGTCTAGCTCTATCTGGGTAGTGAGATCCCATGTCTAGCCCTCTCTGGGTAGTGAGATCCGATGTCTAGCCCTCTCTGGGTAGTGAGATCCGACGTCTAGCCCTCTCTGGGTAGTGAGATCCGATGTCTAGCCCTCTCTGGGTAGTGAGATCCGATGTCTAGCCCTTTCTGGGTAATGAGATCCGATGTCTAGCCCTCTCTGGGTAGTGAGATCCGATGTCTAGCCTCTCTGGGTAGTGATATCCGATGTCTAGCCCTATCTGGGTAGTGAGATCCGATGTCTAGCCCTCTCTGGGTAGTGAGATCCGATGTCTAGCCCTCTCTGGGTAGTGAGATCCGATGTGTAGCCCTCTCTGGGTAGTGAGATCCGATGTCTAGCCCTCTCTGGGTAGTGAGATCCGATGTCTAGCCCTCTCTGGGTAGTGAGATCCGATGTCTAGCCCTCTCTTGGAAGTAAGATCCGATGCCTAGCCCTCTCTAGGTAGTGAGATCCGATGTCTAGCCCTCTCTAGGTAGTGAGATCCGATGTCTAGCCCTCTCTAGGTAGTGAGATCCGATGTCTAGCCCTATCTAGGTAGTGAGATCCGATGTCTAGCCCTCTCTGGGTAGTGAGATCCGATGTCTAGCCCTCTCTAGGTAGTGAGATCCCATGTCTAGCCCTCTCTGGGTAGTGAGATCCGATGTCTAGCCCTCTCTGGGTAGTAAGATCCGATGTCTAGCCCTCTCTAGGTAGTGAGATCCGATGTCTAGCCCTCTCTGGGTAGTGATATCCCATGTCTAGCCCTGTCTGGGTAGTGAGATCTGATGTCTAGCCCTCTCTAGGTAGTGAGATCCGATGTCTAGCCCTCTCTGGGTAGTGAGATCCGACGTCTAGCCCTCTCTGGGTAGTGAGATCCGACGTCTAGCCTTCTCTGTGTAGTGAGATCCGACGTCTAACCCTCTCTGGGTAGTGAGATCCGAAGTCTAGCCCACTCTGGGTAGTGAGATCCGATGTCTAACCCTCTCTGGGTAGTGAGATCCGATGTCTAGCCCTCTTTGGGTAGTGAGATCCGACGTCTAGCCCTCTCTGGGTAGTGAGATCCGATGTCTAGCCCAATCTTGGTAGTAAGATCCGATGTCTAGCCCTCTCTAGGTAGTGAGATCCGATGTCTAGCCCTCTCTAGGTAGTGAGATCCGATGTCTAGCCCTCTCTTGGTAGTAAGATCCGATGTCTGGCCCTCTCTGGGTAGTGAGATCCCATGTCTACCCTTCTCTAGGTAGAGAGATCCCATGTCTAGCCCTCTCTGGTAGTGAGATCCGATGTCTAGCCCTCTCTTGGTAGTAAGATCCGATGTCTGGCCCTCTCTGGGTAGTGAGATCCCATGTCTATCCCTATCTGGGTAGTGAGATCCCATGTCTAGCCCTCTCTGGGTAGTGAGATCCGATGTCTAGCCCTCTCTGGGTAGTGAGATCCGACGTCTAGCCCTCTCTGGGTAGTGAGATCCGATGTCTAGCCCTCTCTGGGTAGTGAGATCCGATGTCTAGCCCTCTCTGGGTGGTGAGATCTCATGTCTAGCCCTCTCTGGGTAGTGAGATCCGATGTCTAGCCCTCTCTGGGTAGTGATATCCGATGTCTAGCCCTCTCTGGGTAGTGAGATCCGATGTCTAGCCCTCTCTGGGTAGTGAGATCCGATGTCTAGCCCTCTCTGGGTAGTGAGATCCGATGTCTAGCCCTCCCTGGGTAGTGAGATCCGATGTCTAGCCCTCTCTGGGTAGTGAGATCCGATGTCTAGCCATCTCTGGGTAGTGAGATCCGATGTCTAGCCCTCTCTGGGTAGTGAGATCCGTTGTCTAGCCCTCTCTGGGTAGTAAGATCCGATGTCTAGCCCTCTCTAGGTAGTGAGATCCGATGTCTAGCCCTCTCTGGGTAGTGATATCCCATGTCTAGCCCTGTCTGGGTAGTGAGATCCGATGTCTAGCCCTCTCTGGGTAGTGAGATCCGATGTCTAGCCCTCTCTGGGTAGTGAGATCCGACGTCTAGCCCTCTCTGGGTAGTGAGATCCGACGTCTAGCCCTCTCTGGGTAGTGAGATCCGACGTCTAACCCTCTCTGGGTAGTGAGATCCGAAGTCTAGCCCTCTCTAGGTATTGAGATCCGATGTCTAGCCCTCTCTGGGTAGTGAGATCCGACGTCTAGCCCTCTCTGGGTAGTGAGATCCGATGTCTAGCCCTCTCTAGGTATTGAGATCTGATGTCTAGCCCTCTCTGGGTAGTGAGATCCGACGTCTAGACCTCTCTGGGTAGTGAGATCCGATGTCTAGCCCACTCTGGGTAGTGAGATCCGATGTCTAGCCCTGTCTGGGTAGTGAGATCCGATGTCTAGCCCACTCTGGGTAGTGAGATCCGATGTCTAGCCCTCTCTGGGTAGTGAGATCCGATGTCTAGCCCACTCTGGGTAGTGAGATCCGATGTCTAGCCCTCTCTGGGTAGTGAGATCCGATGTCTAGCCCAATCTTGGTAGTAAGATCCGATGTCTAGCCCTCTCTAGGTAGTGAGATCCGATGTCTAGCCCTCTCTAGGTAGTGAGATCCGATGTCTAGCCCTCTCTTGGTAGTAAGATCCGATGTCTGGCCCTCTCTGGGTAGTGAGATCCCATGTCTAGCCTTCTCTAGGTAGTGAGATCCCATGTCTAGCCCTCTCTGGTAGTGAGATCCCATGTCTAGCCTTCTCTGGTAGTGAGATCCCATGTCTAGCCCTCTCTGGTAGTGAGATCCCATGTCTAGCCCTCTCTGGTAGTGAGATCCCATGTCTAGCCCTCTCTGGTAGTGAGATCCCATGTCTAGCCCTCTCTAGGTTGCGAGATCCCATATCTAGCCCTCTCTGGTAGTGAGATCTGATGTCTAGCCCTCTCTGGGTAGTGATTTCCCATGTCTAACCATCTCTGTGTAGTGAGATCCCCTGTCTGGCCCTCTCTGGGTAGTGAGAACCGATATCTAGCTCTCTCTGAGGAGTGTGATTTCATGTCTAGCCCTCTCTGAGAAGTGAGATCCCATTTCTAGCCATCTCTTGGTGATGAGATCCCATATCTAGCCCTCTATTCGTAGTGAGATCTCATACCTAGCCATCTCGGGGTAGTGAAATCCCTCATCTAGCCCTCTTTTGGAAGTAAGATCCCATATCTAGCCCTCTCTGGGTAGTGAGATCCCATATTTAGCCCTCTTTGGGTAGTGAGATCTCATGTCTTGCTCTCTCTGGGTAGTGAGATCTCATGTTTAGCTCTCTCTGGGTAGTAAAATCCCATATCTAGTACTCTCTGAGTAGTGAGATCTCATGTCTAGCCCTTTCTGGGGAGTGTGATCCCATGTCTAGCCCTTTCTGGGTAGTGAGATCCCATGTCTAGCCCTCTCTGAGTAGTGAGATCCCATGTCCAGCCCTCTCTGAGTATTGAGATCCCATGTCTAGCCCTCTTTGGGTAGTGAGATTCCATGTCTAGCCCTCCTGGATAACAGCAATAAACAGGAAGTCCTGTGTGCACTCGCGCACGTTAAAGAACCTATGTCAGTAAAAATCGAACTGAGTAGCCCATACATTTGGCCGCTGTCCGGGGAAAACTATCAGTAAGAACCTACTTATGCCTTATTTCTCAAGCCGTGTTACGGTGTTCGTGCACGTGTGTCAGGATTCTCCTCGGCTTTTCTCGAAATTCTCCACGGAAATATCCGAGCGCCCATGGGTTCGTCAGGTGTGCAGCGATGATGATCGTAACAACAATTTATTCTCCCAACAGACATAGTTCTATAAACTTATTCTCATAATAGACATAGTTCTATAAACTTAAACAAATACAAAATAATAGTTAATGATTGTTATAGGTAAAACTCTTAGGTTAGAAACTGTAATACTTCACAGTAACACAAGTAGTATAAAAATAAAGAGCCCCGTCACGTCTAGTGGCGTATAAGGAATATGGTGTTAGTGAACGTAATTTTTACAGACCTTCGGTACATGATTTTTGGGGTAATATGGTCGGTATTACGCCCGTGCCGCTCTACTTTTCCAGAAAAAATCTGGTACCCATTAAAAGTTTGGTGAACCTGGAAGACGTCGATCAGGATCAAACCCTACCTCTTGTCCTTTGTAGTCCAGTTCATTAACCACTGACCTGTCAATACAAGTAGTATACAGTACTTAAAACAGACAGACAGCAGCGGGAAACATAAGACAACAGACTGTCCAAAGCAAGATCCGAACCAGTGCCCATCAACACATCGCCTTTCCATTGGAAGCAACGTGCACGTTTGAGCACTGCCAACTCATTACTCCTCCATCCCACTCCAAGAGCGTAATTTTCTGGCAGGTCATTAATACATTTTCCTAAGTGACCAAAGTGATAGGTCAGAATGCGGATTCATGAATTAATGTCTAGACTACTACGGACAAGGGGTAGGGTTCGATCCCAACCGACGGCTCCGGGTTCACCCAGCCTTAAATGGGTACCGGATTTTTTCTGGGAAAGTAAAAGCAGCACGGGCGTAATACCGACCACATTACCCCAAAAATCATGTGCTGAAGGTCTGTAAAATATAGGGTCACTAACACCATATTTCCCTATACGCCACTTGGCGTGACGGGGGGTACTTTACTTTTTTTTACTATTGTGTTCTAAGTTTCCTATTGCCATATGTAAGCTACACACATATACTGAAGATTTGGATTGCTGGTACACAAAAAGGGGATAACCACAACACGAGTAGTAGTTAACAACCGTTTCTCATGAAGACTATAAAACATAATAGATATTTATTATATGGTGCGCGGTTACTCAGGTTTCTTCAGTGGCTGTGCATCTTTTTTTTTAAATTCTCTTTGTTTCCGGATGTTTTACGAGTCCTGTACGTCAGTTATGATTCTATATAATGTATATATTATCACCAATGTAGGTCTAGAATCTAGGTTTTCCGTGTGCTACCGGGGCCTCATTATGAGGGAAGTAAAGAATAGTGACACTGATCTTCCTGGCATGTCGTAAGAGGCAACTAAGGAGATTGATCGATGGCTTGACACGCGGTCATTGTAAAAGTATTGTTATGGAAACAGAGCCATAGATTTCAGAAGCAGTGATATATGCAATATGTGCCATTTTAGCACGCAAGGTTTCTGTTTTTGAAATTGTGGTTCTGTTCTATGTGTCGTCTTCGGCTCGGAAGGACAAGAGATAGATAGATAGATAGATAGATATATAGATAGATAGATAGATAGATAGATAGATAGATAGATAGATAGATAGATAGATAGATAGATAGATAGATAGATAGATAGATAGATAGATAGATAGATAGATAGATAGATAGATAGATAGATAGATAGATAGATAGATAGATAGATAGATAGATAGATAGATAGATAGATAGATAGATAGATAGATAGATGGGTGGGTGGGTGGGTGGGTGGGTAAGTGGGTGGGTGGGTGGGTGGGTGGGTGGGGATGGATGGATGGATGGATGGATGGATAGGATAGATAGATAGATAGATGGATAGATAGATAGATAGATAGATAGATAGATAGATAGATAGATAGATAGATAGATAGATAGATAGATAGATAGATAGATAGATAGATAGATAGATAGATAGATAGATAGATAGATAGATAGATAGATAGATAGATAGATAGATAGATAGATAGATAGATAGATAGATAGATAGATAGATAGATAGGCCTCTCACCGCTAACCTGCTTCTCCGCGCTGATATCTACACCCGTTAGATCGTAAAATGGTTATCACCATCCTTGGCTTCACCGACCCATCCTCGATGCCATTATCCTTAACACCAACAAAAATGATAATCCGTGTCGGCTTTCGTTTAGCTGAATCAATCCCTGACAATAACGAAGATAAACATATATCTCAGTTGAGGCCACAGAAGTATACCTGGACGACAATTGATGGGGGATCAGCAACATGTTTATGTCGTTCCTGATTCCCCATCAATGTTGTTGTCCAGAGGTACTTCTGTGGGCTAGTCTTTCATTCCCCAGCTTCTTTGAGGTGGTGCATATTCCAGTCAATTAAATGAAATCGGCTATTTTGAAAATAAATGTTGCTTTTTTTTGCTACAATCAGACACTTGTAGTTTAATATAGTCTTGAAGGCATAGCCTGGGGTTGAGCGGATCGTGTCTCGCCAAGAAAAAGGCAATAATCGCAATGCCAACTATTGGCGATACAATAAATGCTGAGAGGTCTCCCTCGATGCTTTAACAAGTGACAGATAACAATCAGCGCTCAACTCTGATAGTTGTTCTTCTGTGCGCTCTGCACACTTAATTTTTCTACCACATTATAGGGGCCATGTCCCTCCGCTTTGAGAATCATTCTGACAGCCATTTTGTTGACGCTCTCTTAATTTGATTAGCGCTTAGATATTCTTATACAAGATTTGTACAGTTTTATGTACTCCTGTTTTAAATTAAACAAATTACTTTTCCCTTTCATATTTCACAAACGTAGCCTGTATGTTTTCTTGGAAGAACGAGAGAAATGAAAGAAGGCGAGAGATGCCAAGAATATAATAAGCTCTTTCATTTTTCCTTTTTTCCCCCCATGTTAATCTCTTCATGTTCTGTCACCGGATTTGTTTTCACTTTACAGTGAATATGTTATGAGATTAATAGTAAACAAGAAAGGAATTGAAGTCAACAGTCACAACATAAATAATTTGCGATATGCGGATGACACAGTCTTAATAGCAGAGACTGAGAACGAACTACAAGAAATGATAGACATAATAGTAAAAGAAAGCAACAAGAAAGGTCTCAGTCTGAATAGTAGGAAAACAGAAGTAATGGTTGTATCGAAGAAACAATCACCACCATCATGCAGCATAAAAATAAACGAATCTGAAACAAGGGCAACGTTTGAAATACGCGGGTACAGTGATAACAGCAGATGGGAGATGCACTACAAAAATAAAAAAGCAGAATAGCTCAGGCCAAAATAGCATTTCAGAAAATGAAAAATATCTTATGCAACAAATCTATGTCAATAAAAATGAGAAAGAGAGTTCATCGGTGCTATATAGAACCAATTCTGACCTATGGAAGCGAATAATGGACAGTAGACAAACAAATGAAAAGACGATTAGAGGTCACAGAGATGGGATTTCTCAGAAGAATGTTGAAAGTTCCCTGGACAGCTAAAAAGACCAATAAGGAAGTTCTCAAAGAGGCCAACACAAAAAGGGAGCTCTTAAAAAACATCAGAAAGAAGCAATCAACATTTTTCGGGCACATCATGAGATGTGGAAAGTTGGAATACTTGGTTACAACTGGCAAAATAGAGGGAAAGAGAGATCGCGGACGGCGAAAAGAGAAAATACTGGATAGCTTGGTGTCATGGCATGGAAAACTGTCAAAAACAGAACTGATACGATGAACTGTAGATAGAAGGTTGAGGAGGGACATGATCACCTACGCCTACCGGTATGGCACATGATGATGATGAAATCTGTTCAACTACAAATGAGAGATTTTGATTTAGCGCGAGGACTCGCATTTATGAACTTTTGTAGTAAGTAAAAAAAAGTAAAGTACCCCCCGTCACGCCAAGTGGCGTATAGGGAAATATGGTGTTAGTGACCCTATATTTTACAGACCTTCAGCACATGATTTTTGGGGTAATGTGGTCGATATTACGCCCGTGCTGCTTTTACTTTCCCAGAAAAAATCCGGTACCCATTTAAGGCTGGGTGAACCCGGAGCCGTCGGTTGGGATCGAACCCTACCCCTTGTAACTTTTGTAGTGCTCTCAGTAAATTCTTCACTAGCGCTTGCTTGTGTTTGACCGATCACTGAAGGAGTACACCTCCTCATCATCCGCCCTTAAGAAGACGTTAAGTGGGCGTGTCTGCGTTGTGTTGTGGTTTGCAGTAAAACTGTGGTATTTGCGACTTCGGCCCAACACATCCGACTCCAGCATGTTATTTTATGAGTACCGGGTTATCTTCCCTCTTTGATCCCTACACGCTTGCCCAGACGAGACGGGTAAGTCTGTTACTGGAGGCACCACGGAGAGGTGGAGTAGGGTATGGATGGTTCTGGTTCATCAATCCTGTCGTAAGCCATTATCTCTGGGTCATTGAGAACTTCCAGCTGTGGTGCTGGGAGGCGACTCCTTCGCTACCTCTTATATCTATACTCTAATTACTAAAAACACTCTATACAGTCATCATCATCATCATCATCATCATCATCAATTGCCATCTCTACAATGAAGGTTGGCTACCATGGAGCGTCATTCTGCTCTGTCTCTTGCTTTGATGGTGTAGGCTGTCATAGGCTGGTTTGTCCATCTTTTGATGTTACTCGTCCATGTTAGTCTTGGTCTGCCTCTGCCTCTTTTACCTTGTATTTTCCCCTCCAGGATTACTTTTAGTAGGCTGTTGTTTCTTTTAACATGGCCCCAAAAATCGCATTTGTCTTGTTTGAATTGTATTTAGTATTTCTCTTTACTCTCTATACAGTGCACAGTTTCTGTGCCTGTTAGGATCATCATGACTGTCATCATCATCATCAAGTACCGGACCTACTGGCGTAGGTGATCATGTCTCTCCACAACTTTCGATCTCGGCAGCTATTTATCATTTCTGTTGTTGACCTTCTGCCAAGCCATTCTCTTAAGGTGTCTGCTATTTTTTCTCTTTGCTTCCCTCTATCTCTTCGTCCCTCAATTTTTCCAGTTGTTACAATATATTCCAGTTGTTCTCTTCTCATTACATGGCCAAAAATGATGATTGTTTCTTCCTAATATTGGAAATTAGCTCTCTTTTTGCTTTGACCTCTCTCAGAACGTTTTCATTACTCTTCTTAGCTGTCCACGGTATTCTCGACATTCTTCTGTAAAACCACATTTCTACAGACTCCTGTAATTCTCTTGTTTGTTGTCCTATTGTCCATGATTCACATCCATATGTTAATACTGACTCTACATAACATTTAAGAACTCTTTTTCTTGTTTCGATTGTCAAAAATGGATTGCATAGTATCTTCCTCATTTTTTGGAAAGCTGCTTTTGCTTGAGCCATTCTGCATCTCACCTCTGTTGTTATCATATATAGTTGTAGCAAACACAAGGAACATACCAAGGGCTCTCGCTTACACTAACGCCTACAGCTAACGTAGTCGTACCTTGCCTTGTGCATAGGGTTGGTTGGTTGGTTGGTTGGTTGTTTGGTTGGTTGGTTGGTTGGTTGGTTGTTTGGTTGGTTGGTTGGTTGGTTGGTTGGTTGTTTGGTTGGTTGGTTGGTTGTTTGGTTGGTTGGTTGGTTGTTTGGTTGGTTGGTTGTTTGATTGGTTGGTTGGTTGTTTGGTTGGTTGGTTGTTTGGTTGGTTGGTTGGTTGGTTGGTTGGTTGGTTGTTTGGTTGGTTGGTTGGTTGGTTGGTTGGTTGGTTGTTTGGTTGGTTGGTTGGTTGGTTGTTTGGTTGGTTGGTTGGTTGTTTGGTTGGTTGGTTGGTTGTTTGGTTGGTTGGTTGTTTGGTTGGTTGGTTGTTTGGTTGGTTGGTTGATTGGTTGGTTGGTTGGTTGTTTGGTTGGTTGGTTGGTTGTTTGGTTGGTTGGTTGGTTGGTTGGTTGTTTGGTTGGTTGGTTGGTTGGTTGGTTGGTTGGTTGTTTGGTTGGTTGGTTGGTTGCGTTCGCCCGATGACTAAAGTATTCTAGAGTATCATGGTAGACTAAAATATTCCTCTTCATCATCCGCCCTTACAAGAACGTAGTGGACGTGTCTGCGTTGTGTTGTGGTTTGCAGTATAACTGTTATATTTGCGCCTTTCGGCCCAATACATCCGACTTCAGCACGGCATTTTTGAGTACCGTGTTGTCTTCCCTTTCTTGTGCACATGACATCTAGAGTTAGTAGATCGGAGAAAGAATTCAGTGAGAGGAAAGTTGTTTCTTGTAACGGAGTGTATGGGACTGGAGTGTATGGGACTGGAGTGTATGGGGCTGGAGTGTATGGGGCTGGATTTTATGGGGCTGGAGTGTATGGGGCTGGAGTGTATGGGACTGGAGTGTATGGGGCTGGAGTGTATGGGGCTGGAGTGTATGGGGCTGGAGTGTATGGGGCTGGAGTGTATAGTGCTGAAGTGTATGGGGCTGGAGTGTATTTGGCTGGAGTGTATGGGACTGGAGTGTATGGGGCTGGAGTGTATGGGGCTGGAGTGTATAGTGCTGAAGTGTATGGGGCTGGAGTGTATGGGGCTGGAGTGTATGGGACTGGAGTGTATGGGGCTGGAGTGTATAGTGCTGAAGTGTATGGGGCTGGAGTGTGTAGGGCTGGAGTGTATGGGGCTGGAGTGTATGGGGCAGAAGTGTATGAGGCTGGAGTGTATGCGGCTGAAGTGTATGGGGCTGGAGTGTATGGGGCTGGAGTGTATGGGGCTGGAGTGTATGGGGCTGGAGTGTATGGGGCTGGAGTGTATGGGACTGGAGTGTATGGGGCTGGAGTGTATGGGGCTGGAGTGTATGGGGCTGGAGTGTATGGGGCTAGAATGTATGGGGCTGGAGTGTATGGGACTGGAGTGTATGGGACTGGAGTGTATGGGGCTGGAGTGTATGGGACTGGAGTGTATGGGACTGGAGTGTATGGGGCTGGAGTGTATGGGACTGGAGTGTATGGGGCTAGAATGTATGGGGCTGGAGTGTATGGGGCTAGAATGTATGGGACTGGAGTGTATGGGGCTGGAGTGTATGGGACTGGAGTGTATGGGACTGGAGTGTATGGGGCTGGAGTGTATGGGGCTGGAGTGTATGGGGCTGGAGTGTATGGGGCTAGAATGTATGGGGCTGGAGTGTATGGGACTGGAGTGTATGGAACTGGAGTGTATGGGGCTGGAGTGTATGGGACTGGAGTGTATGGGACTGGAGTGTATGGGGCTGGAGTGTATGGGGCTGGAGTGTATGGGGCTGGAGTGTATGGGGCTAGAATGTATGGGGCTGGAGTGTATGGGGCTGGAGTGTATGGGGCTGGCGATACAAGCAGCAAGTCCTAGTCGCCACTACCTGCTCCAGCATCTTGGCAGCGTTCAGTTACTGTGGTGTGCAGGGCGATCAGGTGTGGTAACGTTGTGTGGAGAGAGACTGAGAGAGATGTTAGGACAGAGAGAGAGAGAGACTGGGAGAAAAGTTAAGATAGAGAGACTGAGAGAGAAGTTAAGATGGAGAGATTGAGAGAGATGTTAGGAAAGAGAGAGAGATAGACTGAAGGAGAAGTTAAGATAGAGAGACTGAGCAAGATGTTATGACAGAGAGAGAGAGAGAGAGAGAGAGAGAAGTTAAGACAGAGAAACTGAGAGATAAGTTAAGATAGAGAGACTGAGAGAGAAGTTAAGATAGAGAGACTGAGAGAGAACTTAAGATAGAGAGACTGAGAGAGATGTTAGGACAGAGAGAGACTGAGAGAGAAGTTAAGAGAGAGAGACTGAGAGAGAAGTTAAGATAGAGAGAGAGACTAGAGAGAAGATAAGATAGAGAGGTTGAGAGAGATGTTAGGACAGAGAGAGACTGAGAGTGAAGTTAAGATAGAGAGAGAGAGAGAGAGAAATTAAGATAGAAAGAGACAGAGAGAAGTTAAGACAGAGAGAGAGACATAGAGAGAAGATAAGATAGAGAGGTTGAGAGAGATATTAGGACAGAGAGAGAGACTGAGAGAAAAGTTAAGATAGAGAGAGAGACATAGAGAGAAGATAAGATAGAGAGGTTGAGAGAGATGTTAGGACAGAGAGAGAGACTGAGAGAGAAGTTAAGATATAGAGAGAATGAGAGAGAAGTTTAGAGAGAGAGAGATGTTAGGACAGAGAGAAAGACTGAGAGAGAAGTTAAGATATAGAGAGAATGAGAGAGAAGTTTAGAGAGAGAGAGAGATGTTAGGACAGAGAGAAAGACTGAGAGAGAAGTTAAGATATAGAGAGAATGAGAGAGACGTTTAGATAGAGAGAAATGTTAGGACAGAGAGAGAGACTGAGAGAGAAGTTAAGATATAGAGAGAATGAGAGAGAAGTTTAGATAGAGAGAGATGTTAGGACAGAGAGAGAGACTGAGAGAGAAGTTAAGATATAGAGAGAATGAGAGAGAAGTTTAGAGAGAGAGAGATGTTAGGACAGAGAGAAAGACTGAGAGAGAAGTTAGGATATAGAGAGAATGAGAGAGAAGTTTAGATAGAGAGAAATGTTAGGACAGAGAGAGAGACTGAGAGAGAAGTTAAGATATAGAGAGAATGAGAGAGAAGTTTAGATAGAGAGAGAAGTTACGACAGAGAGAGAGAGACTGAGAGAAGTTAAGATAGAAAGAGACAGAGAGAAGTTAAGACAGAGAGAGAGACATAGAGAGAAGACAAAACAGAAAAAGAGAGAAGTTAAGACAGAGAGAGAGAGAGAGAGAGAGAGAAGGGGAGAGAGAGATGTATCGAGCGAAAGATTTAGAGATTTTAGAATATTAATGTAAAGAAAATTAAAAAGAAAGAAGGAAGGAAAGGAGAAAATTAAAAGAGCAAAGTAGCAAAGAAAGGAAGTAGAATTCATACAATTTTATAAAGAATGAAGACAGGAAAGAAGCAAATAAACCGAGACAAATTTAAACAAGACATACAAGAATTAGTGAATCGGTTAATCAATCAGTCAGTTAGTCAATCAATCAGTTAATCAGTCTATCAGTAAACCAATCAGTTAATCTGTCTATCAGTAAACCAATCAGTTAATCAGTCTATCAGTAAACCAATCAGTTAATCAGTCTATCAGTAAACCAATCAGTCTATCAGTAAACCAATCAGTTAATCAGTCTATCAGTAAACCAATCAGTCTATCAGTAAACCAATCAGTTAATCTGAAAATCCAAAGCTATTAAGATCAGAAAAGAAAGAGAGGGAAATAATCGTAATGTAAATTTAAAATAACCGTTTTGTGTTTATTACTAAGAATAGAAAAATGTTATATCTTCTCAACATTCCTGTATGGTATAGAAACATGGACATTAGACCAGAAAACAGAACAGAAAATTTAAGTCTTTGAAATGTGAACATACATATAGAAGAATAGGTAGAATTGGATGGAAGGAAAAGAAAACAAAGGAGGAAGTCTTCAAAATAACTAAAACTGAAAAGAGAACTACTAAACACAATTCAGACAAGACAATTGCGATTTTTGGGGCATGTTAAAATACAAAACAACGTACTAAAAGTAATCTTGGAAAGGAAAATACGAGGTAAAATAGGTGGAGGCAGAACAAGACTAACATGGACGAGTAACATAAAACATGGACAGATCAGAATATGACAACAACGTGCACCATCAAAGCAAGAGACAGAGCGGAATGGTGATCCATGGTAGCCAACCTTCGATGCTGACACGGCACTCAATGATGATGATTGAGCTAACTGTATGAGGAGAGCACTAAGTTCAAGCAAACTGTAACATTAACTCAACCGCTAGTTATCACATATTACAGTCGACAATCATGTGGATCTGTTTAAAACGACTAAATAAAGACATAACAACTCCTCTCATGATTTTAGCTTGACTGTTTTGTTTTGTTTTTAACAATCTCCGTGGTGATCATTTTCTTCACGTGTCAGCCGCAACGTTAAAATCACGCCTCAATCCTTGCCCATTTTTGTTTATCCTCCATGAAATAAAAATGTATAAAATAAAAAAAAAACAACTCAATGAATGTTGGAGATCAGTTTCTACAGTGCGCAGCCTGAAAGGTCTGGTGCGCATTATTGTTAATGTAGAAGCTTACTCAACTCCTGGAAAATGATTATAAACAGTTTGCTGGAAGTGTTTTATGAGTCTGCAGAATAAAGTACGTTAAAGCTACGATAGAGTAGTGTTTTGTGAGTCTGTAGCATAAAGTATGTTAAAGCTACGATAGAGTAGTGTTTTGTGAGTCTGTAGCATAAAGTATGTTAAAGCTATGATAGAGTAGTGTTTTGTGAGTCTGTAGCATAAAGTAAGTTAAAGCTACGATAGAGTAGTGTTTTGTGAGTCTGTAGCATAAAGTAAGTTAAAGCTATGATAGAGTAGTGTTTTGTGAGTCTGTAGCATAAAGTAAGTTAAAGCTACAATAGAGTAGCGTTTTATGAGTCTGCAGTAATACATGGGAAAGTAGAAGACCTAAGAGAACACTTAAATTGATATAACAGAATAGGCCAATGTAACATGCAAATTAACATTAAGAAGACAGAAGACATGAACATCGCAAAAGAGTAACAGAACATCACAATAACGATTGGCGGCAGACAACTCAAACAAACCTCTCCACAACTTCCGATCTCGACAGCTACTTATCATTTCTGTTGATCACCTTCTGCCAAGCCATTCTCTTAAGTTGTCTGGTATCTTTTCTCTTTGCTTCTCACTGTTTCTTCGTCCCACATTTTTCCCAGTTCTTACAATATATTCCAGCTGTTCTCTTTGCTTCTCACTGTTTCTTCGTCCCACATTTTTCCCAGTTTTTACAATATATTCCAGCTGTTCTCTTTGCTTCTCACTGTTTCTTCGTCCCACATTTTTCCCAGTTCTTACAATATATTCCAGCTGTTCTCTTTGCTTCTCACTGTTTCTTCGTCCCACATTTTCCCCAGTTTTTACAATATATTCCAGCTGTTCTCTTTGCTTCTCACTGTTTCTTCGTCCCACATTTTTCCCAGTTCTTACAATATATTCCAGCTGTTCTCTTTGCTTCTCACTGTTTCTTCGTCCCACATTTTTCCCAGTTCTTACAATATATTCCAGCTGTTCTCGTTGCTTCTCACTGTTTCTTCGTCCCACATTTTTCCCAGTTTTTACAATATATTCCAGCTGTTCTCTTTGCTTCTCACTGTTTCTTCGTCCCACATTTTTCCCAGTTCTTACAATATATTCCAGCTGTTCTCTTTGCTTCTCACTGTTTCTTCGTCCCACATTTTTCCCAGTTCTTACAATATATTCCAGCTGTTCTCTTTGCTTCTCACTGTTTCTTCGTCCCACATTTTTCCCAGTTCTTACAATATATTCCAGCCGTTCTCTTTGCTTCTCACTGTTTCTTCGTCCCACATTTTCGCCAGTTCTTACAATATATTCCAGCTGTTCTCTTTGCTTCTCACTGTTTTTTCGTCCCACATTTTTCCCAGTTCTTACAATATATTCCAGCCGTTCTCGTTGCTTCTCACTGTTTTTTCGTCCCACATTTTTCCCAGTTCTTACAATATATTCCAGCTGTTCTCGATGCTTCTCACTGTTTCTTCGTCCCACATTTTTCCCAGTTCTTACAATATATTCCAGCTGTTCTCGTTGCTTCTCACTGTTTTTTCGTCCCACTTTTTTCCCAGTTCTTACAATATATTCCAGCTGTTCTCGTTGCTTCTCACTGTTTCTTCGTCCCACATTTTTCCCAGTTCTTACAATATATTCCAGCTGTTCTCGTTGCTTCTCACTGTTTCTTCGTCCCACATTTTTCCCAGTTCTTACAATATATTCCAGCTGTTCTCGTTGCTTCTCACTGTTTCTTCGTCCCACATTTTTCCCAGTTTTTACAATATATTCCAGCTGTTCTCGTTGCTTCTCACTGTTTCTTCGTCCCACATTTTTCCCAGTTCTTACAATATATTCCAGCTGTTCTCGTTGCTTCTCACTGTTTCTTCGTCCCACATTTTTCCCAGTTCTTACAATATATTCCAGCTGTTCTCGTTGCTTCTCACTGTTTTTTCGTCCCACATTTTTCCCAGTTCTTACAATATATTCCAGCTGTTCTCGTTGCTTCTCACTGTTTCTTCGTCCCACATTTTTCCCAGTTCTTACAATATATTCCAGCTGTTCTCGTTGCTTCTCACTGTTTCTTCGTCCCACATTTTTCCCAGTTCTTACAATATATTCCAGCTGTTCTCGCTGCTTCTCACTGTTTCTTCGTCCCACATTTTTCCCAGTTTTTACAATATATTCCAGCTGTTCTCTTTGCTTCTCACTGTTTCTTCGTCCCACATTTTTCCCAGTTCTTACAATATATTCCAGCCATTCTCTTTGCTTCTCACTGTTTTTTCGTCCCACAATTTTCCCAGTTTTTACAATATATTCCAGCTGTTCTTGTTGCTTCTCACTGTTTCTTCGTCCCACATTTTTCCCAGTTTTTCCAATATATTCCAGCTGTTCTCTTTGCTTCTCAATGTTTCTTCGTCCCACATTTTTCCCAGTTCTTACAATATATTCCAGCTGTTCTCGTTGCTTCTCACTGTTTTTTCGTCCCACATTTTTCCCATTTCATACAATATATTCCAGCTGTTCTCGTTGCTTCTCACTGTTTCTTCGTCCCACATTTTTCCCAGTTTTTACAATATATTCCAGCTGTTCTCTTTGCTTCTCACTGTTTCTTCGTCCCACATTTTTCCCAGTTCTTACAATATATTCCAGCTGTTCTCGTTGCTTCTCACTGTTTTTTCGTCCCACATTTTCCCAGTTCTTACAATATATTCCAGCTGTTCTCGTTGCTTCTCACTGTTTCTTCGTCCCACATTTTTCCCAGTTTTTACAATATATTCCAGCTGTTCTCTTTGCTTCTCACTGTTTCTTCGTCCCACATTTTTCCCAGTTCTTACAATATATTCCAGCTGTTCTCGTTGCTTCTCACTGTTTCTTCGTCCCACATTTTTCCCAGTTCTTACAATATATTCCAGCTGTTCTCGTTGCTTCTCACTGTTTTTTCGTCCCACATTTTTCCCAGTTCTTACAATATATTCCAGCTGTTCTCGTTGCTTCTCACTGTTTCTTCGTCCCACATTTTTCCCAGTTCTTACAATATATTCCAGCTGTTCTCGTTGCTTCTCACTGTTTCTTCGTCCCACATTTTTCCCAGTTCTTACAATATATTCCAGCTGTTCTCGTTGCTTCTCAATGTTTCTTCGTCCCACATTTTTCCCAGTTCTTACAATATATTCCAGCTGTTCTCGTTGCTTCTCACTGTTTCTTCGTCCCACATTTTTCCCAGTTCTTACAATATATTCCAGCTGTTCTCGTTGCTTCTCAATGTTTCTTCGTCCCACATTTTTCCCAGTTCTTACAATATATTCCAGCTGTTCTCGTTGCTTCTCAATGTTTCTTCGTCCCACATTTTTCCCAGTTCTTACAATATATTCCAGCTGTTCTCTTCTCATTCATCATCATCATCATCATGCGCTAAACCGGTTGGCGTAGGCGATCATGTCCCTCCACAATCTTCTATCTACAGTGCATCGTATCAGTTCTGTTGTTGACTGTTTTCCATACCATGACACCAAGCTATCTAGTATTTTCTCTCTTTGTCGTCTGCGATCTCGTTTTCCTTGTATTTCGCCAGTTGTAACCAAGTATTCCAATTTTCCTCTTCTCATGATGTGCCCGAAAAATGTTGTTTCTTTCTGATGTTTTTTAGGAGCTGCCTTTTTGTGTTGGCCTCTTTTAGAATGTCCTCATTGGTCTTTTTAGCTTTCCAAGAAACTTTCAACATTCTTCTGAGAAATCCCATCTCTGTGGCCTCTAACCGTCTTTTCATTTGTTTGTCTACTGTCCATGATTCGCTTTCATAGATTTGCACGGATGAACTCTTTTTCTCACTTCTATTGACATAGATTTGTTGCATTAGATATTTTTAATTTTTGTATTACTATTTTGGCCTGAGCTATTCTGCTTTTTATTTCTGTGGTGCATCTTCCATCCGATGGTATTATTGTGCCCAAGTATTGATGCGTTGCACTTGTTTCAGATTTGTCATGTTTATTTTTATGCTGCATGATGGTGATGATTGTTTCTTCGATATGACCATTACTTCTGTTTTCCTACTATTCAGACTGAGACCTTTCTTGTTGCTTTCCTTTACTGTTATGTCTATCATTTCTTGTAGTTCTTTTTTTGTCTCTGCTATTAAGACTGTGTCATCCGCATATCGCAAATTATTTATGTTGTGACCGTTGACTTCAATTCCTTTTTTGTCTACTATTGATCTCATAATATTTTCGCTGTAAAGTGAAAACAAATCTGGTGACAGAACACAGCCTTGTCTGACTCCTTGTTTTATATATTGGAATTGTCCTGTTTGGTTGTTAATTCGTATAGCTGCTGTTTGTTGCCAGTACATGTTTTTTATGATTCGCAGATCCTTGTCATCAATGTTTAATTTCTCCAGCATATTGATTATTTCCACATGTTTTACTTTGTCAAATACTTTTGTGTAGTCTGTAAAGCACATATATAGATCTTTCTTTACCTATATAGATCTTTCTATCAATGTTCTTAAGATGTATATTGCATTATTGGTGCCCTTTCCTTCCACAAATCCACATTGTTTCTCACTTATTTCTGGTTTTATTTTGTTCTTTCACACATTTTGACTGGTGAAGACTCGCCGCTGAAAGCAAAAAGTTTCATTTTATCTAAAGAACCACTTTGCAATTAATGTCGAGAACATGTCATCAATTAATATATTAATTACTGTCGAGAACATGTCATCAATGAATATAATAATTAATGTCGAGAACATGTCATCAATGAATATATTAATTAATGTCGAGATCATGTCATCAATGAATATATTAATTAATGTCGAGAACATGTCATCAATGAATATATTAATTACTGTCGAGAACATGTCATCAATGAATATATTAATTAATGTCGAGATCATGTCATCAATGAATATCTTAATTCAGTTAATTAATGTTGAAAACATGGCATCAATTAATATCTAAATGTCGAGAACATGCCATGAATGGATATCTTAATTAAATTAAATAATGTTGAGAACATGTCATTAATGAATATCTTAATTAAGTTAAATAATGTTGAGAACATGTCATTAATGAATATCTTAATTAAGTTAAATAATGTTGAGAACATGTCATTGATGAATATCTTAAGATCAGTTTTGACACCAAAACCATGCTCAAGAAGGTCTTTCTGGCAAAAAAAGATATGGCAAGCAAGCCCAGTTTTAAAACATCCGTAAAGGTGTTGCATACAACTCCTGCAGAACATACAATATTAAAACATCCGTGAAGGTGTTGCATACAACTCCTGCAGAACATACAATTTTAAAACATCCGTGAAGGTGTTGCATACAACTCCTGCAGAACATACAATTTTAAAACATCCGCGAAGGTGTTGCATACAACTCCTGCAGAACATACAATTTTAAAACATCTATGAAGACGGGGCATACAAAATCTGCGGAAAATCCACAAAATAATAGGCACAACTTGATACACACCGAAGTTGATGAAAAGGACTCATTAAACTGACAAGATAGCTGTCATAGAATCACAGTTCTAGCTACAAACAAATGTTGTCTATCATGGAGGTAAAGACACCGTTTCGAACAAAGAGAAGACGGATGTGATGTCATCATTACTGTCAAGAACAGGTTGCAACATACAGAGATGTAATGCAATCTGCTGTGATGAGAATGGAGAAGAATAGATTTTTCATTTTGTTTTTTGTGTCAGCCGAGAATGATTATCCATAAACATACACACCTGTTGTAGCCAGTAAAGAACATATCATTTTTCTTCTTCCTCCTTTACATTTCCCTGTGGAGTATAGATCTCCAACACATACTTTCCAAGCCGCCCTGTCCAGTGCCATCGTCTTATTAACATCACTCCATGTCGTCCCAATCCTCTTCATCTCTGCTTCCATCTGTTTTTCTCCAAGTACATTTTGGGCTTCCACTTTATCTCCTCTCCTGGGGATTCCAAAAATAGCATGTCGTGCAATACTCTCAGTTGGCTTCCGCAGTGTATGTCCTATCCAGTGCTATCGTCTGTGTCTTATATCTTTGTCCACTGGTATTTGTCTGGTACTTTCCCATAGCTCTACGCTAGCAGTTTTCTACTCTCGTTTTCTTTAATTTCTACGGAGACATACATTAATGAAAGTATGTATCTTCGTGCCCGGCGTTGACTTCATTGTTGCATGTTAATGTTTATGTTCTGCCTTACATTCAGACCACACGAGTCCATCTCGTCACATCAAGTTAGCAGTGTGATAAGTGCTCGTATTTCGTTTTTGCTTGTGTGTTGGAATATGTTGACATGTATCTGATAAAAGCGCTTGCCGAAAGTTCGGTTCGTCTCTGTACAGGTGTAGATACTGAACACCATTTTATGTTTTATTTTATAAGTTGTCTGCAGCTCATCTCGCGGCTACGCATTGTGGCGATTCATGATTGAGACGAAATTACGACGGTGCTTTTCTGCTGCCTTCCGTCGGTGTGTTTACGGTTGGCTCCGCTAGCCTTTGATTAAAATGTCTCACCCACAAGGCAGTGGGGTTGTTTTACTTCAGGGTACCCTCCCTTAACCTTTTACTCTCCCGAGTATACCTGCAGATATCTCATGTATAGACAACTTTATATGTGTGCCTATATGCAGTATCAAGGTCGTGTTGTTAAAACTGTATTCAGTCCCACCTTCAACAGCTTGTCAGACAAATGAGCACACAAAAATACAACTCCACTACAGAAAGATTGAACAAATCAGATGCATTAAATAGAAATCATCTTTATCACGCAAGTAACGAATGTTTATGACGATGTAATATTATTTACTATCTCATACTATGCAAACTTCAAGTGTATCTTCTACCTTCAGTAGGGTAGGTCGCTAAGAAGATTGACTTCCTGTCCAATTGTATACTCCAATTTACAACTTAGAGGCTGGCCTAATTGTTATCGATCTCCCTGTGATTGCAACTTCATTTCTCTGTCTAAGGGAGTGTATTGGTTCCGCTAATGCCCACATCAAACTGATTCAGAGTTTCACCACTACAATGTAGATCAGTTCATTACCATGACACTGTAGTCTAGTAGTTCTTACTAACCTTCCATCAATGAATTCTGCTAACTGGAAGTCTGTCTGAATGTGACGTCACCGTAACAGATCTTATAATCGCATGGCTAAGTACTAACTGTTTGCATCACTAACTGTTAACTGTCGACTGAATTATAGAGATTCATTTCTGCTTACTGATCAGCCAAAGTAACTGCCTACTGCTATATCTATGCTTACTACTGATCAGCCAAAGTAACTGCCTACTGCTATATCTATGCTTACTACTGATCAGCCAAAGTAACTGCCTACTGCTATATCTATGCTTACTACTGATCAGCCAAAGTATCTGCCTACTGCTATATCTATGCTTACTACTGATCAGCCAAAGTAACTGCCTACTGCTATATCTATGCTTACTGATCAGCCAAAGTAACTGCCTACTGATGTATCTCTGCTCCACTGATCAGCCAAAGTAACTGCCTACTGATGTATCTCTGCTCCACTGATCCGCCAAAGTAACTGCCTACTGATGTATCTCTGCTCCACTGATCAGCCAAAGTAACTGCCTACTGATGTATCTCTGCTCCACTGATCAGCCAAAGTAACTGCCTACTGATGTATCTCTGCTCCACTGATCAGCCAAAGTAACTACCTACTGATGTATCTCTGCTCCACTGATCAGCCAAAGTAACTACCTACTGATGTATCTCTGCTCCACTGATCAGCCAAAGTAACTACCTACTGATGTATCTCTGCTCCACTGATCAGCCAAAGTAACTACCTACTGATGTATCTCTGCTCCACTGATCAGCCAAAGTAACTACCTACTGATGTATCTCTGCTCCACTGATCAGCCAAAGTAACTGCCTACTGATGTATCTCTGCTCCACTGATCAGCCAAAGTAACTGCCTACTGATGTATCTCTGCTCCACTGATCAGCCAAAGTAACTACCTACTGATGTATCTCTGCTCCACTGATCAGCCAAAGTAACTGCCTACTGATGTATCTCTGCTCCACTGATCAGCCAAAGTAACTACCTACTGATGTATCTCTGCTCCACTGATCAGCCAAAGTAACTACCTACTGATGTATCTCTGCTCCACTGATCAGCCAAAGTAACTGCCTACTGATGTATCTCTGCTCCACTGATCAGCCAAAGTAACTACCTACTGATGTATCTCTGCTCCACTGATCAGCCAAAGTAACTACCTACTGATGTATCTCTGCTCCACTGATCAGCCAAAGTAACTACCTACTGATGTATCTCTGCTCCACTGATCAGCCAAAGTAACTGCCTACTGATGTATCTCTGCTCCACTGATCAGCCAAAGTAACTACCTACTGATGTATCTCTACTCCACTGATCAGCCAAAGTAACTGCCTACTGCTATATCTCTGCTCCACTGATCAGCCAAAGTAACTGCCTACTGCTATATCTCTACTCCACTGATCAGCCAAAGTAACTGCCTACTGCTATATCTCTACTCCACTGATCAGCCAAAGTAACTACCTACTGATGTATCTCTGTAGCTGTCTAAGTGTTAACTGTGCTGCTCCTGAGAGGTTGTTAATTACTGTCCCTGCAGCTGTTTCACAATGATAACTTAGGGCTAACTGTGCTGCTCCTGAGAGGTTGTTAATTACTGTCCCTGCAGCTGTTTCACAATGATAACTTAGGGCTAACTGTGCTGCTCCTGAGAGGTTGTTAATTACTGTCCCTGCAGCTGTTTCACAATGATAACTTAGGGCTAACTGTGCTGCTCCTGAGAGATTGTTAATTACTGTCCCTGCAGCTGTTTCACAATGATAACTTAGGGCTGACTGTGCTGCTCCTGAGAGGTTGTTAATTACTGTCCCTGCAGCTGTTTCACAATGATAACTTAGGGCTGACTGTGCTGCTCCTGAGAGGTTGTTAATTACTGTCCCTGCAGCTGTTTCACAATGATAACTTAGGGCTGACTGTGCTGCTCCTGAGAGGTTGTTAATTACTGTCCCTGCAGCTGTTTCACAATGATAACTTAGGGCTAACTGTGCTGAACGATATCTGCTGAATGATAACTAGTTACTGTCTCTCTAGCTAACTTGACCTCACTGCTAACTCTGAGGCCCTATCTTGTGACTTTTGTTTCCCTAAATATATACCTTAATATGACCTGCCAACTAAGCATCGGGGAGGTAATAATTGAGACTTATTTAACAGCAGGCAAAACAATTAATCAATAGGACCATGAAATTGAACAACAAGTTAAAAAGTAAATGAATAGGAACATGAAATTGAACAATTAAAAAGTAAATGAATAGGAACATGAAATTGAACAATTAAAAAGTAAATGAATAGGAACATGAAATTGAACAATTTAAAAGTAAATGAATAGGAACATGAAATTGAACAATTAAAAAGTAAATGAATAGGACCATGAAATTTAACAAGTTAAAAAGTAAATGAATAGGACCATGAAATTTAACAAGTTAAAAAGTAAATGAATAGACCATGAAATTTAACAAGTTAAAAAGTAAATGAATAGGACCATGAAATTTGACAAGTTAAAAAGTAAATGAATAGACCATGAAATTTAACAAGTTAAAAAGTAAATCAATAGGACCATGAAATTGAACAATTTAAAAGTAAATGAATAGACCATGAAATTTAACAAGTTAAAAAGTAAATCAATAGGACCATGAAATTTAACAAGTTAAAAAGTAAATCAATAGGACCATGAAATTTAACAAGTTAAAAACTAAATGAATAGACCATGAAATTTAACAACAAGTTAAAAAGTAAATCAATAGGACCATGAAATTTAACAAGCAAAAAGTAAATCAATAGGACCATCAAATTAAACAACAAGCAAAATATAAAGAAGGTTTTAAAAAAAACATCAAAAGGCTAGGAAACCAGTCTCGAACAAACACAAACTAAAGCCAGTGGAATATCATCATCTATGTCAAAAACAATGCTTAAATGACAGTGATGTAATACAGTCCCTCCTCAAGGGAATAAACAATAATTGATTCCTAGGATATCTGGTTTGTTTAAGCCGTGTTTGATTACACGCAAACACAGACACTTGTTTTAGCCAATATTAACACATCATGTTTGTTAACATGAATTATGTTTACCTCATCATTTATTTCATTTGAAGCCGAAGTAATCGCTCATGTTCTTTGGTTGAGAGAATCAGTGGTCACTCGCGAGTCGTCGTTCGTGACTAGTTCTGGGTTAGTCAGGAGGGATTCATCATTTCACAAAATCACATTGCAGGGAGATCTTAGTCAGTTGTTTGATGTGTGACGGGGATAGTCCCATGACTGTGTTTCCTATGTTCGGATTTGGAGTTAGGGTTATGTCCTAGCATCATCAAGGGTTATGCATTTATATTTTAATGACGATCATCATTTTCAAGAGGACGTGAACTTCCTGTCAATATGGTGGATAAGCGGCTAGAACCATTAAAGGCTATGTCTGAAAAGTGTTCCTTGTTGCAGTTTCCTCATATTTCAAGTCCGGCTTGTTGCAGGAGCTACTGAGTTAAGTGCTCTGTGCACACTGTGAGCTGTGCGTTTCATCTGTTTTAATCGTGTTTCGATATTCCAATTTGTTACGATGAATGATGATATCGTATGATGGAAAACAGATGGCTGTGTTCACTGTTTGTGCAGTTTCGCCTTATGTCTTTTGGCGAGTGCTGAGATTGCTATGATGGTGACTACAGCTACCTTTCTTTGTTTGGGAGATGAAACAGTAATTCGGATGATTCCACTGGCACGGGCGGTTGAGCAATTATGGATTTTACTTCGTTTGCAGTGATACCAGGGCCTTCCATAACCATAATCTATGACCAGACAAGGGAGCCGCCTGGACTACCACGGACAAGGGGTAGGGTTCGATCCCAACCGACGGCTTCCGGGTTCACCCAGCCTTAAATGGGTACCGGATTTTTTTCTGGGAAAGTAAAGCAGCACGGGCGTAATACTGACCACATTACCCCAAAAATCATGTGCTGAAGGTCTGTAAAAAATATGGTCACTAACACCATATTCCCTATACGCCACTTGGCGTGACGGGGGTACTTTACTTTTTATGACCAGACAAGCAGAGTTACTATCTATCTATCTATCTATCTATCTATCTATCTATCTATCTATCTATCTATCTATCTATCTATCTATCTATCTATCTATCTATCTATCTATCTATCTATCTATCTATCTATCTATCTATCTATCTATCTATCTATCTATCTATCTATCTATCTCTATCTATCTATCTATCTATCTATCTATCTATCTATCTATCTATCTATCTATCTATCTATCTATCTATCTATCTATCTATCTATCTATCTATCTATCTATCTATCTATCTATCTATCTATCTATCTATCTATCTATCTATCTATCTATCTATCTATCTATCTATCTATCTATCTATCTATCTATCTATCTATCTATCTATCTATCTATCTATCTATCTATTGTCCTTTCGAGCCGAAGACGGCACATAGGGCAGAACTACAATCTCAAAAACAGAAACCTTGGGTGCCAAAATGCACATATTTCAGAGATCACTGCTTCTAAAATCTATGGCGCTGTTTCCATAACAATGCTTTTTACAATGACAGCTTGTCAAGCCATCGATCAACCTCCTTAGTCGCCTCTTACGACATGACTGGAAGGTCACAGTGTCACTATTCTTTACTTCCCACATAATGAGGCCCCGGTAACACACGGGAGCTTGAATGGGTACCGGATTTTTCTGGGAAAGTAAAGCGGCGCGGGCGTAATACCGACCACATTACCCCGAAAATCATGTGCCGAAGGTCTGTAAGTTGTGCTAGGACATCACCCTGACTCCAACGAAACTTCAGTTTCAATCAGAGTTACTATGGTGTTTAAATAAATTTCTCTCTTTGTGTGTTACCTGAAAAGTCGCGTCCTCGTCTCTGAGTAGCCCCCCCGTCTCTCCCTTCAGTGACGTGCCACCTAATAATTATCGAATATGACTTCCGATCAATATGGCGGATAGTCGACAGGAAACCGTTGAGTAGTTGTTTGAAAAGTTTTTCTTGTTGTAATTTCCTAATATTCCAAGTCCACTTGCTGCCAGAGCTACCGAGTAGTGCTCTGTACACACCGTGAACTGTGTGTTTCATCCAGATCGTGTTTCTATATTCAGATTGCTTACGATGAATGATGTTAACGTATGATGGACAATTCAGATGCGTTCAATTAGGTGCTGAAACGCCTTATGTCTTTTGACGTGTGCGTTGTTTGCTACGATGAGGACTGCAAGTGCCTTTCTTTGTTTGGATATTCGACGTGATGTTAATTCGGATGATTCCACTGCCACGGACGGTTGAGCAATTATGGATTTCCATTCGTTTGCAGTGATACCGGGGCCTTCGAATAACCGTAACCATCGACATTAATGTCTCTAGCCATCAAATGTTAACTCCTTAGTTCCTGAAATTACTGGGTTATTTTCGATTCCTCAATTGGAGTTCCCAACCCTGTCTTTACTTGCTCTCAAACATTTCTGGACATGGCTGTCCGGGCCCCCCCCCCCCACACGGTCTCGACACATTTATCTTACCAAAAGCGCCCATTTCTACCTTCTCTGGTGATTCTTCCCTCCCTGATCCGGTAATGACTGCATCCCTTTCTCTGGTGATTCTTCCCTCCCTGATCCGGTAATGACTGCATCCCTTTCTCTGGTGATTCTTCCCTTCCTGATCCGGTAATGACTGCATCCCTTTCTCTGGTGATTCTTCCCTATCTGATCCGGTAATGACTGCATCCCTTTCTCTGGTGATTCTTCCCTATCTGATCCGGTAATGACTGCATCCCTTTCTCTGGTGATTATTCCCTCCCTGATCCGGTAATGACTGCATCCCTTTCTCTGGTGATTATTCCCTCCCTGATCCCGTAATGACTGCATCCCTTTCTCTGATGATTATTCCCTCCCTGATCCGGTAATGACTGCATCCCTTTCTCTGGTGATTATTCCCTCCCTGATCCGGTAATGACTGCATCCCTTTCTCTGGTGATTATTCCCTCCCTGATCCCGTAATGACTGCATCCCTTTCTCTGGTGATTATTCCCTCCCTGATCCGGTAATGACTGCATCCCTTTCTCTGGTGATTATTCCCTCCCTGATCCCGTAATGACTGCATCCCTTTCTCTGGTGATTATTCCCTCCCTGATCCCGTAATGACTGCATCCCTTTCTCTGAGCCGTCTTCTTGTTAAAGTCAAGGTCAAGTACGAGACTTGAACCGGCGTCTTAGCACGCGAATTTTCGTGGAGACTTCTGGATAGCGTCGATTCAAGCATCGAAACTCACGATGCGTGGCGACATTCCTCACCGTCCCAGAGAACTATGCCTGGGTACCCATTTCTGCTAGCGGCTGGGTCGACCGCGAAGGTGTTTTTTTATCCAACCACGAGTACAACTTACACTGTTTCCAGCGAGAATCGAACACGGATTGTCCGAACGTCGGTAGTCCACAGTCGGGTTTGTTTTCCCAACCAGGCTGCCGATGGACCGCCCCCCCCCACTAATCTTCTTGTTATATGTCTTCTTCTTCTACCTTTCAGCTCACTGTGGAGCATAGGTCTTCAACAAACACATTCCAAGTCGTTCTGTTTTTTGCTATTCTTTTAAGATCATTCCATGTCTTCCCCATCCTCTTCATCTCTGCTTCTGTCTGTCTTCTCCAAGAATTTCTTGGTCTTCCTCTTTGTCTTTTCACCTGGGGATTCCGAATAGGACCTGTTGTGTAATACTCTCAGTTGGCTTGTGCAGTGTGTGTCTTATCCAGCGCCATCGTCTTCGATGTATCTTTTAATTCACTGAGGGTAAAAAAAAAAAAGTAAAGTACCCCGTCACGCCAAGTGGCGTTTAGGAAATATGGTGTTAGTGACCATAAATTTTACAGACCTTCGGCACACGATTTTCGGGTAATGTTGTCGGTATTACGCCCGCGCCGCTTTACTTTCCCAGAAAAATCCGGTACCCATTTAAGGCTGGGTGAAACCGGAAGCCGTCGGTTGGGATCGATCCCTACCCCTTGTCCTTTGTAGTCCAGTTCACTAACCACTGAGCTAACGCGGCTTCCATTTGACTGGTACATTTCCATAATTCTATATTAGTGATTTTGTCCTGCCATTTCCATCCTTTTATTCTGCGTAAACAGCCATTAATGAAAGTCTGTATCTTCATGATTATCAATTTTGTTGTTCTCCATGTTTCACAGCCATATAATAGGACTGACTTAACATTGGAGTTGACAATTTTTATTTTTATATTTAATCTAATTTCTTTGGATTTCCATATGTTTCCAAGTGCAATGAAAGCCCCTCTTGCTTTTGATATCTTTATTTTGGTAACATTTTCTGTTCCTCCCTCTTTATCTATATTACTGCCCAGATATATATATATATATATATATATATATATATATATATATATATATATATATATATAAAGGAACAAGCAATGCCATTTATATCATAAGATCTTTAGTAGAAAGAGCCATAGAGGTGAAAACAGATCTATATCTATGTTTCATAGATTACACCAAGGCATTTGACAAAGTAAAGCACCAAGAAATAATCAAAATTTTAGAAAGCATAAACGTAGACAGCAAAGATCTAAGAATAATAAAGAACATGTACTGGCAACAAACAGCGGCCATAAGAACTGGAAACCAATTGGGAATGTTTCAACAAATAAAACATTGTGTTAGACAAGGTTGTGTGCTGTCAGCAGATTTGTTTAATATTTATAGTGAGATTAATTTAAGATCCATAAAGGGCATGCCTGGAATAACAATTGGAGGTCATAATATAAATGAATCTAAGGTATGCTGATGATACAGTCTTAATCGCTAAGAGTGAAAATGAGTTACAAGAAATGATGGACATTATAGTGAAGGAAAGCAAAAATAAAGGACTCAGCCTTAATAGCAAAAAGACAGAGGTAATGGTAACAACAAAGAAAAAGACATCAACTCAGTGCAAAATAAAGAGAAGTGGAACAATATTAAAACAGGTAAATGAATGACGGAAGATGTACAAAAGAGGTGAGATGCAGAATGGCTCAGGCAAAAGCAGCTTCCAAAAAATTAGGAAGATACTATGCAATCCATTTTTGACAATAGAAACAAGAAAAAGAGTTCTTAAATGTTACGTAGAGCCAGTCTTAACATATGGATGCGAATCATGGACAATAGGACAACAGACACGAAAATCACTGGAGTCTGTAGAAATGTGGTTTTACAGAAGAATATTGAGAGTACCATGGACAGCTAAGAAGAGTAATGAATATGTTCTGAGAGAGGTCAAAGCAAAAAGATAGCTAATTTCCAATATTAGGAAGAAACAATCATCATTTTTTGGCCATGTAATGAGAAGAAAACAACTGGAATATATTGTAACAACTGGAAAAATTAAGGGACGAAGAGATAGAGGAAAGCAAAAAGAAAAAATAACTGACAGCTTAAGAGAATAGCTTGGCAGAAGGTCAACAACAGAAATGATAAATAGCTGCCGAGATCGAAAGTTGTGGAGAGACATGATCACCTCACCTACGCCAGCCCGGTACTTGATGATGATGATGCCCAGATATATGTAAGATTGTACGTCTAGTAGAGGTATTTCTCCTAATTTTATTACCAATAATTGGATAATGGATGGGGGGGGGGGGGGGGGGGGGGGTGGCAGCAAATTCCCACCACACACACAAACCCCCACCCCACCACCACACCCCGTCTTTTTTTATATGTGATCACTATGATTTCTTAGGCCAAGTTAGGATGTCGGTTTTTCTCTCACCGCCCATTATGCCCTCCAAAGTCCAAACTTTGATTGATACGGTCGCGTATTAAGTGATATGTTTAAGCGTCTCATTTAAAACTATTTTCTGGAATGTTTTCTTCTTTCAGCCCGTGTGCAGCACTGGTCTTCATCAAGTTTGTCTTATTATTTCCCCCGAGGCTGATGGCGGTACACGTTGATTGGTTAATATAGTTACATGCTTGACATTATCAACAGGCGTTGGCAGCTAATGCGGCACATGATAGCTGACTGGCACAGCTGCTAGCCCTAACCACATAATGACATTTTAAGTTACACCCAAGAAAACATGACAATTTAAAATGAGTGACGGTGAATCATCTGTATTAGTGTTTTCTAATATATCACATACGAAGAGGACAGTCACATCACATATGGAAAGGACAGTCACATCACATATGGAGAGGACAGTCACATCACATATGGAGAGGAATGTTACATCACATATGGAGAGGAATGTTACATCACATATGGAGAGGAATGTTACATCACATATGGAGAGGACAGTCACATCACATATGGAGAGGAATGTTACATCACATATGGAGAGGGCTGTCACATCACATATGGAGAGGACTGTCACATCACATATGGAGAGGACTGTTACATCACATATGGAGAGGACTGTCACTTCACATATAGAGAGGACTGTTACATCACATATGGAGAGGGCTGTTATATCACATATGGAGAGGGCTGTCACATCACATATGGAGAGGACAGTCACATCACATATGGAGAGGACAGTCACATAACATATGGAGAGGACAGTCACATCACATATGGAGAGGGCTGTCACATCACATATGGAGAGGACAGTCACATCACATATGGAGAGGACAGTCACATCACATATGGAGAGGACAGTCACATCACATATGGAGAGGACAGTCACATCACATATGGAGAGGAATGTTACATCACATATGGAGAGGGCTGTCACATCACATATGGAGAGGACTTTCACATCACATATGGAGAGGGCTGTTACATCACATATGGAGAGGACTGTCACATCACATATGGAGAGGACTGTTACATCACATATGGAGAGAACTGTCACATCACATATGGAGAGGACTGTCGCATCACATATGAAGAGGACTGTTACATCACGTATGGAGAGGACTGTCACATCACATATGGAGAGGACTGTTACATCACATATGGAGAGGACTGTCACCTCACATATAGAGAGGACTGCCATATCACATATGGAGAGGACTGTCACGTCACATATGAAGAGGACTGTTACACCACATATGGAGAGGACTGTCACATCACATATGGAGATGACTTTTACATCACATATGGAGAGGATTGTCACATCACATATGGAGATGACTTTTACATCACATATGGAGAGGACTGTCACATCACATATGGAGAGGACTGTCACATCACATATGGAGAGGACCGTCACATCACATATAGAGAGGACTGCCATATCACATATAGAGAGTCCTGTCACATCACATATATATAGGGCTGAATGTCTCTTTCTTTCTACAAAAAGACCGCATGTTTGGATCGCAACCGGATCATAATGTAATTTTTTTGTAAATTGACCCGAGCATTTCATGGCGACTGCACTGACCTGTGGACCAGTTCTCCCGGCAAGAGTTCTGAAAATGACAAATACCGTACCGGTAATTTTTGTATGTGTGTGTGTGTGTGCAACAAGTTTGTGTATGTATGTGTGTATGCAACAAGTTTTTGTATGTATGTATGAATGCAACAAGTTTTTGTATATATGTGTGTATGCAACATGTTTTTGTATGTATGTGTGTATGCAACACGTTTTTGTATATATGTGTGTATGCAACATGTTTTTGTATGTATGTGTGTATGCAACAGGTTTATGTATGTGTGTGTATGCAACAAGTTTTTGTATGTATGTGCAACAAGTTTTTGTATGTGTGTGTGTGTATGCAACAAGTTTTTGTATGTGTGTGCAACAAGTTTTTGTATGTGTGTTTGTATGCAACAAGTTTTTGTATGTATGTGTGTATGCAACAAGTTTTTGTATGTATGTAACAAGTATTTGTATGTGTGTGTATGCAACAAGTTTATGTATGTATGTGTGTATGCAACAAGTTTATGTATGTATGTGTGTATGCAACAAGTTTTTGTCAATAGAAATCAGAGTGTTCATCAGTGTCTCTATGTTGAGAGAAGTCTGATCGTCAGAAATGAATTTTGAACAGTTGAAAAACAAATAACAGTAGACAAACAATTAACTGTAGACAAACTAGTAACTGTAGACTAACAATTAACTGTAGGTAAACAAGTAACAGTAGACAAACAATTAACTGTAGACAAGCAAGTAACAGTAGACAAACAAGTAACTGTAGACAAACAATTAACAGTAGACAAACAATTAACTGTAGACAAACTAGTAACTGTAGACAAACAAGTAACTGTAGACAAACAAGTAAGTAACTGTAGACAAACAATTAACTGTAGACAAACTAGTAACTGTAGACAAACAATTAACTGTAGACAAACAAGTAACATTAGACAAACAAGTAACATTAGACAAACAATTAACTGTAGACAAACAAGTAACATTAGACAAACAAGTAACTGTAGACAAACAAGTAACATTAGACAAACAAGTAACTGTAGACAAACTAGTAACAGTAGACAAACAAGTAACTGTAGACTAACAAGTAACAGTAGACAAACAATTAACAGTAGACAAACAATTAACTGTAGACAAACAAGTAACAGTAGACAAACAATTAACTGTAGACAAACAATTAACTGTAGACTAACAAGTAACTGTAGACTAACAAGTAACTGTAGACAAACAATTAACTGTAGACAAACAATTAACAGTAGACAAACAAGTAACTGTAGACAAACAATTAACAGTAGACAAACAATTAACTGTAGACAAACTAGTAACTGTAGACAAACAATTAACTGAAGACAAACAAGTAACTGTAGACAAACAAGTAACTGTAGACAAACAAGTAACTGAAGACAAACAAGTAACTGTAGACAAACAAGTAACTGTAGACAAACAAGTGAACTGTAGACAAAGAAGTAACTGTAGACAAACAAGTAACTGTAGACAAACAAGTAACTGTAGACAAACAATTAACTGAAGACAAACAAGTAACTGTAGACAAACAAGTAACTGTAGACAAACAATTAACAGTAGACTAACAAGTAACTGTAGACAAACAAGTAACTGTAGACAAACAATTAACAGTAGACTAACAAGTAACTGTAGACTAACAATTAACTGTAGACAAACAAGTAACTGTAGACTAACAATTAACTGAAGACTAACAAGTAACTGTAGACTAACAAGTAACTGTAGACTAACAATTAACTGAAGACAAACAAGTAACTGTAGACAAACAATTAACAGTAGACAAACAATTAACTGTTGACAAACAAGTAACTGTAGACAAACAAGTAACTGTAGACAAACAAGTAACTGTAGACAAACAATTAACAGTAGACAAACAAGTAACTGTAGACAAACAAGTAACTGTAGACAAACAATTAACAGTAGACAAACAATTAACTGTAGACAAACAAGTAACTGTAGACAAACAAGTAACTGTAGACAAACTAGTAACTGTAGACAAAAATGTAACTGTAGACAAACAAGTAACTGTAGACAAACAAGTAACATCTGCGCGCCGAGTACACACAGCAATGTTCTTTTTGACAAGTCAAGTATTGTGAAAGCGACCTTCACCGTCTAGTGTTGAGATGCGGTTTACGTCACATTGAGTACTGTTCAATGGCCGACGTTGGAATTGTTTGACGCAAGTTATTTACATGTTGAAACGCATTAATGTGGACTGCTCCGTCAAGTCGACCGAAGATTTTCCTCTTTGGGTATTTGCACCGTGTTTCGTTCGTTTAACGCTAACCGTAAGGTCTGTTGTTTGATATGCCGCGGGGATAATCCGACGACTAACTGTGTGTTTATATGTTCGGTTGGAGTCAAAAACGATGTCCTAACATCATCAAGCGCTATACATTTTACAAATATGACGATCATATTTTTCGGGAGGACGTGAACTTCCGGTATATGGTGGATAGGCGGCAGGAACCATTGAAGGCTATGTCTGAAAATTGTTCCTTGTTGCAGTTTCCCCATATTCCAAGTCCGGTTTGTTGCAGGAGCTACTGAGTTAAGTGCTCTGTGCACACCGCGAGCTGTGTGTCTCATCCGTTTTGATCATGTTTCGATATTCCAACTGTTTCTCGACGAATAATGCTATCGTATGACAGGGAACAGTTGGCTGTATTCACTTTCTGCGCGGTTTCGCCTTTTGTCTTTTGGCGTGTGCTGAGACTGCTACGATGGGGACTATAGCTACCTTTCTTTGTTTGGGAGATGAGTTAGTAATTCGGGTGATTCCGTTGAGCAATTATGGATTTTAATTCTTTTGCAGTGATACCGGGGCCTTCCATAACCAAATAACCAAATTTGCCGCCTGATGTTAATCTTTGTCTTCTTCTTTCCTTCCTCATTTGTCTTTCAACGTCTAAGGGAGATATAATTTGTGGTCTTTTGCTCTCCTGTTCGCTTCTCCTTCTGTTATGTTTCCTAGTGTTTCCAATATTCTGTCAATCCATCCTTTTCGTGGTCGGCCTTTGGATCTGGTGTTCTCGCACGTTTATTGAAGGTTCGTTGTGTTGTGTTTTGATCTTTCTGCCTTATCACGTAGCCAAACAATTGTATCTGTTGTTTATTTATATATTATATGGTGGGGGTTATTCCTAGCTTTTATCTGAGTTCTTCATTTTTGAGCTTATATCTCAGGCTGTTTCCTGTCATTCATCTAACACTTTTCATCGTGGTTATTTTTTTTATTGTTCTTGCATTTCGGGTCCAGGACTGGCGTTGATAGCACAATGTTGGAATGAAGATTGTATTGTAGAGTATCCGTTTTCCTCCAGAGTTATTTCCTTGTTGGACAATATTTGTGATACCTGTCCAATGATTTGACAAGCTCAGTTGCATCTTGAGTCTATTTCTGCTGTTTTTGAATTGTCGTTTTGTCGCTACACATCCTAGGTATTTAAATCCTTCTACTTGTTTTAGTTGTCTGTCGTCTATAGTTATGTTGATGTTCTGTTCTTTTTTGCGATATTCATGACTTCTGTTTTGTTGATGTTGATTTCCATGTTGTATTTTGTGCCTGTGCTATTGAGTCTATCTAAGTGGCGTTCTTGTAGGTCTTCTGTGTTTCTATGTATTAGTGCATGATCGTCTGTAAATAGAAGCTCGTTGATCTCTTCTGTATCTGATGGGTTGGCTAACTTGCATATTTAATCCATGTATTTAATAAACAGTAGGGAGGATAGTACGCAACCTTGTCTTACACCTGATCTAACTTCGAAGTGGTCTGTGTTAATGTTGTGTCCCAGTATTTGAGGCTCTGCACTCTACCACAATTACGATGCAGAAATCCAAGCAATAAAGTTGGCAAAAAAAGAAACTACTGAACAATAATCTTGGCCCGCAGTTTGTAATGTTTCTGACAGCTGCAAGATCAACATTCCAGGCACTATAATCCGGAAACACCACATCAACAGACCTTATTAACAGAATTCTGCAAGCATCACAAGGCCATCCTGTAGTGAATCCCATCTCACTGTGGAATACCAGGAAACGAAAATTCATACCAGTTTGGCAAAGGAAGACACAACAGGCAAACATCCATATACGCCAGATACATACCATCAGAATAAACAAATAATGGAATCAATCAGAAGACCCCAAGCCACAAATCAACAATCCTGCCATAATTTGAATAGATGGGAACAAGTTATCATTATACTCCTCAGAAAAGGGCTCAATCGACTCCACAGCCACAAGTATACAAAAATAAAGATTGGCACCTCAGCCACATGTACATGTGGGCAATCGCCCCAGACTGCTGAACTCATACGTCAAGATTGTACTGAATATAGTAGACTGAGGAAAATCTATTGGCCCATAGATACAACACTACAAACAAAATAATATGTGTCTCTGCAAGACCAAGAAAACAGCAAAATGTATGCAAGAAACGACACTGCAGATATAGACAAAATACTACAGACGAACGAAAGAACAAGAAGGATCATGAGCAGATTTTATTTATAAAATGCACAAGTAAATGATACAACTAAAATATCAATTACAAACATCTGTGGTGACGAGCCTTGTGTGAAACATCATATAATGATATTACTGTTGTAAAAATGAGACAAAGTTACTAGAGCTCAAACAAATATGACGGACTCTAAAAGATGTGTTATCGACATCGTAGTAAAGGTAACGAGATCTCGTGTGTTCTGGGCATGGTGCTGTGCTTCCGCTCCTCCCCTCCCCAACTAATTCCCTCCCCATCCCTCTCCTTCCGTTTGCCACCCGCTCCCTTGTATTTTATATCTGTACATCAGGTTAACGCTTGTCTGGTTGCTGTTACTGGAGGTGGATGGATTGCCCGAGGGCAGCTCGAGGACAATTGGGATGACCGTTGTCTGTGAGTGACAAGACTATCGAGTTAGTCCTGGAATAGGAACAAACATGTGCGACAATCTTGGAGGGTCATCTGCCCGTGACTTTCTTATCCCCTGTTTCTTCTCAATTTATCTGGTTATTTATACACTCTCTTTATCTTTCTGTCTCTCTCCTGCGTCAACGATCTCTGCCATCTGACTCTTTATGCTCCTCTTCTCACTATCTCATCTCCGATTCAAATTCATCCGCTTTCAGGATTTGTGCTGTCGATTATAATCTTTCACTGTACTCAAGAGAATGCTAATATCAGTCCGCCATTAACTATACAGTACACAAATGTGTAAACATGAATAAATGTGGCTATGTTCGCGTATGATCCAATCTGTTAGCTCATCTCAAAAAACCTAGAACAAGATATTGTCGTTGAGATAATGAGTTGATGTTTTGGGCGAGGTCGAGGTAGCTTCAATGTAATAAGCGATAACGTATGGGGATTTGTTTTAGGGGCGTAGACTTCATTCAGATGGGCCTTTCTTCGACAATTGGAGTCGAACCCCAAGTGGTGAGAGAGGGATAGTGAGAACAATCCAAGTAACGAGTAAACAACAGTTAGAATGAATAAACAAGGGCGGTACATATTTTGACAAAGGGAGAACACCAGCTGGAGTTGCTTAAACTTTGGCAAAAAGAAATTCCCGACAAAGGATTGAAGTAATGACATGTAACTGGCGTCCCGCATGGGAGAGCTATGTAACTGGGGTCCCGCTTGGGAGAGCAATGTAACTGGGGTCCCGCTTGGGAGAGCTATGTAACTGGGGTCCCGCTTGGGAGAGCTATGTAACTGGGGTCCCGTTTGGGAGAGCTATGTAACTGGGGTCCCGCTTGGGAGAGCTATGTAACTGGGGTCCCGCTTGGGAGAGCTATGTAACTGGGGTCCCGCTTGGGAGAGCTATGTAACTGGGGTCCCGCTTGGGAGAGCTATGTAACTGGGGTCCCGCTTGGGAGAGCTATGTAACTGATAATAACACCTGCTGCTGCGGCCGACGAACGGCGAGAGATAAAACAAAGACCCCACTGCAAACATTTCCATGACGGAAACAACTTTCGTCCATGGGAATCAAAGGGAAGGTTTGAAGGACCGAAACTTTCTCTGATGTCCAGCCATAGTAGACGCCAGGGATTTCTCTGATGTCCAGCCATAGTAGACGCCAGGGATTTCTCTGATGTCCAGCCATAGTAGACGCCAGGGATTTCTCTGATGTCCAGCCATAGTAGACGCCAGGGATTTCTCTGATGTCCAGCCATAGTAGACGCCAGGAATTTCTCTGATGTCCAGCCATAGTAGACGCCAGGAATTTATCTGATGTCCAGCCATAGTAGACGCCAAAGCTTTCTCTGATGTCCAGCCATAGTAGACGCCAAAGCTTTCTCTGATGTCCAGCCATAGTAGACGCCAGAGACTTCTCTGATGTCCAGCCATAGTAGACGCTAAATATTTCTCTGATGTCCAGCCATAGTAGACGCCAAAGATTTCTCTGATATCCAGCTATAGTAGACGCCAAAGATTTCTCTGATGTCCAGCTATAGTAGACGCCAAAGATTTCTCTGATGTCCAGCTATAGTAGACGCCAAAGATTTCTCTGATATCCAGCTATAGTAGACGCCAAAGATTTCTCTGATATCCAGCCATAGTAGACGCCAAAGATTTCTCTGATGTCCAGCTATAGTAGACGCCAAAGATTTCTCTGATGTCCAGCCATAGTAGACGCCAAAGATTTCTCTGATATCCAGCTATAGTAGACGCCAAAGATTTCTCTGATATCCAGCTATAGTAGACGCCAAAGATTTCTCTGATGTCCAGCCATAGTAGACGCCAAAGATTTCTCTGATGTCCAGCCATAGTAGACGCCAGGGATTTCTCTGATATCCAGCTATAGTAGACGCCAAAGATTTCTCTGATATCCAGCTATAGTAGACGCCAAAGATTTCTCTGATGTCCAGCCATAGTAGACGCCAAAGATTTCTCTGATGTCCAGCCATAGTAGACGCCAAAGATTTCTTTGATGTTCAGCTATAGTAGACGCCAAAGATTTCTCTGATGTCCAGCCATAGTAGACGCCAAAGATTTCTCTGATGTCCAGCCATAGTAGACGCCAAAGATTTCTTTGATGTTCAGCCATAGTAGACGCCAAAGATTTCTCTGATGTTCAGCCATAGTAGACGCCAAAGATTTCTCTGATGTCCAGCCATAGTAGACGCCAAAGATTTCTTTGATGTTCAGCTATAGTAGACGCCAAAGATTTCTCTGATGTCCAGCTATAGTAGACGCCAAAGATTTCTCTGATGTCCAGCTATAGTAGACGCCAAAGATTTCTCTGATATCCAGCTATAGTAGACGCCAAAGATTTCTCTGATATCCAGCCATAGTAGACGCCAAAGATTTCTCTGATGTCCAGCTATAGTAGACGCCAAAGATTTCTCTGATGTCCAGCCATAGTAGACGCCAAAGATTTCTCTGATATCCAGCCATAGTAGACGCCAAAGATTTCTCTGATATCCAGCTATAGTAGACGCCAAAGATTTCTCTGATATCCAGCTATAGTAGACGCCAAAGATTTCTTTGATGTCCAGCCATAGTAGACGCCAAAGATTTCTCTGATGTTCAGCTATAGTAGACGCCAAAGATTTCTCTGATGTTCAGCTATAGTAGACGCCAAAGATTTCTCTGATGTTCAGCTATAGTAGACGCCAAAGATTTCTCTGATGTTCAGCTATAGTAGACGCCAAAGATTTCTCTGATATCCAGCTATAGTAGACGCCAAAGATTTCTCTGATGTTCAGCCATAGTAGACGCCAAAGATTTCTTTGATGTTCAGCTATAGTAGACGCCAAAGATTTCTCTGATGTCCAGCTATAGTAGACGCCAAAGATTTCTCTGATGTTCAGCCATAGTAGACGCCAAAGATTTCTTTGATGTTCAGCTATAGTAGACGCCAAAGATTTCTCTGATGTCCAGCCATAGTAGACGCCAAAGATTTCTCTGATGTCCAGCTATAGTAGACGCCAAAGATTTCTCTGATGTCCAGCTATAGTAGACGCCAAAGATTTCTCTGATGTCCAGCTATAGTAGACGCCAAAGATTTCTCTGATGTCCAGCCATAGTAGACGCCAAAGATTTCTCTGATGTCCAGCGAGAATGAACGATACCAACAGATTTCTACAAGAGAACCTGGGTGGTCAGAGCAGGGCAGCTTTATTTGAAGGAGTCACCTGATAGAAGTGATTGACAGATGTTTGTCAAGACTCCTCATTAAATGATAGGCGAGTGACAAGCAATGAGTATGTGGGATGAATGCCCTAGAATTGTAGATTGGACTTCCCAGACCGAACCACGTCAGATACCCAGAATGCACAAGAGATAGGGGGAGCCTAGTTTGCAGCAAAAACACAAAGCAGAGACTTTTTCAGACTTTCGGTGCCAATAGGAGGGTAAGAATTAGTCGAAACTTAGGAACTTTCTTCAAGGCAGAGAAGTGTAGGTAGATAGTTCTGGAATTAGGAAGTATTAGAAGGTATCATCAGATCTACAGAACCATTGCTATAGTAATAGAGTCAGAAGGTATAGAAGTAACAGTGAATTCCAGACCAGTGGAGTTATTATAAACCAGTGAAAGTTTGAGTTATTGAGGTATTGAGTTATTATAAACCAGTGAAAGTTTGAGTTATTGAGGTATTGAGTTATTATAAACCAGTGAAAGTTTGAGTTATTGAGGTATTGAGTTATTTGCAGGTCGTCATTATTGCACTCCGAACATGTCCTTATGTGCTTAGATCCCCTCCTCAGCATGTCCCGCAGTGTCCAGCGACTGACGGACTCCAGCTCTGTGTTGGTTGATTAGTCTTCTTACACGCCCACTAAGTTTCTCGTTTCTGGCTGTGCCCATCTTAACTTCCATCTCTTTCATCCGAAGCAGTGACGTGGACTCTTGTTTTTTTTTTAAATCCTGTGCCCTTCCCACATCTCAGAGGTCATTGATGACGTCAGCCCGATCCATTGGTTAGCCGTCTTCAAAGACAGCGCAGCTAGCTAACCTGTCCGCCGCTCTTTCATTTCCCCGAACTCCCGCATATCCAGGGACGTAGATAAAGGTGATCTTACGTATTTGTGACTGCTGCATTGACTCTACCCATTGCATGCGTACAGATCCCGCCTCCACACTTCTTATCATGCTCATCGAATCACTCTGTGTACAGACGTTGGTGTTGTCTTCTGATTCTAACCAGATGAATGTCCTGGTCACTGCCATCACCTTCATCGTCATGCTACTCGTGGTCATGACGTATGCACCAGGAAGAGTTGTCTGCATAATTCCTAAGGATAATGATAACTGAGTTGTGCATGCAAGTATAAAAGTTAGAGATGATAGAACATAAGAACTTTCAGTCAGAGAAGTAAGACATGATAGAACATAAGAACTTTCAGTCAGAGAAGTTAGACATGATAGAACATAAGAACTTTCAGTCAGAGAAGTAAGACATGATAGAACATAAGAACTTTCAGTCAGAGAAGTAAGACATGATAGAACATAAGAACTTTCAGTCAGAGAAGTTAGACATGATAGAACATAAGAACTTTCAGTCAAAGAAGTAAGACATGATAGAACATAAGAACTTTCAGTCAGAGAAGTTAGACATGATAGAACATAACAACTTTCAGTCAGAGAAGTTAGACATGATATAACATAAGAACTTTCAGTCAGAGAAGTTAGACATGATAGAACATAAGAACTTTCAGTCAGAGAAGTAAGACATGATAGAACATAAGAACTTTCAGTCAGAGAAGTTAGACATGATAGAGCATAAGAACTTTCAGTCAGAGAAGTTAGATATGATAGAATATAAGAACTTTCAGTCAGAGAAATTAGACATGATAGAACATAAGAACTTTCAGTCAGAGAAGTTAGACATGATAGAACATAAGAACTTTCAGTCAGAGAAGTTAGACATGATAGAACATAAGAACATTCAGTCAGAGAAGTTAGACATGATAGAACATAAGAACATTCAGTCAGAGAAGTTAGACATGATAGAACATAAGAACTTTCAGTCAGAGAGGTTAGACATGATAGAGCATAAGAACTTTCAGTCAAAGAAGTAAGACATGATAGAACATAAGAACTTTCAGTCAGAGAAGTAAGACATGATAGAGCATAAGAACTTTCAGTCAAAGAAGTAAGACATGATAGAGCATAAGAACTTTCAGTCAAAGAAGTAAGACATGATAGAACATAAGAACTTTCAGTCAGAGAAGTAAGACATGATAGAGCATAAGAACTTTCAGTCAAAGAAGTAAGACATGATAGAGCATAAGAACTTTCAGTCAGAGAAGTAAGACATGATAGAGCATAAGAACTTTCAGTCAGAGAAGTAAGACATGATAGAGCATAAGAACTTTCAGTCAAAGAAGTAAGACATGATAGAACATAAGAACTTTCAGTCAGAGAAGTTAGACATGATAGAGCATAAGAACTTTCAGTCAGAGAAGTAAGACATGATAGAACATAAGAACTTTCAGTCAGAGAAGTAAGACATGATAGAGCATAAGAACTTTCAGTCAAAGAAGTAAGACATGATAGAGCATAAGAACTTTCAGTCAGAGAAGTAAGACATGATAGAACATAAGAACTTTCAGTCAGAGAAGTAAGACATGATAGAGCATAAGAACTTTCAGTCAGAGAAGTTAGAGATGATAAAACATAAGAACTTTCAGTCAGAGAAGTTAGACATGATAGAACATACCTTTATTCAGTCAGAGAAGTTAGATATGACAGACGGTCACAGAGTGGCCGCATCAACACCGGCGATTGACTAAGTGGGCCCACACAATTCTAATGTTTTAATAGCAGAGAAATGATGCCATTGCTGTGTCATGTCCAGACTTGTAGGCATAACAGTAAAGACTGATGTTGATCTTATGCCAAACATTGTGAGTTATCAATTCCATTGAATGTGCTAACCGTAATCCGGTGGATTATAACAGTAATCCTCTCACGCGATAGCTTATTGTTCTAGCCAACCAACTAAGTCGACCAGGAATCATAGTTAAGACATGCAAGTTATGAAGAATACTGCTATAATATCCTGTCTTGGGCTAGATCGGAAACGTAAAATCGGTACTGGCTAAATGCCAACAGAAATCGCTGGACAGATATGAAATACATTTGGAGAGAGAGAGAGAGAGAGAGAGAGAGAGAGAGAAAACGTGTGTGTGTGTATGTGTATGTGTCCATGATGTATTCACGCACTAAGAACATTTTTGCCTTTAAAATTAAACTCTTAAAGTTTGAAAATAGGTACCATAAGTTACTGAATTCACAAATTAAGCCAAAGTCGCTTGACATTACATCAGGCAGTTTTGATAGTCTATGTCTCAATGACCTGGGCACAACAACAGTTGTTTTTTTTCCGAAAATCAAACAAAGAGAATGGACATGACTAGAATATGTTGTTCATTTTAGATATTTTTAAAAAAGTTAAAATAAAATTAGAATCAAAATATAATCATTTATTTGACTCAACAAATAATAAGACAAAATTCTTTCATAAGAAAATAAAAACCAAAGAGTGCACAAATAGATACCACGTGTGTATGTAAACGTGAGTTTACGGAACAAAAGTGTGAGAGAGAGTGAAATAGTGAGTTTATGGAACAAAAGTGTGACATAGAGTGAAATAGTGAGTTTATGGAACAAAAGTGTGAGAGAGAGTGAAATAGTGAGTTTATGGAACAAAAGTGTAAGAGAGAGTGAAATAGTGAGTTTACGGAACAAAAGCGTGACATAGAGTGAAATAGTGAGTTTATGGAACAAAAGTGTGAGAGAGAGTGAAATAGTGAGTTTATGGAACAAAAGCGTGACATAGAGTGAAATAGTGAGTTTGCGGAAAAAAAGTGTGAGAGAGAGTAAAATAGTGAGTTTATGGAACAAAAGTGAGAGAGAGAGTGAAATAGTGAGTTTACGGAACAAAAGTGAGAGAGAGAGTGAAATAGTGAATTTATGGAACAAAAGTGTGAGAGAGAGTGAAACAATGAGTTTACGGAACAAAAGTGAGAGAGAGAGTGAAATAGTGAGTTTATGGAACAAAAGTGTGAGAGAGAGTGAAATAGTGAGTTTATAGAACAAAAGTGTGTGAGAGAGAGTGAAAAAGTGAGTTTATGGAACAAAAGTGTGAGGTAGTGAGAAATAATGAGTTCATGGAACAAAAGTGTGAAAGATAGTGAAATAGTGAGTTTATGGAACAAAAGTGTGAGAGATTGTGAAATAGTGAGTTTATTGAGCAAAAGTGTGAGAGAGAGAGTGAAAAAGTGAGTTTATGGAACAAAAGTGTGAGAGAGAGTGAAATAGTGAGTGTATGGAATAAAAGTGTGAGAGAGAGTGAAATAGTGATGGAACAAAAGTGTGAGAGAGAGTGAAATAGTGAGTTTATGGAACAAAAGTGTGAAAGAGAGTGAAATAGTGAGTTTATGGGAAAAAAGTGTGAGGTAGTGGGAAATATTGAGTTTATGGAACAAAATTGTGAGAGAGAGAGTAAAATAGTGAGTTTATGGAACATAAGTGTGAGGTAGTGGGAAATATTGAGTTTATGGAACAAAATTGTGAGAGAGAGAGTGAAATAGTGAGTTTATGGAACAAAAGTGTGAGGTAGTGGGAAATATTGAGTTTATGCAACAAAAGGTGTTACAACTACTCTCATCTTTATGTCCTTTTTTTGTGTTTTTTGGTGTCTCTAATTGTGACATTCAAAATTCTTCTAAAGCTCCTCATCTACAGGGGGACTACCAAACCTCTTCATATGCTCTGTGTATGTTGTTGTCCGTGGGGGTTCGAAATATTTTGCCCATTTCGATCTTTGTAATTCCTTAAAAAAAAACACAGAAGTAATGGTCATGTCGATGGAAAGAAATATTCTTATCATGCAACATAAAAGCAAGCGGGACAAATCTGAAACAAGTACCTCAAATATGTGGGTATGATAATATCAGACGGAAGATGCACCACAGAAATAAAAATTGCAGAATAGCACAGACCATATAGCATTTCAGAAAATGAAAAACATCTTATGAAACAAGGTTGTGTCGATAGAGGTGAGAAAGAGAGTTCAATGGGGCTATCTTTACAGAACAACTTCTGACCTATGGAAGAAAATCATGGACAGTAGACAAATGCATGTAAAATAATAAGAGGTCACAGAGAAGGAATGAATGTCCCAGAAGAATGTTGAGAGTTTTCTGGAAATAAAAAGACATAAGAGGAAATTCTGAAAGAGGTCAAAGCAAAAAGAAAGCTTCTAAAAACAAACAAAAATATGAAAGAAATAATTGGCGTGTTTCAACACTTTATAATTAGAGGAAATTTTGAACATTTGGTTACAACTGGCAAAATTTCAAAAGAGAGATCGCGGACGACAAAGAGAGAAGATACCAGATAGTTTGGTGACCAGGCATGGTAAACAGTCAACAGAGTAGATACGATGCTCTGTAGAGAGATGATTGTGAATGGACATGATCGCCTACGCCACCCGGTATGCCACATGATAGATGATCAATCCCATGACATGTTTCGTAAGCTTAAAAGCTATAATAATTAGTGGACATCAAGAACCAAATTGACACCTTCATCCGTTTGTTCTCGCGCAAATACAGTCTGACTTGCCGTCGGCAATTTCAAATAAAATGTCTGACCCAGGTTTGACTGGAGTCTAGGAGATAACAAAATACGACTGATCAATCTCATTTAGTAGGCGACAGCAGATAATGACATTAATTAAAATTATAGAAGGAGTGTCAGTGAAATAGATACTGAGATATACGTGGTAGCTTTTGTGATGACGTAATGTTACTATAATTAGAACTGGCTACAGTTTTTTTTTTTAATTTAAAATAAAAACATGAAAACAATGAAGATAAAATATTGTGGTCACATGCAAGGAAATAATGGCCTTGTGAAGATAAGTAAAGTAAAGTACGAGACTTGAACCGGCGTCTTAGCACGCGAGTTTCCACCCATATGTGCTCGGCCGCATATCCAGAAATGTTCGGAGATTTCTGTAGTGTCACCTCACGCATTGAAACTCATATGCGAGGCGACATTCCTCACCTTCCCAGGGTAATACCCATTTTTGCCAACGGCTGGGTCGACTGTGGGGGTATTTTTTTTTCGAACCACGAGTACAACTCACACTGCTCCCAGCGGGAATCGAATACAGGTTGTCCGAACGTCGGTAGTCCAGTCGGGTGGTTATTCCCAACTAGGCTACCGAGGCCCCCCTTGTGAAGATAAGTATGGAGGGACAGACAAACGATGGAGAGATACAGAGCCTAGAAGATGATGGATGCTTATTTAATATGAGTGCTGGTATTGAGTGCTGTAGACGCTGGACATCACATGTCTCTTTTTCCACTTTTCAGCTCCCTGTGGAGCATAGGTCATCAACAAACTCTTCAGGCTCCCTGTGGAGCATAGGTCATCAACAAACACTTTCAGTTCCCTTTGGAGCATAAGTCATCAACAAACACTTTCAACTCCCTGCGGAGCATAGGTCATCAACAAACACTTTCAGCTCCATGTGGAGCATAGGTCATCAATAAACACTTTCAGCTTCCTGTGGAGCATAGGTCATCAACAAACACTTTCAGCTCCCTGTGAAGCATAGGTCATCAACAAACACTTTCCAAGTCGTTCTGTTTCTTGTGATTCTTTTAAGATCGTTCCATGTCTTCCCCATCATCTTCATCTCTGCTTCTATCTGTCTTCTCCAAGAATTCCTTAGTCTTCCTCTTTGTCTTTTCCCCTGGGGATTCCAAAAAGGGCCTGTTGTGTAATACTCTCAGTTGGCTTCCGTAGTGTGTGTCCTATCCAGCGCCATCGTCTTCGCTGTACCTCAATATCCACTGTTATTTGACTGGTACATTTCCATAATTCTAATGTTAGCGATTGTGTCCTGCCATTTCCATCCTTTTATTCTGCGTAAGCATCCATTAATGAAATTCTGTATCTTCATGATTGTCATTTTAGTTGTTCTCTATGTTTCACAGCCATATAATAAGACTGATTTAATTTTAGAGTTGACAATTTGTATTTTTGTACTTAACCTAATTTTTTTGGACTTCCGTATGTTTCCCAGTGCAACAAAAGCTCCTCTTGCATTTGATAATCTACATCTCTTGTAGGACAGAGAAAACTTGAGAGTAGCTGACTTGGGAGTCATTCCAACATGGACATGCTAGACGATGTTACTTGTGCGTCACTCCTGCTTGTTTTCATCTCAAAGTGGCATTTTAGTTCTAATCCTGGAAACTTAGCAGCTCTAACTGTTTCCGTACGTTTCGCCGCACAGTGCGTCACTCTCAATCTCGGGCACGCACGTTTCGCCGCACAGTGCGTCACTCCCAATTTGATTGATGTGAACCGTCATCAAACCGTATTCTTTTACATGTCTTGTATCATCTTGGTATTGGTGAAATCGAATACCTTGCTCAACTATCTGTACATTCATATACAATATGTTATGTGTTAGGTAAACATAAACGTGTACATTAACATTGAAAACCATGAAATTTTGTCTCTGAAATCTTTTCCGCTGCGTTGATAAAAACCTCTCATACTGAAAGAGTTAAGGATGAACATGTCCTGAACCTAGTACATTCCCCTGAAAGACTAATATTTTATGGTAGTGGTTTCAATTTGTGACATCAAAACGTGAAATTGTCTTACTCAATCTTTTTGTGTATGAGCGTTATCTTAGTAGTTGATGCTGGTAGCTAGAACATGGACAAATCTGAGGGTATAATGTTCATGTATGAGAGATATCTTAGAACATGGACAAATCTGAGAGTTTAATGTTCATGTATGAGAGATATCTTAGAACATTGACAAATCTGAGGGTTTAATGTTCATGTATGAGAGATATCTTAGAACATGGACAAATCTGAGGTTTTAATGTTCATGTATGAGAGATATCTTAGAACATGGACAAATCTGAGAGTTTAATGTTCATGTATGAGAGATATCTTAGAACATGGACAAATCTGAGGTTTTAATGTTCATGTATGAGAGATATCTTAGAACATGGACAAATCTGAGAGTTTAATGTTCATGTATGAGAGATATCTTAGAACATGGACAAATCTGAGAGTTTAATGTTCATGTATGAGAGATATCTTAGAACATGGACAAATCTGAGGGTTTAATGTTCATGTATGAGAGATATCTTAGAACATGGACAAATCTGAGGTTTTAATGTTCATGTATGAGAGATATCTTAGAACATGGACAAATCTGAGGGTTTAATATTCATGTATGAGAGATATCTTAAAACATGGACAAATCTGAGAGTTTAATGTTCATGTATGAGAGATATCTTAGAACATGGACAAATCTGAGAGTTTAATGTTCATGTATGAGAGATATCTTAAAACATGGACAAATCTGAGAGTTTAATGTTCATGTATGAGAGATATCTTAGAACATGGACAAATCTGAGGGTTTAATGTTCATGTATGAGAGATATCTTAAAACATGGACAAATCTGAGGGTTTAATGTTAGATATCTTAAAACATGGACAAATCTGAGGGTTTAATGTTCATGTATAAGCGATATCTTAGAACATGGACAAATCTGAGGGTTTAATGTTCATGTATAAGCGATATCTTAGTAGTCGATGCTGGTAGCTAGAACATTGGCAAATATGAGGGTTTCCAGTTATGCAATATTCAGTTTGTAACAACAAATATTTTTTTAAAATTTACAGATACAACTTCTTCTAATCACTTTGAATGTTGAATAGAAAAAGTGTGTGTTGTGTATCGCCTACAAATGATCAAATCAACTAAAGTATTAATGACAAACAACTGTGGTGTATCATTTATTCTACATGTGGCACGTATGTTATGTATGTATATTATGTGAATGACACGTATGCCATGTATGTATGTTATATGAATGACACTTATGCCATGTATGTATGTTATGTGAATGACACTTATGCCATCTATGTATGTTATGTAAATGGCACTTATGCCATGTATGTATGTTATATTAATGACACTTATGCCATATATGTATGTTATGTGAATGACACTTATGCCATGTATATATGTTATGAGAATTTAGGTATTATCTTACTTATGAAATGGCATCCTTATGTCTGGAGACACGATGTATTTAGCCCTTGTATCATAGAAACTTTTAGTTACTGATTTTGTTACTTACGTTCTCGTGTAAACGAGGCAACCATTTTTTTTTTGGAGTTCATCTTCATGTAAACTCGCTAACTTGTTACTTTTCACGTTCATCTTCATGTAAACTCGCTAATTTGTTACTTTTCAAGCTCATCTTCATGTAAACTCGTCAACTTGTTACTTTTCAAGCTCATCTTCATGTAAACTCGCTAACTTGTTACTTTTCACGTTCATCTTCATGTAAACTCGCTTATTTGTTACTTTTCAAGCTCATCTTCATGTAAACTCGTCAACTTGTTACTTTTCAAGCTCATCTTCATGTAAACTCGCTAACTTGTTACTTTTCAAGCTCATCTTCATGTAAACTCACTAACTTGTTACTTTTCAAGCTCATCTTCATGTAAACTCGCTAATTTGTTACTTTTCAAGCTCATCTTCATGTAAACTCGTCAACTTGTTACTTTTCAAGCTCATCTTCATGTAAACTCGCTAACTTGTTACTTTTCACGTTCATCTTCATGTAAACTCGCTTATTTGTTACTTTTCAAGCTCATCTTCATGTAAACTCGTCAACTTGTTACTTTTCAAGCTCATCTTCATGTAAACTCGCTAACTTGTTACTTTTCAAGCTCATCTTCATGTAAACTCACTAACTTGTTACTTTTCAAGCTCATCTTCATGTAAACTCGCTAATTTGTTACTTTTCAAGCTCATCTTCATGTAAACTCGTCAACTTGTTACTTTTCAAGCTCATCTTCATGTAAACTCGCTAACTTGTTACTTTTCACGTTCATCTTCATGTAAACTCGCTTATTTGTTACTTTTCAAGCTCATCTTCATGTAAACTCGTCAACTTGTTACTTTTCAAGCTCATCTTCATGTAAACTCGCTAACTTGTTACTTTTCAAGCTCATCTTCATGTAAACTCGCTAACTTGTTACTTTTCAAGCTCATCTTCATGTAAACTCGCTAATTTGTTACTTTTCAAGCTCATCTTCATGTAAACTCGCTAACTTGTTACTTTTCAAGCTCATCTTCATGTAAACTCGCTAACTTGTTACTTTTCAAGCTCATCTTCATGTAAACTCACTAACTTGTTACTTTTCAAGCTCATCTTCATGTAAACTCGTCAACTTGTTACTTTTCAAGCTCATCTTCATGTAAACTCGTCAACTTGTTACTTTTCAAGTTCATCTTCACGTAAACTCGCTAACTTGTTACTTTTCAAGTTCATCTTCATGTAAACTCGCTTACTCGTTACTTTTCAAATTCGCTTATTCTCCACATCAGCATCTGTTACTTGCCTACAGCTAGATCTGTCACTGACAAGCTCATCCCAATCAATTCTATTTATATCTAATTCATTCATAGCACATTTGCATATGTCCTTGTTGCAATGGATCTTCCATTACCTCGTTTTGCCTGAAGCCTTTCTGTATATGACATCCTTTAAAAGGTTCTATCGTCTGTTTGGTAAAAGCGCCCCCTGCCGTCTTCATTGACGGCGCGAGAGAATAGTAAACTTACTTAGAATATATAAGTTTTGTTTCATTTAAAAATAACAGGAGATTCCCAGAACTAAGGAAGACAGGTTGATGTAGATAATTACTAGCAACTTTGTCGGGCTTAAATTTCTGGCATTCGCTTAATCGAAGTAGAAGATGATAATGCTGTATTTCCTCACAGCAGAAAAGAATAAAAAACAGAACGGCTTGGAAAGTGTTTTTATTTTTTTGAAGACCTATGCTCCACAGGGAGTTGAAAGGTAGAAGAAGAAGAAAATAGCAATAAACAGAACGGCTTGGAAATTGTTTTTTTTTTTTTTTGAAAACCTATGCTCCACGGGGAGTTGAAAGGTAAAGAAGAAGAAAAGAACACTTTCATCTCTAGACTTCCATGCAAGATTGCAGTGTAGAAGATATCATCGTGTATTCTGAAGGCAGCCCTGCAAATATCCTGATATCTCAGCTCTGGTATACCATTTAGTGTCTTCCCGCCTCTTACTTTGTCATAAAATATTTATTTGAGAATACGATTATTATCCATTTTATCCACATGACCCAGCCACCTCAGTCTTCGACTCCTAAGTGATGCCATGATAGTGGAAGTTTGACTCGTTGCACAAGTTTGAAGTCGGTTACTTTTTTCCTGTCAATTTGTGTTCATTATCTTGCGAGAGCAAATCACACGAAAGCTGTTGAACCCTCTCTGTGTCTGACGATACCTGCTTTGTGCAACACAGTTCATTCTCCATCATTCTTAATATTAATCTTCGTTCACTTTCCTAAGTTCAGGGAGCCGCGATAGCTCAGTGGTTAGTGAACTGGACTACAAAGGACAAGAGGTTAGGTTCGATCCCACCTGACGGCTTTCGGGTTCACCCAGCCTTTAATAGGTACCGGATATTTTTTCTGGGAAAGTAAAGCAGCACGGGTGTAATACCGACACATTACCCCAAAAATAAAAAAATCCTGCGCTGAAGGTCTGTAAAATGTATGGTCATTAACACCATATTTCCTAACCACCATTTGGCGTGACGGGGGTACTTTACTTTTTTTTACTTTCCTATGTTCAGTATATCAAAGAGAATCGCTGCATCCAAACCACAGATAGTGTATGCATATTAAATAACATACCACTTTTATTTACACAAATACGTTACATCTGAAGCGTTACAAGACAAAACCCCAACAAAACATCCTTTAGTGTGGTGTGGGTTTGTTAAGTCCAAAAGCTTGTCTGTGTTAGCTCTGGCACTAACAACGAGAGTAACAGCTAGGCCACACATGTAGCAGATGAAATGTCTAAAATAACATTATTTTTTTTACAGCACATTGTACCATTGCTGGTGTATGTCGGGAGGCAACTATAGGACCAGAGGGATAAAGGCCGCTTGGTCAAGCAGTCGCCACGACTTGTGAGACTCGGTATTTTTATTTCAACTCCGATAGAAAAAATCCTTTCTGTCTACCGCGGGTTTCGAACGCCGCTTTTCAGCCAGTGATCATCATCATCATCATCATCATCATCATCATCATCATCATCATCATCATCATTGAGTGTCGTCTCCGCATCGAAGGTTGGCTACCATAGAGCGCCATTCCACTCTGTCTCTTGCTTTGATGATGCAAATTGTCATAGGTTTACTTGTCCATCTTTTTGTGTTACTCGTCCATGTTAGTCTAAAATATCTATGTCTAATCGTTCTGCTTCTACCATAAGATTTTCTCATTTTCCTTGTTGATATAAGGTCCTAACATTCCATATAGCTATTTTTAGTTCGCTCATAAAACAATGGTAAGAATTTCTCTCCATGGCTTTCTTTGCAATGTTACGTTTCAGCCAGTTATACAGTAGTTTTAGTCGCACGGCCACGCGCACCACCTAGGGTGCTGTTGGAAGACAAAATAACCGAGGGTTTGCCCTAATGGATGTACCATATGTTTTCACGAGCCATTACTAGTCCAAGGAAAGGTCATCTTGCGTAGCAAAACGCACAGGTGTTGTCACATCTGTTTACATAAACAGGTTCGACGCCTATTTCATTTCAAAATCTAAAAGGTCTGAGAGTGTTCAGGAAAAAAAATCAACACTGACATACGCACGCACGCGCGGACACATAACCACACACACACACACACACGCACACACGCACGCACACACACACACACAGAGGCCACTTTGTTAACTTATTTGTGGATACAATTAAAGGCACTATTTTTGTAAACACCTCCCCCCCCCCCTCCTCTCCTGTGTTTTCTCAATCAACTGTTCACTCACTGCAGTTAAATGCTTACCATCCAAACACACACACATACACATACACTCACAAGTCATCATCAAGTACCGGGCATGCTGGCGTAGGTGATAATGTCTCTCCACAACTTTCGATCTCGACAGTTCTTTATCATTTCTGCTGTTGACCTTCTGCCAAGCCATTCTCTTAAGCTGTCTGGTATGCTTTCTCTTTGCTTCCCTCCATCTCTTATTCCCTTAATTTTTCCAGCTGTTACAATATATCCCAGCTGCTCTCTTCTCATTACATGGCCAACAAATGATTTTTGTTTCTTCCTAATATTGAAAATTAACTCTATTTTTGCTTTGGCCTCTCATTACTCTTCTTAGCTGTCCATGTATTCTCAACCTTCTTATGTAAAACCACATTTCTACAGACTCCAGTGATTTTCTTGTCTGATGTCCTATTGTTCATGATTTACATCCATATGTTAAGACTGGCTCTACATAACATTTAAGAACTCTTTTTCTTGTTTCTATTGTCAAAAATGGATTGCAAAGTATCTTCCTCATGTTTTGGAAAGCTGCTTTTGCCTGAGCCATTCTGCATGTCACCTCTGTTGTACATCACTCACAAGTAAGGTTATTAAATTGTTCAGCTCAAACATATTCTTGGCGGTCACACAAATACAACCACAAGCTTGTGAGTTATCGGCACACACACTCACACACACAACAGCAATGTTGTGAGCTATCGGCACACACACTCACACACACACAACAGCAATGTTGGGAGCTATCGGCACACACACTCACACACACAACAGCAATGTTGTGAGCTATCGGCACACACACTCACACACACAACAGCAATGTTGTGAGCTATCGGCACACACACTCACACACACAACAGCAATGTTGTGAGCAATCGGCACACACACTCACACACACAACAGCAATGTTGTGAGCTATCGGCACACACACTCACACACACAACAGCAATGTTGTGAGCTATCGGCACACACACTCACACACATAACAGCAATGTTGTGAGCTATCGGCACACACACTCACACACACAACAGCAATGTTGGGAGCTATCGGCACACACACAACAGCAATGTTGTGAGCTATCGGCACACACTCACACACACACAACAGCAATGTTGTGAGCTATCGGCACACACACTCACACACACAACAGCAATGTTGGGAGCTATCGGCACACACACAATAGCAATGTTGTGAGCTATCGGCACACACACTCACACACACAACAGCAATGTTGTGAGCTATCGGCACACACACTCACACACACACAACAGCAATGTTGTGAGCTATCGGCACACACACTCACACACACACAACAGCAATGTTGTGAGCTATCGGCACACACACTCACACACACAACAGCAATGTTGGGAGCTATCGGCACACACACAACAGCAATGTTGTGAGCTATCGGCACACACACTCACACACACACAACAGCAATGTTGTGAGCTATCGGCACACACACTCACACACACAACAGCAATGTTGGGAGCTATCGGCACACACACAATAGCAATGTTGTGAGCTATCGGCACACACACTCACACACACAACAGCAATGTTGTGAGCTATCGGCACACACACTCACACACACACAACAGCAATGTTGTGAGCTATCGGCACACACACTCACACACACACAACAGCAATGTTGTGAGCTATCGGCACACACACTCACACACACAACAGCAATGTTGTGAGCTATCGGCACACACACTCACACACACAACAGCAATGTTGTGAGCTATCGGCACACACTCACACACACAACAGCAATGTTGTGAGCTATCGGCACACACACTCACACACACACAACAGCAATGTTGTGAGCTATCGGCACACACACTCACACACACAACAGCAATGTTGTGAGCTATCGGCACACACACTCACACACACAACAGCAATGTTGTGAGCTATCGGCACACACTCACACACACAACAGCAATGTTGTGAGCTATCGGCACACACTCACACACACAACAGCAATGTTGTGAGCTATCGGCACACACACTCACACACACAACAGCAATGTTGTGAGCTATCGGCACACACACTCACACACACAACAGCAATGTTGGGAGCTATCGGCACACACACAACAGCAATGTTGTGAGCTATCGGCACACACACTCACACACACACAACAGCAATGTTGTGAGCTATCGGCACACACACTCACACACACAACAGCAATGTTGGGAGCTATCGGCACACACACAATAGCAATGTTGTGAGCTATCGGCACACACACTCACACACACAACAGCAATGTTGGGAGCTATCGGCACACACACTCACACACACACACACAACAGCAATGTTGTGAGCTATCGGCACACACTCACACACACACAACAGCAATGTTGTGAGCTATCGGCACACACTCACACACTCAACAGCAATGTTGTGAGCTATCGGCACACACACTCACACACACAACAGCAATGTTGTGAGCTATCGGCACACACTCACACACACAACAGCAATGTTGTGAGCTATCGGCACACACTCACACACACAACAGCAATGTTGTGAGCTATCGGCACACACACTCACACACACAACAGCAATGTTGTGAGCTATCGGCACACACACTCACACACACAACAGCAATGTTGGGAGCTATCGGCACACACACAACAGCAATGTTGTGAGCTATCGGCACACACACTCACACACACAACAGCAATGTTGTGAGCTATCGGCACACACACTCACACACACAACAGCAATGTTGTGAGCTATCGGCACACACTCACACACACAACAGCAATGTTGTGAGCTATCGGCACACACTCACACACACAACAGCAATGTTGTGAGCTATCGGCACACACTCACACACACAACAGCAATGTTGTGTGCTATCGGCACACACTCACACACAACAGCAATGTTGTGTGCTATCGGCACACACTCACACACACAACAGCAATGTTGTGAGCTATCGGCACACACTCACACACACAGCAATGTTGTGAGCTATCGGCACACACACACACAACAGCAATGTTGTGTGCTATCGGCACACACTCACACACACAACAGCAATGTTGTGAGCTATCGGCACACACACTCACACACACAACAGCAATGTTGTGAGCTATCGGCACACACTCACACACACAACAGCAATGTTGTGAGCTATCGGCACACACTCACACACACAACAGCAATGTTTTGAGCTATCGGCACACACTCACACACACAACAGCAATGTTGTGAGCTACGATCACTTAACGGCTGTTTTGTTTCTCCAAGACCAATGCTGTGCATTAGTTACCAGGCAATGAAAGCCAAATGTCACGAGAATGCTTGTCACCGTATACTGCCTGTGTTGGGAACATGTAACAGACCAGAAAAAACGATACAATAATATCGTTGGTTAAAAGAGAAATCTGAGGGTTTTTAATTTGGCATTTCCACTAAACAGTTGTCAGGTCTGATGTCTTGGTCTGTCACTAATGAAGAAAGTAAGGATTATGTTATCTGTTGTGAGTCAGGTTGTCTACAGTTTAGCCAGAAAATGCTGATGTTACTTTCGTTGTATTATTTGACTTGTTCGTGTTTGTACGTTGAGAAATATCGTCTATTACGAGGAGTGTTTGTGTCGTCCAGGGGATAATAAATATATAGAGAGAGAGAGAGAGAGAGAGAGAGAGAGAGGAGTGAGTGAATGAGTGGGTGAGTGATTCTGTCTCTGCTGTTTGAGTTAGTGAGTGAAATAGTGATTGGGTGAATGAGTGAGTGAGTAGGTGGGTGATTGAATGACTGAGTGCTTGAGTGAGTGAGTGTGTGAATGAGTGAGTGGGTGATTGAGTGAGTGAATAAGTTAGTCGGCTACTGAGTGGGTGATTGAGTGAGCGAATGAGTGAGTGACTGAGTGGGTGATTGAGTGAGTGAATGAGTAGGTGATTGAATAAATGTGTGAGTGGGTAATTGAGTGAGTAAATGAGTGATTGAGTGACTGTGTGGGTTATTGAACCAGTGAATGAGTGAGTGGTGATTGCGGCAGAATGAGTAAGTGAGTTACTGAGTAGTGATTGAGTAGGGAAATTAGTGACTGATTAACTAAATGGTGATTGTGTGAGTGATTGAGTGAGTGGGTGGGCGAAAAATTCATCGTATGATTAATTGGTTAAATGAGTGAGTAGGTGATAGACTCAGTGAGTGATTCTATCTCTGCTGTTTGAGTGAGTTAGTGAATTGGTGATTGGTGAGTGAGTGAGTGAGTGAGTGAGTGAGTGTGAGTGAGTGTGAGTGAATGAGTGAGTGATTGAGTGAGTTAGTGGGTGAGTGATTGAATGACTGAGTGATTTAGTGAGTGAGAGAGTGATTGAGTGAGTGAGTGGGTGATTGAGTGAGTGAGTGAGTTGGTGAGTGAGTAAGTGAGTGGGTGATTGAGTGATTGAGTGAGTGAGTGAGTGAGTGAGTGAGTGAGTGAGTGAGTGAGTGAGTTGGTGAATGAGTAAGTGACAGAGTGGGTGATTGAGTGAGTGAATGAGTTAGTCGGCTACTGAGTGGGTGATTGAGTGAGCGAATGAGTGAGTGAATGAGTAGGTGATTGAATAAATGCGTGAGTGGGTGATTGAGTGAGTAAATGAGTGATTGAGTGACTGAGTGGGTTATTGAATAAGTGAATGAGTGAGTTAGTGAGTGGTGATTGCGGCATGAATGAGTGAGTGAATTACTGAGTAGTGATTGAGTGGGGAAATTAGTGACTGATTGACTGAATGGTGATTGCGGGAGTGGTTGAGTGAGTGGGTGGGTGAAGAATTAATGGAAAGATTAATTGGTTAAATGAGTGAGTGGGTGATAGACTCAGTGAGTGAGTGAGTGAGTGAGTGAGTGAGTGAGTGAGTGAGTGAGTGAGTGAGTGAGTGAGTGAGTGAGTGAGTGAGTGAGTGAGTGAGTGAGTGAGTGAACGTGTCGACTATTAGGGAAATGAGGGAAAAAAAGTGAAAGCTGAAGGAAAGAGGGGTGTTTCTGTTAGAACGTGTCGGACTATAGTAGCTAGGAAATGAGGGAAAGAGGGGTGTTTCTGTTAGAACGTGTCGGACTATAGTAGCTAGGAAATGAGGGAAAGAGGGGTGTTTCTGTTAGAACGTGTCGGACTATAGTAGCTAGGAAATGAGGGAAAGATATATGGGAGGTAGAAAGGAAAGAAGTGAAAAAGCTGGACGTTTTGCCAAAAGAAGCATCTTACATCATTAAAGCCTATCAGTTACTGACAACAATGACATAGCACTTCTTCTTATTCTTCTTTCCTTTCCGATGTCCTCGTCAGTGGCTAGGAGAGGGACAGCTTGACTTAGCTTCGTCTCCTGTCATGTGCTCGAGTATTTCCACAATTCCGTGTATCCATCTTTATTCATCTGTTAATTTTGTAGCGTTTTTGGTGTGTTCTTGTTTTATTGTCATGTCACATATACAAACCATAGAATTTGTTGTGTCTTCTTCTTCCTCTTTCCTTCCTTATTTGCCTTTCAGCGTCGAGGGGAGATATAATTTGTGGTATCTTGCTCCTTCTGTTCGCCTCTGCTGTTGTTATGTTTCCTTGTGCTTCTAATATTCTGTCAATCTATCTTTTTCGCGGTCGGCCCTTGGGTGTGGTGTTCTCGCATCATTTATTGAAGGTTCGTTGTGTTGTTTATTTAAATCTTTCTGCCTTGTCACGTGGCCAAACCATTTTATCTGTTATTTCTTTATATATTCATTGGCGAGGGTTATTCCTAGCTTTTTTCTTAGATCTTCATTTCTTATCTCTCAGGCTGTTTGCTGTCATTCGTCTAACACAGTTCATCTCAGTAATGGTTGTTTTTCTTGTTGTTCTTGCATCTAGGGTCCAGGACTGTCTTTGGTAGCACAACAATGGAATGAAGATTTTATTGTTGAGTGCTCGTTGTTAAAGTACTTATATGATCTTGTCCTCCTCCTAGAATAGTATACTTTACACAACTATTTCAAACTATATATCCGTTAGAAACACTTTTCCGCTGACTTTTATCACAGAACCAACACTCAGATATTAAAACAAAACGCCATCTTGGACAACGTGGCCATTTTAATGCGGTGGTCTCTTCTTCTTCTACCTTTCAGCTCCCTGTGGAGCATATGTCTTTAACAAACACTTTCCAAGTCGTTCTGTTTCTTGCCATTCTATTAAGATCATTCCATGTCTTCCCCATCATCTTCATCTATGGTTTTATCTGTCTTCTCCAAGAATTCCTTGGTCTTCCTCTTTTTCTTTTCCCCTGTGGATTCCAAAAAAGGGCCTGTTGTGTAATACTCTCAGTTGGCTTCCGCAGTGTGTGTCCTATCCAGCGCCATCGTGTTCGCTGTATCTCTTGATCCACTTGTATTTGACTGGTACATTTCCATAATTCTATGTTAGTGAATTTGTCCTGCCATTTCTATCCTTCTTTCTGCGTAAACATCCATTAATGGAAGTCTGTATCTTCATGATTGTCAATTTTGTTGTTCTCCATGTTTCACAGCCTTATAATAGGATTTAATTAACATTGGAGTTGACTTTTTTTATTTTTGTATTTAACCTAATTTCTTTACTGCGGTGGTAATCCATAATATTCTTTTTAGTTCTTCACTTCCATTTTTGGGAGCCGCGATAGCTCAGTGGTTAGTGAACTGGACTACAACGGACAAGGGGTAGGGTTCGATCCCAACCGACGGCTTCCGGGTTCACCCAGCCTTAAATAGGTACCGGATTTTTTCTGGGAAAGTAAAGCAGCACGGGCGTAATGCCGACCACATTACCCCAAAAATCATGTGCTGAGGTCTGTCAAATATAGGGTCACTAACACCATATTTCCCTATACGCCACTTGGCGTGACGGGTCACTAACACCATATTTCCCTATACGCCACTTGGCGTGACGAGTCACTAACACCATATTTCCCTATACGCCACTTGGCGTGACGGGTCACTAACGCCATATTTCCCTATACGCCACTTGGCGTGACGGGTCACTAACGCCATATTTCCCTATACGCCACTTGGCGTGACGGGTCACTAACGCCATATTTCCCTATACGCCACTTGGCGTGACGGGTCACTAACGCCATATTTCCCTATACGCCACTTGGCGTGACGGGTCACTAACGCCATATGTCCCTATACGCCACTTGGCGTGACGGGTCACTAACGCCATATTTCCCTATACGCCACTTGGCGTGACGGGGGTACTTTACTTTTTTTTCTTCCATTTTTGTTTTCAATTCACATTGACTCTCACCAAGCACCAAGCACGTTTCGTGACATCATTACGGTGGGTGTCCATCGCGGGTGGTGCAGGCTACCCATTTAATCTATTTTTAAGTTGAGGGAATCATTTCACGGGAAGAGGAATGTTTACAACACTAGAAACAAGTCCACAAACGATCAACAACAAAAAAATGTCAGAGCAAACGACAGCCCTAGTAAGTAAAGCAAAGAGCCCCGTCACGTCAAGTGCCGTATAGGGAATATGGTGTTAGTGACCATAAATTTTACAGACCTTCAGCACATGATTTTTAGGGTATTGTGGTCGGTATTACGCCCGTGCCGCTTTACTTTCCCAGAAAAAATCCGGTACCCAATTAAGGCTGGGTGAACCCGGCAACCGTCGGTTGGGATCGAATCCTACCCCTTATCCTTTGTAAAACGACAGCCCTAATCAGGGTCAAACCTGTACTAAAAACAAACAAACAAAGAACTATAGATCCTTTTCGATGCTGCTTCGGTTTGTCTATTGTTTTTGTTTCTTTCTCTTGGTCTTGATTATGTGTGAATATTTTCCGAATGTTGCAAACATATCTTTTTCTCTGAAATGATTTGTTGATCTGCTGCCTCGGAAAGTTTCCCTCCATAACAATATTCCTGTATTATTATTTGTCTCCATTTGCCAGTTCAATCTACAAGAGCGTATAAGGTTGTCCGACGAATCATTTCAGAGGAAGAGCTATGTTTACAGCACTAGGAAAAAAATTACAAATAATCAACAACAGAAAAAAAAAACAAAGAACAATATATGGACCGAAGCAGGATCGAACCCGTACTCAGTGGCACTGCGCCTTGCCACGAGAAGCCAAACGCTGGGAACACTACCAACTCAGCTAACTAAGGCCACCATAACGGTGGCTGAGTAGATATGAGATTGCCCCGCCTGAAGTGAACCCCTTCGTTCCAAAGTCTAAAGTTTAATACATTGTAAAATATCATATTATATAAATATTTCATTGTTAACACAAATGGGTATATTCTAAAACATCAAAACATATTTCATTGTTAACACAAATGGGTATATTCTAAAACATCAAAACATATTATATTGTTAACACAAATGGGTATATTCTAAAACATCAAAACATATTATATTGTTAACACAAATGGGTATATTCTAAAACATCAAAACATATTATATTGTTAACACAAATGGGTATATTCTAAAACATCAAAACATATTATATTGTTAACACAAATGGGTATATTCTAAAACATCGAAACATATTTCATTGTTAACACAAATGGGTATATTCTAAAACATCAAAACATATTTCATTGTTAACACAAAATGGGTATATTCTAAAACATCAAAACATATTATATTGTTAACACAAATGGGTATATTCTAAAACATCAAAACATATTATATTGTTAACACAAATGGGTATATTCTAAAACATCAAAACATATTATATTGTTAACACAAATGGGTATATTCTAAAACATCGAAACATTGAAAGAAAAAGAAACCCAAATTGTAAGCGACAAATAAACCGATGACACCGTTTGAATGCTTTTGTTTCCCCCCCCCCCCCCCCCACAAAAGTCTGTACACTTCACACCAGCACGTCCACTGATAATAATGTCTCATTAAATTGATATACTTTAGGTAGCGATAGAAAATCGTGTATTTATTAACTGAATCATTGCTTGTCCTTATTTGATGAACATATCCAACTAAGTACGCTTTATTTCTATAGCACAGTTATCAACGTCATTGTTTGAGCAGCATGCATGTAATGTCAGGCTAAACATGCTGTTATGTGCAAAGTGTGAACAGATGAAACGTTCATAACAGGCAGTAAAATGGATTAGTCTTAGTTTAGTTTAGTTTAGTTTAGTTTAGTTTAGTTTAGTTTAGTTTGTTTTAGTTTAGTTTGGTATAGTTTGGTTTAGTTGTTTAGTTTAGTTTAGTTTAGTTTAGTCGACGGATCATCTTCATTGTACAACCCCATAGTGTTGAGAGCCCTCCTATAGCTTGTTTCATAAGTCGTGCCCAACTTTTAAAATCGATAGCTTTTTAACCGCTTGTTGTAAGTTGTTCAAAATTTGCATGTAAAGTTATAATGATTAGAACCCAACAAGGAATTAATTTCATTAAAAAAAAACATTTGGTTATTATTGTTGCTTATTTGATTTATATAAATTTATAACGACCCATTGATGTAGTCAAAACTTAATGTTTACAGTATTTTAAGTTAAAAATAGCGAGTAAAAATCCATACACGGTAAAATTGACGTGTTTGCACGCTTTTACCGTGGTTTTTTGACACAATTAGACACTTGTAAAAAACACGAAAAATTGTGTGTTCCATTTCCGTTCATTCATAGGTGTAGACGTGGAACGATAACATTTATCATGAGTCTTAAAATGAAATTCCGCAGTTTACAAAACATCGCAATAAAAATGTATGACTATTTTTGCAAAGAGGCTAAACGAGGAAGATTATTTCATTCTTTAGAAAACCCTGAGAATAGGACAAGACACATTTTGGATTTATCTAAACGGTCATTTAATCGCTGGATTCAAGCACGTGACCGTCAATGTTCAAAATATACAAAATCACAAGGAAGAGCAAAAATGTTGGATAATTCCGACAGTGAACTTATTAGAAGTGAAATTCGCAAAATGTTGGGTATGAATGAAACTGTTACAATAAGAAAATTAAAAGTATCGCTGAAAAAGAACAACAGTATTGAAATATCAAAGTCTACATTATGGAGGAATGTGAGAGCTGCAGGCTTTACATTCAGAAAGTATTCCAATGGACGAAACATCATCTGTGAGAAGCCACATATAGTAGTCATGAGAAACAAGTACTTACGTGAAGTAAAAGAGGTGCGCAAGCAAGGTTATGATATTGTGTACTTGGATGAAACATGGATCAATGCTCACCACACTAACCAAAGGGAATGGCAGTCATCAGATGGAAAGATTAAGAGATTAATACCTAGCAGCAAAGGACAGTGCTTGATAATTGCTCATGCAGGTAGTCGACAACATGGACTAATACAGAATGCAGAGCTCATTTTTCTTTCAAAATCCATAGACAATCGGGATTATCACTCTTAGATGAATGGTCACATATTTAGACATTGGATTGAAAATTCTGTTCTCCCATCACTAGATCGACCATCTTGTCTAATAATGGACAATGCAGCGTACCACAACATTGTTGCACTTGAAGATAAAGTCCCGACGTCATCCAGTACAAAAGATGCTATTAAGATATGGCTCACAAAGGAGCACATACAATTTAATAACATGTACTTAAAACCTGAATTACTATCTCTAGTAAAGCAAAAACAAAGGACAAAGATTTTTCAAATAGATAAGATTATCCAAGAGCACGGTCATATAAGTTTGAGGCTGCCACCTTACCATGCTCATTTAAATCCAATAGAACTAATCTGGGCAAAATTTAAAGGACAAGTGGCAGATGAAAATACAACATTCAAAATATGCGATGTAAAGACTCTTGCTAATCTCGCTTTATTAAATATAGACAAAGATTATTGGGCTAAATGTGAAGACCACGTCTTAAAACAGGAAGAGGAATATTGGAAAAATGATGGTTTGTGGAATGTTCAACCCCAAACAGTTATTAATCTTTTAGACTCGTCTGATTCAGAATGAAAGTATATAGCCCCCACAATGTTGGCCCCTATATTACCTTAAATTCGTTCAACAAACGGTCCTTATCAGGACCACACAACTATGAAAATTGGACATACAGGTATACCTTGATATTATCGTCCGTCCTCGAACTGAGAAGACAATAATTCTCCTGGTGTTTTGTCTTATTAGGTTATTTCCCCATTACGGCCATGCCTTTACCTAGTGAAAATTAATCATAGACCAGCAACTACGGTAATTTCTATTATTTAGGGGTTCACAATTTACAATTTTGACAAACATCAAAGAAATTCGCCGCTTTAAGAAAACTGCAGCTGCAAGATATTTGTTAAATATACATTTAAAGGGTCTTTTGCATTCTAATAACATTTGGAAAATTTCAACAGTTTTTAACAAACGGTTACTGAGTAATAGCATTTTGAAGTTGGGCACGTGATTTGAAACGAGCTATAGACACATTCCCCAGCCAGTTTGAAGCACGTCCATCACACATTCACGGCAGCCCTGAAGGTGGCTGCAGCTAAGATTCACGAAATCCGTAGCACAGACGACGACCTCGACCTCAATCTCTTTAGTCACCGCTTACAAAATGGCAGGTGACAGTGGCTCTTTTCTCTCCTCACTGTGGTCATGGTAACCACATGGGTATGCTTATTATTCTGTTATTGATACTAAGTTGAAGTTATTATGTTAGAGTCGAGGAGCTGCAGTTTGGAGGCGGGAAAGTGAAATTAGAGGCTTTAAGTTGGTGTTTTAGAGTCGGATATGTCCCCCCATTTTCCCAGTTGTCACAGACTGTTCCAGCTGTTCCCTTCTCATTGCATGGCCAAAAACGATGACTGATTCGTCCTAATATTGGAAGTTAGCTCTCTTTTTGCTTTGGCCTCTTGCAGAACATTTTCTGATAATGGCGTAGTAATTAACCAATGTTGACAGTCACTGCTGGCAACAATTATCAAAGATTATCAGCTTTTAGATAACTCTTTCTCTCAGGGAAAAATGATTGCACATTGTGAACTTGCTAGAGAGCTAAATATACACATTGTGAACTTGCTAGAGAGCTATATATGCACATTGTGAACTTGCTAGAGAGCTAAATATACACATTGTGAACTTGCTAGAGAGCTAAATATACACATTGTGAACTTGCTAGAGGGCTAAATATACACATTGTGAACTTGCTAGAGAGCTATATATACACATTGTGAACTTGCTAAAGAGCTAAATATACACATTGTGAACTTGCTAGAGAGCTATATATACACATTGTGAACTTGCTAGAGAGCTAAATATACACATTGTGAACTTGCTAGAGAGCTAAATATACACATTGTGAACTTGCTAGAGAGCTAAATATACACATTGTGAACTTGCCAGAGAGCCAAATATACACATTGTGAACTTGCTAGAGGGCTAAATATACACATTGTGAACTTGCTAGAGGTCTAAATATACACATTGTGAACTTGCTAGAGGGAAAATGAGAATGGGCAAACAAACAAGATTTGCTGGGTCGGCTCGTGTAGGGAATAGATGAGCAGACAAGACTTGCTGGGTCGGCTCGTGTAGGGAATGGATGAGTAGACAAGACTTGTTGGATTAGCTCGTGTAGGGAATGGACAAGCAGACGAGACTTGTTGGCTCGGCTCGTGTAGAGAATGGACAAACAGACAAGACTTGTTGGCTCGGCTCGTGTAGAGAATGGACAAACAGACAAGACTTGTTGGCTCGGCTCGTGTAGAGAATGGACAAACACACAAGACTTGATGGATTAGCTCGTGTAGAGAATGGGCAAACACACAAGACTTGATGGATTAGCTCGTGTAGAGAATGGACAAACAGACAAGACTTGATGGATTAGCTCGTGTAGAGAATGGGCAAACCCACAAGACTTGTTGGATTAGCTCGTGTAGGGAATGGACAAACAGACAAGACTTGTTGGATTAGCTCGTGTAGGGAATGGGCAAACAGACAAGACTATTTGGATCGGCTCGTGTAGAGAATGGGCAAACCCACAAGACTTGATGGATTAGCTCGTGTAGAGAATGGGCAAACCCACAAGACTTGATGGATTAGCTCGTGTAGGGAATGGACAAACAGACAAGACTTGTTGGATTAGCTCGTGTAGGGAATGGGCAAACAGACAAGACTTGCTGGGTCGGCTCGTGTAGGGAATGGATGAGTAGACAAGACTTGTTGGATTAGCTCGTGTAGGGAATGGGCAAACAGACAAGACTATTTGGATCGGCTCGTGTAGAGAATGGGCAAACCCACAAGACAACAAATGTGTGGAGACCGCAGCAAAAAATTTCTTTTGGACGAGCGCAGCCACTCACCCACGGCAGCTTAAGTACCCATCTTGCACACCTCTCTAAACGCCATTTTATAATGGATGATGGGATTGGCTCATTCTCCACTAATGTCCAATAATGATGTCATTGCTGAAGTCAAAAATACGTAAGGTCACATTTGTCTATGTGACATGCGGGAGTACGGGGAAATGAAAGAGCGGACAGGTTGGCTAGCTACTCTGTTGTTGAGGACGGTCAACCAATGGATCGGGCGGACATCATCAATGCCCTCCGAGATGTGGGAAGAGCACAGGACTTCGACAAACACAGATCCACGTCACTTCTTCGGATGATAGAGATAAGAGTTAAGATGGACACAGCCAGAAATGAGAAACTTAGTGGGCGTGTAAGAAGACTTATCAACCAACATAGAACTGGAGTCGTCAGTTGCTAGACACTGTGGGACTTATTGAGGAAGGGATCTGAGCACCTATGGACATGTTCGGAGTGCAATGATGATAACCGCAAATAACTCAATAATAATAACAATGATGCCCCTTCCTTGACTGTGACGCGATTGATTTCCCGTTCTCTATTGAAGCAATGTTGTCTTCTCTGACTGCCGAGAATCACTCTTTAATTTCCGAGTCCATTCACACACTTGTGTATCATCTACACAGCTGTCAGCGAATTCTCATCCAGTGATCAACCTCTACAGATTACACGCCTTCACTGAACAAGAATGTTACAATTCACTGCTCTGATGTTGAAAAGTGGCCACTGTCTTGTCGAACAGTTTCCCCACGTTCCTATCCGTGCCGCAGGTGCACACTGCCATCTATTGGTTACTCATAGTCCAGCCTTCGAATACTAGACACAATCATATCGATTGTACACTCGATTTTAATACAACAAGGAAACTTACCGTTTCCCCACTGAATAACTCATGTATATTATATACATACAAATATTGATAAATATAAACATATACATATAAAGTAATAATTGGAAACTCTTTATACAGAACTTTGCAGCAGGGATCTGATCATCTGAAGTGGACATCGTCGAGCAAATGATTCGGGCCGTTAGCTTCTTGACACTCTAAGGCGCCTGGGTCACGACTCCCAGGCGTAGTGTACTACACTAAACTCTAAAGCTTACAATATATTTGCACACAATAACTTCACTTACTCTACACAACACTTCTGCTCGAACCTACGGTCTCTACCCGGTCGTTTACTTACGTGTCTTAGCTTTAACCCAGAACATTCATGTCATCTTCGTGGTGGCAGCAGTCTAAAATGGTGTGTATTTGGAACGTCCTTTTATATACACTCCCTAACACTCTGCTTCTTGTCATAGTGTCACCCAGCACGAAGGAGTGCATCGGTAACTGATAATAGGTGATAAAGACAGGTCGGGAACAGTACGTCATTCCATATATATATATATACATATATTCCTAGGTGCGCTAGAAAATCCATAGTCAACTATGACTGTCGTAGGTTTCTATACATACAAGGGTTATTTCAATAGAAGTAAGGTAACAATCCATAACATACAATCATGATATCCATGATAACCAATACAGATGAGTGAATTAATATTTCACTAAAATAAGCGATATCCTGGAAGTGGGGATCAGGGTTCTAACTAGCTATTGTTATCTTTCCTCAACTCAGTGAGCCAGGTACTCATTCCATTCTCTGACTTTCGTCGAGTGGAGAGCGCCAAACTGATCTCGAAGCCGCGTCCACATTTGATCAAACTAACCGCCACGCTACAGAAGTTTTTTTTTATTTCACAGTATAAAAGTAGAAGAATTATGGGGAAATTGACAATACTGGGATGACCGGAAATAGAGATTTCCGAGACTAGAGGAAATAGAGATTTCCTAGACTAGACGAAATAGAGATTCCAGAGAGTAGCGGAAATAGAGACTTCAAAGACTAGAGGAAATAGAGGCTTCATAGACTAGAGGAAATAGAGACTTCATAGACTATAGAAAATAGAGACTTCATAGACTAGAAGAACTAGAGACTTCATAGACTAGAGAAAATAGAGACTTCATAGACTAGAGAAAATAGAGACTTCATAGACTAGAGAAAATAGAGACTTCATAGACTAGAGGAAATAGAGACTTCATAGACTAGAAGAAATAGAGACTTCATAGACTAGAAGAAATAGAGACTTCATAGACTAGAGAAAATAGAGACTTCATAGACTAGAGGAAATAGAGACTTCATTGACTAGAGAAAATAGAGACTTCAAAGACTAGAAGAAATAGAGACTTCATAGACTAGAGAAAATAGAGACTTCATAGACTAGAAGAAATAGAGACTTCATAGACTAGAGAAAATAGAGACTTCATAGACTAGAAGAACTAGAGACTTCATAGAGAAGAGGAATAGAGATTTCAGAGACTAGAAGAACTAGAGGCTTTAGAGACTAGAGGAAATTGAAATTTCAGAGACTAGAGGAAATAGAGCCTCCATTGATTAGAGGAAATAGAGACTTCATTCTCTTCTTCATCTTCATCTTTCCTTCCTCATTTACCTTTCGAAAGATAAAATATATGAGATATAATTTGCGGTCTTTTGCTCTTCTGTTCGCCTCTGCTGCGGTTATATTTTCTAGTGCTTCTAATATTCCATCCATCCATCTTTTTCGTGGTCGTCCATTGGGTCTGGTATTCTCACAACGTTTGTTGAAGCTTCGTTGTCTTAGATATAGACTTCACTGACTGGAAAGAAATAGAGATTTCAGAGACTAGAGGAAATAGAGATTTCAGAGACTAGAGGAAATAGAGATTTCAGAGACTAGAGGAAATATAGACTTCATAGACTAGAGGAAATAGAGACTTCAGAGACTAGAGGAAATAGAGACTTCAGAGACTAGAGGAAATAGAGACTGCCTGCTGTAGCCAACACGTAGATGTGTTGCACACGTTTTGAGTTGTTATTCCACTTGAAGACAAAACAACTGATCTATCAGGAAATCAAAGCCCAATTTAGTTGATTACATTCACAGCAATGTGACAGTGCTGCGTGTGTGTGAAGTTATCTTCTTCCGGTTTAGAAATAAATTGTTGTAATATGTCTGTGTGTGCTACCTTTGTGTATGTCTACTGGTATGAGTATGTGTGTATGTTGAAACATGATATGTATTTTCAAATATTTACAAGATGAAAGCTGTCAATTAGAAGTAACAGAAGATTCCAGCTCATTTAAAAAAAAGTAGACAAAGTTTACATTTGCTTTTAGACAGAACAAAAAAACGCTGGCGATTACTTTCTCGGAAGTGCTCTCAGGCTTCCCAATTTATAAACATTTATTATATTTTGTTATTTCTTTTTAGTATGTTATTTATTATTTCTTTTCCTATCTTTCTTTTTTTATTAATGGAGATAGGCAGAGAAGAAAAATGAGAGCTATTTTAGAGCCTTGGGTATAATACCAGACAAGACAATTTGAAAATAGCAAAATATAAATATTTAGTTTATAAATGAGGCTAAATTACCGTAGTAAAGAGGGAGTCAACAACTGCCTTGAACATACTATAACCAGTGATTGAAAATGTATAATTGAAATAAACAAAAGAAAAGGGGTGGCAAAAAGTAATTTTAATGTCATGAAGAACATACTAACATCAAAACAAATAACACTAGGGCTAAAACTAAGAATAGCAAAATGTTACATATTCTCAATATTTCTATATGGTGCGGAAACATGGACATTAGACAAGAAAACAGAACAGAGAATTAAAGCCTCTGAAATGTGGATATATAGAAGAATAGGTATAATTGGATGGAAGGAAAAGAAAACAAACGACGAAGCCTTAAAACAACTAAACATTAAAAGAGAACTACTAATCACAATTCAAACAAGACAAATGCGATTTTTGGGCCATGTTAAAAGACACAACAGTCTACTAAAAGTAATCTTGGAGAGGAAAATACAAGGTAAAAGAGGCAGACCAAGACTAACATAGACGAGTAACATCAAGTAGCCAACTAGTAGAGTAGCCAACTTTCGTTGCGGAGACGGCACTCGATGATGATGATGAAAGATGGAGTCAACAACGAAGCATTTTGTCAAGCTAGAGAAGTCTGAAACTTTGGATAAGTGTAACATCGAAGGTGTTGGGATTTATGATTAGAGATTGGAATTTATGATTAGAGATTGGAATTTATGATTAGAGATTGGAATTTATGATTAGAGATTGGAATTTACGATTAGGAATTGGAATTGATGATTAGAGATTGGAATTTATGACTAGAGATTGGAATTTATGATTAGAGATTGGAATTTATGATTAGAGATTGGAATTTATGATAAGAGATTCGGAGCCTATAATAAAATGGGCTCTTCTCAAAGAATCGAGAATCACAAGGTCAAAGAATCCGTGATCTTTGCACGTTTTTCAAGATTATGCCAACACCATCGGTAGTTGAAATGAGGACGATACGCGTAATCCATTTTTGATAATAGAAACTAGAAAAAGAGTTCTTAAATGTTACGTAGAGCCAGTCTTAACATATGGATGCGAATCATGGACAATCGGACAACAGACAAGAAAATCACTGGAGTCTGTAGAAAAATGGTTTTACAGAAGAATGTTGAGAGTACCATGGACAGTTAAGAAGAGTAATGAAGATGTTCTGAGAGAGGTCAAAGCAAATAAGAGAGCTAATTTCCAATATTAGGAAGAAACAATCATCATTTTTTGGCCATGTAATGAGAAGAGAATAGCTGGAATATATTGTAACAACTGGGAAAATTGAGGGACGAAGAGATAAGAGGGAAGCAAAGAGAAAAAATACCAGACATCTTAAGAGAATGACTTGGCAGAAGGTCAACAACAGAAATGATAAGTAACTGTGGAGATCGAAAATTGTAGAGAGACATGATCACCTACGCCAGCAGGCCCGGTACTTGATGATGACTCTGTGTTCTAGATATCGCCCTTCCTTGTTGTTTAATCTTTACTACATTGTGTTCTACATGTTTCCCTTCCTTGTTGTTTAATCTTTACTACATTGTGTTCTACATGTTGCCCTTCCTTGTTGTTTAATCTTTACTACATTGTGTTCTAGACGTTGCCCTTCCTTGTTGTTTAATCTTTACTACTCTGTGTTCTAGGAGCCGCGATAGCTCAGTGGTTAGTGAACTGGACTACCACGGAAAAGGGGTAGGGTTCGATCCCAACCGACGGCTTCCGGGTTCACCAAGCCTTAAATGAGTACCGGATTTATTTCTGGGAAAGTAAAGCAGCATGGGCGTAATACTGACCACATTATCCCAAAAAATCATGTGCTGAAGGTCTGTAAAATATAGGGTCACTAACACCATATTTCCCTATACGCCACTTGGCGTTGTTGGGGTACTTTACTTTACTCTGTGTTCTAGATTTCGCCCTTCCCTGTTGTTTAATGTATGTAACTTGACTAAAGTCTCATTTCGTGACCAAGACATAATGACTGTCTCCATCTGATGTTAATAAACTTTCTTCTGTTTTCGCTTTTATGATGTTCTCATTACTCTTGTTTGTTGTTGTTAATGGTAATAGCAACAGTCTTCTTTAACACCACATTTGTGGCCTCCAAGACTTTTCTTGTCTAGTGTATCTAGTTGTCCATGTTTTACTTTCGTTTGTAAAGACTGACTGTACTCAGTCCTTCATCTTATAATCCAGGTATTTGTTGGGGTACTACTGGCAGACTTCGTCAACCTTCTCCATTTATCTTTATTTTCAATAATTCTTTGGAACTTTACACAGTTGGGGTCTCTTCATTCTTTGTGGTTACCTACCCATATCCTTCTCTGTCTATCTCTTCTCTTTTCACTCCTTTAACAGTTCCTTGCAGAATTGGCTTTGCCTGGCGAGACGATCGAGATGTGTGTCCTAACCATTTTATTATGCTTTTGGAGAAAGTACGCAGATAACTGCAGTTGTTGTGAGCGATTCCCTTCTATTTCGTTCATAAGTTCTGCTCTTGAAGCGTTGTTTTCAGAATGTTTAATACTGTCAACTATGCAGTTGTCTCGTATTATAGATCATTGCAAACTCAATCAAATTCTTTATTTTAAACTCTATGAACACATGCTGTTGATGTTGGTGTATTTGATGTTAGGAGTATTTCTCGCAGAGGATTCTAAGACCTGTCCTGTTGTGCTTCGACCTGTCATGTTGTACTTCGACCTGTCCTGTTGTACTTCGACCTGTCCTGTTGTACTTCGACCTGTCCTGTTATACTTCGACCTGTCCTGTTGTACTTCGACCTGTCCTGTTGTACTTGGACCTGTCCTGTTGTACTTCGACCTGTCCTGTTGTACTTCGACCTGTCCTGTTGTACTTCGACCTGTCCTGTTATACTTCGACCTGTCCTGTTGTACTTCGACCTGTCCTGTTGTACTTCGACCTGTCCTGTTGTACTTCGACCTGTCCTGTTGTACTTCAACCTGTCCTGTTGTACTTCGACCTGTCCTGTTGTACTTCAACCTGTCCTGTTGTACTTGGACCTGTCCTGTTGTACTTCGACCTGTCCTGTTGTACTTCGACCTGTCCTGTTGTACTTCGACCTGTCCTGTTGTACTTCGACCTGTCCTGTTATACTTCGACCTGTCCTGTTATACTTCGACCTGTCCTGTTGTACTTCGACCTGTCCTGTTGTACTTCGACCTGTCCTGTTGTACTTCGACCTGTCCTGTAGTCCTTCGACCTATCCTATTGTACTTCGACCTATCCTGTTGTACTTCGACCTGTCATGTTGTACTTCGACCTGTCCTGTTGTACTTCGACCTGTCCTGTTGTACTTCAACCTGTCCTGTTGTACTTCGACGTGACCTGTTGTACTTCGACGTGTCATGTTGTACTTCAACCTGTCCTGTTGTACTTCGACGTGACCTGTTGTACTTCGACGTGACCTGTTGTACTTCGACCTGTCCTGTTGTACTTCGACCTGTCCTGTTGTACTTCGACGTGTCCTGTTGTACTTCGACGTGTCCTGTTGTACTTCGACGTGTCCTGTTGTACTTCGACGTGTCATGTTGTACTTCGACCTGTCCTGTTGTACTTCGACGTTTCCTGTGGTACTTCGACCTGTCATGTTGTACTTCGACCTGTCCTGTTGTGCTTCGACGTGACCTGTTGTACTTCGACGTGTCATGTTGTACTTCGACCTGTCCTGTTGTACTTCGACCTGTCCTGTTGTACTTCGACCTGTCCTGTTGTACTTCGACCTGTCCTGTTGTACTTCGACCTATCCTGTTGTACTTCGACCTTTCCTGTTGTACTTCGACCTATCCTGTTGTACTTCGACCTTCACTTGATTGTGTGCTAACTTCTAAAATCCGCTAGGATACCTTTGTAGCCTGGACAACTCTGTCCCCTTCCTCAGCTGCGCGTCTTTTGTGTGTAGTTATTAATGTTTTCTAGCATTTTAGTTCACTGCTACGATAGAGAATGTGTATCGGGCAGAATACATTGTCGCACAAGATTTCAGCTCTGACACACGTACTCAGTCTCCTTACACTGAATGACTTCAGTTCAGACACACGTACTCAATCTCCTTACACTGAATGACTTCAGTTCAGACACACGTACTCAATCTCCTTACACTGAATGACTTCAGCTCAGACACACGTACTCAATCTCCTTACACTGAATGACTTCAGCTCAGACACACGTACTCAATCTCCTTACACTGAATGACTTCAGCTCAGACACACGTACTCAATCTCCTAACACTGAATGACTTCAGCTCAGACACACGTACTCAATCTCCTTACACTGAACGACTTCAGCTAAGACACACGTACTCAGCCTTCTTACACCGAGGTACATACTGTGGTGAAGATTTGAGCACGTTGACGTATACACGTGTTGTGTTGATGATCCGTCGACTACACACCAATAGAAGAAAAAATGCTCCGGCAATGAAATGGTATGGACAGATTGTGCGCATATTTTAAACAGCCACACCCATCTTGAATGCACACTAGATCGCTCTAAATCCTCCATGCAGTGTATGCATAAGTATGTGTGTCTTACGCGCTTTCAATTTGAGAAACACCACTACGACACTGAAAGTCATAGTGCTGTCCTATGTTTTAATTTGACCCAAGGGAGCACGTAGTCTCGACTGAATTTATAGCGCCATTAATAGAGGCCCACTCGGGAACGCGTTTGGTCTGTGTAATCATGTTACTGTGCTGGTTGTCAAATACTTAAATATGAAAGTAATTATTATAATGGTTGGCAACGACTTTAATATGAAAGTAATTATTATAATGGGTGTCAACGACTTTAATATGAAAGTAATTATTATAATGGTTGGCAACGACTTTAATATGAAAATAGTTATTATAATTGTTGTCAACAATGTTTGTGTGAATGTAGTTATTATAATGGTTGGTAACAATGTTAGTGTGAAAGTAGTTATTATAATGGGTGTCAACTACTTTAATATGAAAGTAGTTATTATAATGGTTGTCAACGACTTTAATATGAAAGTAGTTATTATAATGGTTGGCAACGACTTTAATATGAAAGTAGTTATTATAATGGTTGGCAACGGCTTTAGTATGAAAGTAGTTATTATAATGGGTGTCAACTACTTTAATATGAAAGTAGTTATTATAATGGTTGTCAACGACTTTAATATGAAAGTAGTTATTCTAATGGGTGTCAACTACTTTAATATGAAAGTAGTTATTATAATGGTTGGCAACGGCTTTAGTATGAAAGTAGTTATTATAATGGGTGTCAACTACTTTAATATGAAAGTAGTTATTATAATTGTTGTCAACAATGTTTGTGTGAATGTAGTTATTATAATGGTTGGTAACAATGTTAGTGTGAAAGTAGTTATTATAATGGGTGTCAACTACTTTAATATGAAAGTAGTTATTATAATGGTTGTCAACGACTTTAATATGAAAGTAGTTATTATAATGGTTGTCAACGACTTTAATATGAAAGTAGTTATTATAATGGTTGTCAACGACTTTAATATGAAAGTAGTTATTATAATGGTTGTCAACGACTTTAATATGAAAGTAGTTATTATAATGGTTGTCAACGACTTTAATATGAAAGTAGTTATTATAATGGTTGTCAACGACTTTAATATGAAAGTAGTTATTATAATGATTGTCAACGACTTTAATATGAAAGTAGTTATTATAATGATTGTCAACGACTTTAATATGAAAGTAGTTATTATAATGGTTGTCAACGACTTTAATATGAAAGTAGTTATTATAATGATTGTCAACGACTTTAATATGAAAGTAGTTATTATAATGGTTGTCAACGACTTTAATATGAAAGTAGTTATTATAATGGTTGGCAATAATTTTTGTTCGAAAAAAGTTAATGAACTTGTTGGCAACGACTTCGGTATGAAAGTAGTTACCACCTTAACTCTTATATTAGCTGCCGTGGATTTGTAAATGAAATTATTTATTCATGACATCTTTGGTGTCATTTCGCTGTTCATAAACATAAAAGTTGAGTATACATGAAGGACTGCAGAGTGCGTGCGTGTGTGTGTGTATATGTGTGTGTGTGCGCGCACGCGTGCGTGAGATGGTGTGTATTTTCTCGAACATCTGCCAGAGTTGGAATTTCGTTTCTCCAGCGGAACCCACCATTATGGTCACATCTCACCTAGTGCGTCTGCTTTTACATTGCTTGTAATAACACAATGCGCATTGACAAATTATAACTATATAGTGTGGGTATTCTATCTCTTGTCTATTGGCCTTTCGAGCCGTTGCCGGCCCATAGAGCATAGACCCAGATACTCTTTCTCTTTTTCTAAATGTTCTTTCTAGCAGTCGCAGTCTTGCATAAAACTTGTATGAGATCTCGCCATTTGTCTCTGTTCTGTGCAAGTATCTCGATCTCATTGAGGGAATGGATTCTTGCTGACTTTGCCTCTCTGATCAATGTTCTTCTCAGTGTCTCTCTGGGTTGGCCTCTTTTCCTACCACCTGTTGTTTCCAACATGAGGGCTTGCTTTGCTATTCGATTATTATTTCTTCTCATCACATGTCCAACATATGACCATCTTTTTTTATTGATTACTGGCTACATCTTTCACTTAAGCTACATCTTTCACTTTAGTTACATCTTTCACTTTAGTTACATCTTTTACTTTAGTTACATCTTTCACTTTAGTTACATCTTTCACTTTAGTTACATCTTTCACTTTAGTTACATGGCTAAATTTTTCACATTTAGCTACATCTTTCACTTTAGTTACAAGGCTAAATTTTCCACATTTAGCTACATCTTTCACTTTAGTTACATGGCTAAATTTTTTACATCTAGCTACATCTTTCACTTTAGTTACATGGCTAAATTTTTGACATTTAGCTACATCTTTCACTTTAGTTACAAGGCTAAATTTTCCACATTTAGCTACATCTTTTACTTTAGTTACATGGCTAAATTTTTGACATCTAGCTACATCTTTTACTTTAGTTACATGGCTAAATTTGTGACATCTAGCTACATCTTTTACTTTAGTTACATGGCTAAATTTTTGACATCTAGCTACATCTTTCACTTTAGTTACATGGCTAAATTTTTCACATCTAGCTACATCTTTCACTTTAGTTACATGGCTAAATTTTTCACATCTAGCTACATCTTTCACTTTAGTTACATGGCTAAATTTTTCACATCTAGCTACATCTTTCACTTTAGTTACAATGCTAAATCTTTCACATTTTAGCTACATCATTAAATTTAGTTACATGTTTTACTGTAGTTACATCGCTAAGTTATAGTAATAGTTCTTTGAAGGACCCGGTTTCACTGCAAACGAATTAAAATCCATAATTGCTCAACCGTCCGTGCCAGTGGAATCATCAGAATTAACATTTCATCGAATATATAAACAAAGAAATAAACATTTCACTTTAGTCACATCACTACATCTTTCATTTTTGTCACATCGCTACATCTTTCACTTTATCACATCGCTACATCTTTCGCTTTAGTCACATCACTACATCTTTCACTTTAGTCACATCACCACATCTTTCACTTTAGTCACATCACTACATCTTTCACTTTAGTCACATCACTACATCTTTCACTTATCACATCGCTACATCTTTCACGTTATCACATCGCTACATCTTTCCCTTTATCACATCGCTACATCTTTCACTTCAGTCACATCACTACATCTTTCACTTCAGTCACATCGCTACATCTTTCACTTTATCACATCGCTACATTTTTCACTTTAGTCACATCGCTACATTTTTCACTTTAATCACATAGCTACATCTTTCACTTTAGTCACATCACTACATCTTTCACTTTATCACATCGCTACATCTTTCACTTTATCACATCGCTACATCTTTCACTTTTTCACATCGCTACATCTTTCACTTCAGTCACATCACTACATCTTTCACTTTATCACATCGCTACATCTTTCATTTTCGTCACATCGCTACATCTTTCACTTTAGTCACATCGCTACATCTTTCACTTTATCACATCGCTACATCTTTCACTTTATCACATCGCTACATCTTTCATTTTTGTCACATCGCTACATCTTCACTTTAGTCACATCGCTACATCTTTCACTTTATCACATCGCTACATCTTTCATTTTTGTCACATCGCTACATCTTTCGCTTTAGTCACATCACTACATCTTTCACTTTAGTCACATCGCTACATCTTTCACTTTAGTCACATCACTACATCTTTCACTTTAGTCACATCACTACATCTTTCACTTTATCACATCGCTACATCTTTCACTTTAGTCACATCGCTACATCTTTCACTTTAGTCACATCACTACATCTTTCACTTTATCACATCGCTACATCTTTCACTTTAGTCACATCGCTACATCTTTCACTTTATCACATCGCTACATCTTTCACTTTAGTCACATCGCTACATCTTTCACTTTATCACATCGCTACATCTTTCACTTTAGTCACATCGCTACATCTTTCACTTTAGTCACATCGCTACATCTTTCACTTTATCACATCGCTACATCTTTCACTTTATCACATCGCTACATCTTTCACTTTATCACATCGCTACATCTTTCACTTTATCACATCGCTACATCTTTCACTTCAGTCACATCACTACATCTTTCACTTCATCACATCGCTACATCTTTCACTTTATCACATCGCTACATTTTTCACTTTATCACATCGCTACATCTTTCACTTTATCACATCGCTACATCTTTCACTTTATCACATCGCTACATCTTTCACTTCAGTCACACCACTACATCTTTCACTTCAGTCACATCACTCCATCTTTCACTTCAGTCACATCGCTACATCTTTCACTTTAGTCACATCGCTACATCTTTCACTTTAATCACATCGCTACATCTTTCACTTTAATCACATCGCTACATCTTTCACTTCAGTCACATCACCACATCTTTCTCTTTGGTCACATCGCTACATCTTTCACTTTAGTCACATCGCTACATCTTTCACTTCAGTCACATCTTTCACTTCAGTCACATCACTACATCTTTCACTTTATCACATCACCACATCTTTCACTTCAGTCACATCACCACATCTTTCACTTTATCACATCACTACATCATTCACTTCAGTCACATCGCTACATCTTTCACTTCAGTCATATCACCACATCTTTCACTTTAATCACATCACTACAACTTTCACTTTATCACATCACCACATCTTTCACTTCAGTCACATCACCACATCTTTCACTTTATCACATCACTACATCTTTCACTTCAGTCACATCACTACATCTTTCACTTCAGTCACAACACTAAGTCTCCCATTTTAGTGACATCTAAAATCTCTCCTTTATTTTTGTTTTTCCATTAACCTCAATTCTTCGTTCAAGCCAATTGCATTTCTACTGTAAAGTAAAACCACCTCCTTTTTCTATTTCTTTTGTCCCTGCCAGCTACTCCCTAATCCAATATTTTTGTTTAGAAAATCATCATTGTCTCAGCCGTTTTTTGTTTTGTCAATAGTCATAACCAGTGTATCATGTAATATTCTCGTCCTTGGAAAATTCGTTTTCTTGCAGTTATCTAGACTTCATTGGTTTTTTTAAATTTTTTTCTTTAAGCTAGACAGGCGCTTATTCTGACACCATCTTGAGCAAATGAATCAAACCCGCTCTGCTAAATTGTACGAATTTGTTACCTTCTTTCTGGCATTGTTGCACTCTGGTAATATGGGTTTAGAGAAGTGAATTACGGGGTGTTCGGAGACAAAGCTTGTCATATCAAGCAACCAATAAATGAGCTTGTGTAGTCACTAAAGAGAAAGTCAGTCCCCTAACCACATTAAATATCAGCGTCCTTGACCCCAAAGACAGTTAAACTTGTTTTGTAATTTTCCATTTAATGACGCTGTTTTCGTAGTCCCCAGATTAAGGTCAACCACAGGTAAATGTTGTTAATTTTAATGCAGCTTTCTTTAGAAAGTCGTTTATTTGTTCTTCTTATGCGTTCAATTTTTATGTGAGTCTGGATGCGTTTACGACAAGTCTGAGATATCAAATTCTGTCCTCGGCTTCTGTCCTCGGAATTAGAGATTGCGAGAAGGAGACAGAGATATAGAAAGAGAGAGAAAGAGAGAGAAAGAGAGAGAAAGAGAGAGAAAGAGAGAGAAGAGAGAGAAAGAGAGAGAAAGAGAGAGAAAGAGAGAGAGAGAGAGAGGTACGAGTAACTTGTACGGCAAGAGTAAGGTAGAGCCATGTAAATGAGGATGATGGGGGACTGGTTGGTCTCGAGGCAACACGTCGGCCTCGAGACAGGGAGGTTTCGGGGGGTTAAGTTCCGGCTGCATCAGTTGTGATTTTTATTTATGATTTCTCTCTGCGGCAGCCACCCCTGGTCTCAGCAGCGAGGCCCGGCTTGAAACGTCAATTACTCATGGACGGACAACATATGAGTACCTACGAAGACGGAGTTACCTGCCTTTGCGGCGAGGGAATCCTGTGCACACGACTGCCAGGGAAAAATGGATTAACACGCAAAATTCAGTTCCTAGTCTCTAGGGACTACGTCAGAGGTAAAAGCTGGCGAACGCAAAAAAAAAAAAAAATTAAATAAGGATGACTAATACAAGCAGGGAAGAAGAGAAGGTAGATGATGAAAATAACAGAGAAATAGGCATGGAGTGATAATAAAAAAATAAAAGACAAATAAGGAGCTGACATTAGAGAAAACAGTGTTTATAAAGAATTGAAGATGGAAAAAGTAATGTGGTATTTAAATGTTATCAGTGAAGCTGTGTAGCTGTGATGGTATTTCTCACAGCTGTGTTATATAAATTTCTCACAGCCGTGTTATATAAAGGACAAAGTGAAGCAGAACTTAATGATGCCCAATTTGGGATCTTCAGACGACGGAACTTCCAGTCTGAACATGAGAGCCGGCAGACCGTGAACACATCCGGTCGTCAATTTTTTTTGTCGGTTATTTCGTGACACGCGACCAGGGACCTTCGTGTTCTCAAGTAGTTCTTTCCTCTTATTTCATTTCTCTTTTTTGAAAGTTGTCCGACTAATTTGAACATCTTAAAGCTGTATAAAGATTATGTAGGTCAACGCAAACTTATTTGTCATCTGTGAAAGTGTTGTCATCTGTGAAAGTGTTGTCATCTGTGAAAGTGTTGTCATCTGTGAAAGTGTTGTCATCTGTGAAAGTGTTGTCATCTGTGAAAATGTTGTCGTCTGTGTCATCTGTGAAAGTGTTGTCATCTGTGAAAATGTTGTCATCTGTGAAAGTGTTGTCATCTGTGAAAGTGTTGTCATCTGTGAAAGTGTTGTCATCTGTGAAAATGTTGTCATCTGTGAAAGTGTTGTCATCTGTGAAAGTGTTGTCATCTGTGAAAGTGTTGTCATCTGTGAAAATGTTGTCATCTGTGAAAGTGTTGTCATCTGTGAAAGTGTTGTCATCTGTGAAAGTGTTGTCATCTGTGAAAGTGTTGTCGTCTGTGAAAGTGTTGTCATCTGTGAAAGTGTTGTCATCTGTGAAAGTGTTGTCATCTGTGAAATGTTGTCATCTGTGAAAGTGTTGTCATCTGTGAAAGTGTTGTCATCAGTAAAATGTATGTTTAACTCTAGTGTGATACCTATGTACTAACATATGGATGTGAAAACTTGGCTTTAGACTCTAGAATGGATAGACTTACCTTGCTGCCGCGTATTCCCATACATGCTGAACGCCAGTTCCAGCAACCAACGACGTGTCCATCACGACCGATCATACTGTTCCACTGAACGCGTTGAGTCCTGTCAACAATGTTGAGCATCATTACGTATTGTCATTAACCGTATTATCTTATTGACGTTATGTCTGTATGTCTCTAGGACGATAAGAAAGATAACGACCACCGACATTAAATGTGTCAGAACATGGCAGGAAACAGCTTAAGGGACAGAGTAAGAAACACCGACCTGAGGAGAAACTCGAAATTGAACCAGCCATCGAATACATAAAGAAACAACAGATAAATTGGTTCGGCCACATAACAAGACAAAAAGAACTAACAATGACTCAAAGAGCCATAAACAAACGCTACGAAAACGCCAGATTAAGAGGAAGACAGAGAAAGAGATGGATAAAGGGAATACTAGAGTCACTAGGCGGGATAACACCAGATGAGGCCAACAGAAGAGCAAAGAATCGCATATTGTATCTCCTCTCTACGCCAACGGCAATGGAGGAAGGATAGAAGAAGTAGAAGATTAACCTTATTAATAGAGCACAGCTCATAATGGACCCATCCGGGTCCCTGTAACGGTTGTCACGGGCAGCATATTCTCCATGCGCCCCGCGTCAAATCCGCGTGGACTTTATGTTTTGCGAGCAGGGCATTTGTGAGCAGGCCACAATAATTGTTGTTCCAATAAATGAAGTCAGGCCTCCACTTCAGTGGGACACTCGATCTGACCACAATCCTTCTGGTGGCTAATTTGTATTTAAATACGAACAGTTCATACATTTCGTCCCAGGACAAAGCAGGGGCATGGTACCGTTCACTAAACTCAATGGCCAGTTGCACAGCAGCACTATCTCAGGGCACAAACCATATTGTTTTGTGATCAGGTGAATACGACAAGATAGGTCTGTCTCCACAATCCAAACCAGAATGAACAACATTAAACCACAGTGAACAAACATGCAGCTAATCCTCAAACCGATTCGACTAAGTGGCCATCATGGCTTGCCACACCAACCAGAAGTCCTTGAGAACCTGAAATTCACTTCAGCTTCGAAAAAAAAAAATACTGACTTTGAAAATAAATGTCTCCGAAGACTCTTAAACATAAATTGGAGAGACATTACACCAAACGAAGTTATAGGAGAAGAAACCAAACATGAATATGTGTCAAGCTTTATACGGAGAAGACACTGGTCTTTTCCTATGATTCCACTGGCACGGACGATTGAGTAATTATGGATTTCAATTCTTTTGCAGTGATACCGGGCCTTCAAATAACCATAACCATAAGATAATCTGCAGGTCGTAGACAACGATTAGTTAATCGCCCTACATTCTATTCCCATTCTAGCACCGCCAGAAAGAGTAGGTGTCACAGATACTAATTAGAATGTCGATTGTAATAAAAATGTAATGTGTTTACTTTACATTCATTGTGTTTGTAAATGTTTGTTTAGTGTTGTTGGAATGACTTTCCACATACTCACCTTCCTTTTTCAGCCATGAACCTAGCTCGCTGGCTACATGATGGTCGTCATCGATAGCTATCTAGGTTCATCATCATCAAGTGCCTGATCCGCTACGAAGGTTGGCTAACATGGAGCGCCATTCTGCTCTGTCTCTTGCTTTGAAGGTGCAGGTTGTCATAGGCTGATTTGTCCATCTTTTGATGTTACTCGTCCATGTTAGTCTTGGTCTACCTCTGTCTCTTTTACCTTGTATTTTCCCCTCCAAGATTACTTTTAGTAGGCTGTTGTGTCTTTTAACATGGCCCAAAAATCGCATTTGTCTTGTTTGAATTGTGCATAGTAGTTCTCTTTTCATTTTTAGTTGTTTTAAGACTTCATCGTTTGTTTTCTTTTCCTTCCATCCAACTCTACCTATTCTTCTATATATCCACATTTTAAAGGCTTCAATTTTATGTTCTGTTTTCTTGTCTAATGTCCATGTTTCCGCACCATATAGGAATATTGAGAAGATGTAACATTTTGCTATTTTTAGTTTTAGCCCTAGTGTTATTTGTCTTGATGTTAGTATGTTCTTCATGACATTAAAATTACTTTTTGCCATTCCTATTCTTCTGTTTATTTCAGTTGTACATCACTGGTTATAGTATGTCCAAGGTAGTTGTAGTTCTGAACTGTCTCCAGGTCTATTCCTTCTATTTTGATATCCACTTGTGGGTTTTGAGTATCTTCTTTGTTTATGATCATAGTTTTAGTCTTTTTGATATCTAGTCCATATTTTTTGCTTGTCATGTTTATTTCATTAAGTAATTGTTGTAGATCTTTAGGATTTTCTGCTAGTAGAACAGTATCATCAGCATATCTTAGGTTATTGATTATCTTTCCATTAATTTGTAGGCCTGGCATCTCTATGATGTTTTTAAAAATTTGCTCAGTGTATAGATTGAACAAGCTTGGTGATAGGATGCATCCCTGTCTTACTCCTCTTTTTATACAAATGTGTGTAGAGTTCTCTTTGTTATATTTTATTATTGCTGTTTGCTTCTTTATATATATATTAGTCGTATGTCCATGTCATCTAGATGTATCGCTTTTGGGCATTCTATAAGTTGTTTGTGGTGTACTCTATCAAAAGCTTTGGTGTAGTCTATGAAGCAGGCATATAATGGTTTGTTTACTTCTGTGTATTTTTCGATTAATGTTCTCATGCAGAATATGGCTTCTTTTGTCCCGCTATTTTTTCCTAAATCCAAATTGCTGCACATCTAATTCAGTATTGATTTTATTCTGAATCCTTCCTTGTATAACTTTTAGCAAGATTTTTGTAACATGGCTCATTAGGCTTATTGTTCTAAAGTTACTGCATTCAACTGCACCATTCTTTTTAGGCAATGCAATGAAAGTTGATGTTTTTAGTTCATTTGGTATGTATCTTGTGTGGTATATGTCGTTGCATATGTCTGTAATCATTTCAATGCCAAAATCTTCTAGTGCCTGTATCACCTCTATCTGTATGCTGTCAGGTCCTGCTGCTTTTCCCTTTTTCATTGTTTTTATAGCTTTTTCCACCTCAGATTTTAAGATTTTATAGCCAGATGTACATTTTATAACTGGTTTCTTACCCCTTTGATCCTGAAATAGTTCTGTTATATATTCCTGCCATCTATCTATAATGATTTTCATTAATGATAATCATTTTTCCTTTTTTGTCTGCAATGCATCCACCTTCTGTGGCTTTTTAAAATTTTTATTAGTCATTCTCTTTATTTCTGTGTGCATTCCTCTTGAGTCTTGTTTGCTTTCATAGTTTTAATTTCTATACATTTTTGGCTGAGCCAGTCTTCTTTTGCCTTTTTGCACATTTTGCGTATCTCATTATCTATTTTATTGTATCGGGCAGTGTTCTTCGCTTGTCTCCTGTCTTCAATTTTTTCTAAGAATGTGTTAGTTATCCATTTTTGTTCTTTTCTCTTTTGGGTAAGGTGTCGCAGGTTTCTAGTATGCTTTTCTTTATGCATTGCCATTTGGTTGTTACTTTTTAATCCGAATTTTCTCTTCTGTATTGTTCAATTCCTTCTTCTAGCAGCTTCTGATATGTGTTCTTTACTTGTATTGCATAGGTATCTTTAATATCTTTTTGATTTAAAGCTGTTATATCTAGTGGATTTGTTGATGAATTAGACTTTTGCTTGTTTCTCTTTAGTTTGATTTTCATTTTAATCATTACAGGATTGTGATCTAAATTAATATCTGCTCCTGGGTAGGTTTTGGCTTTCTTTACGCTGTTACGGAACCTTTCTTTTATCATTATGTAATCTATTTGATTCCTCTTCTTATCTCCAGGTCTTTTCCATGTGTATAGTTCCCTTTTCTCTTGCTCAAAGTAGGTGTTACATATTAGCAGCCTGTTTTCTTCACAGAATTGTATTAATCTTTCTCCTCTGTTATTTATTTTTCCTAAACCATGATTTCCTATAATTGTCTTATATCTACCTTTTCCTACTTTAGCGTTCATGTCACCCATTACAATCAAGATGTCTGAAGATTTCACTTGCTTCATAACTTTATTTAAGTCTTCATAGTATGCCTCTATTTGTTCATCTGTGTAGTCTTGAGTAGGTGCATATGTCTGTATTATTGCTATGTCGAATGGTTTTGCTTTCAACTTGAGTAGTATAATCCTATATCTGTATGTCCAGTGGTTATTTATATATTTTTGTAGCTCTCTTTTTATCAGTATTCCTACTCCCCCCCCCCCCCCTTTTGATGTTCTGTTGTGTTTCCTGAGTATATAAATGTATATTTTTCGTCCTCTATGTACCCACATTCTTTCCATCTTGTCTCTGATATGCCTTAAAATATCTATATTTATTCGTTCTGCTTCTTGAATCAGATTTTCCAATTTCCCTTCTTGATTTAGAGTCCTAACATTCCAAGTACTTATTTTAAGATCTTTCCTCCGACATCAGTTCTAATTCCTCTCCATGGCTTCCTCTGGACTAGTACGTGATGAGGCTCCAACCTCTTTCACGGTGGTCAGCCATGTTCGCCTTTAGTGTTCGGAACATGCCTCACGTCTAGGTTGCCGAGGCAAAATATGACTCGAGAATAATGTGAATTCTATCAGTCGATCTTCTTCTACCTCATCATCTTTCTCTTCTGCTTCTTTCTTTTGGTACCGACCAATACGATAATGTTCCAAAAAATGTAATGTGTCCATTCGATCTGTCACGTATCCCTCAATTAAAATATTACTGGCGCAGTCTCAGTCCCAATTGGCGCTCTGTATCTGTCCTATCTATCATTATTCCTCAATCTATCTAAATGACACGCTGTATCTGTCCTATCTATCATTATTCCTCAATCTATCTAAATGACACTCTGTATCTGTCCTATCTATCATTATTCCTCAATCTATCTAAATGACACTCTGTATCTGTCCTATCTATCATTATTCCTCAATCTATCTAAATGACACTCTGTATCTGTCCTATCTATCATTATTCCTCAATCTATCTAAATGACATTCTGTATCTGTCCTATCTATCATTATTCCTCAATCTATCTAAATGACACGCTGTATCTGTCCTATCTATCATTATTCCCTCAATCTATCTAAATGACACTCTGTATCTGTCCTATCTATCATTATTCCTCAATCTATCTAAATGACACTCTGTATCTGTCCTATCTATCATTATTCCTCAATCTATCTAAATGACACGCTGTATCTGTCCTATCTATCATTATTCCTCAATCTATCTAAATGACACTCTGTATCTGTCCTATCTATCATTATTCCTCAATCTATCTAAATGACATTCTGTATCTGTCCTATCTATCATTATTCCTCAATCTATCTAAATGACATTCTGTATCTGTCCTATCTATCATTATTCCTCAATCTATCTAAATGACACTCTGTATCTGTCCTATCTATCATTATTCATCAATCTATCTAAATGGCACTCTGTATCTGTCCTATCTATCATTATTCCTCAATCTATCTAAATGACACTCTGTATCTGTCCTATCTATCATTATTCCTCAATCTATCTAAATGACACTCTGTATCTGTCCTATCTATCATTATTCCTCAATCTATCTAAATGACACTCTGTATCTGTCCTATCTATCATTATTCCTCAATCTATCTAAATGACACACTGTATCTGTCCTATCTATCATTATTACTCAATCTATCTAAATGACACTCTGTATCTGTCCTATCTATCAGTATTCCTCAATCTATCTAAATGACACTCCGTATCTGTCCTATCTATCATTATTCCTCAATCTATCTAAATGACACTCCGTATCTATCCTATCTATCATTATTCCTCAATCTATCTAAATGGCACTCTGTATCTGTCCTATCTATCATTATTCCACAATCTATCTAAATGACACTCTGTATCTGTCCTATCTATCATTATTCCTCAATCTATCTAAATGACACTCTATATCTGTCCTATCTATCATTATTCCTCAATCTGTCCAAATGGCACTCTGTATCTGTCCTATCTATCATTATTCCTCAATCTGTCCAAATGGCACTCTGTATCTGTCCTATCTATCATTATTCCACAATCTATCTAAATGACACTCTGTATCTGTCCTATCTATCATTATTCCACAATCTATCTAAATGACACTCTGTATCTGTCCTATCTATCATTATTCCTCAATCTATCTAAATGACACTCTATATCTGTCCTATCTATCATTATTCCTCAATCTGTCCAAATGGAACTCTGTATCTGTCCTATCTATCATTATTCCTCAATCTATCTAAATGACACGCTGTATCTGTCCTATCTATCATTATTCCTCAATCTATCTAAATGACACTCTGTATCTGTCCTATCTATCATTATTCCTCAATCTATCTAAATGACACTCTATATCTGTCCTATCTATCATTATTCCTCAATTTGTCCAAATGGCACTCTGTATCTGTCCTATCTATCATTATCCGACAATCTATCTAAATGACACTCTATATCTGTTCTATCTATCATTATCCCACAATCTATTTAAATGACACTCTGTATCTGTCCTATCATTATTCCACAATCTATCTAAATGGCACTCTGTATCTGTCCTATCTATCATTATTCCACAATCTGTCAAAATGACACTCTGTATCTGTCCTATCTATCATTATCCCTCAATCTATCTAAATGACACTCTGTATCTGTCCTATCTATCATTATTCCACAATCTATCTTAATGGCACTCTGTATCTGTCCTATCTATCATTATCCCTCAATCTATTTAAATGACACTCTGCATCTGTCCTATCTATCATTATCCCTCAATCTATCTAAATGACACTCTGTATCCGTCCTATCTATCATTATTCCACAATCTATCTTAATGGCACTCTGTATCTGTCCTATCTATCATTATCCCTCAATCTATCTAAATGACACTCTGTATCTGTCCTATCTATCATTATTCCACAATCTATCTAAATGACACTCTGTATCTGTCCTATCTATCATTATTCCACAATCTATCTAAATGACACTCTGTATCTGTCCTATCTATCATTATTCCACAATCTATCTAAATGGCACTCTGCATCTGTCCTATCTATCATTATCCCTCAATCTATCTAAATGGCACTCTGTATCTGTCCTATCTATCATTATTCCACAATCTATTTAAATGACACTCTGTATCTGTCCTATCTATCATTATTCCACAATCTGTCTAAATGACACTCTGTATCTGTCCTATCTATCATTATCCCTCAATCTATCTAAATGACACTCTGTATCTGTCCTATCTATCATTATTCCACAATCTATCTAAATGACACTCTGTATCTGTCCTATCTATCATTATTCCACAATCTATCTAAATGACACTCTGTATCTGTCCTATCTATCATTATTCCACAATCTATCTAAATGACACTCTGTATCTGTCCTATCTATCATTATTCCACAATCTATCTAAATGACACTCTGTATCTGTCCTATCTATCATTATTCCACAATCTATCTAAATGGCACTATGCATCTGTCCTATCTATCATTATCCCTCAATCTATCTAAATGGCACTCTGTATCTGTCCTATCTATCATTATTCCACAATCTATTTAAATGACACTCTGTATCTGTCCTATCTATCATTATTCCACAATCTGTCTAAATGACACTCTGTATCTGTCCTATCTATCATTATCCCTCAATCTATCTAAATGACACTCTGTATCTGTCCTATCTATCATTATTCCTCAATCTATCTAAATGACACTCTGTATCTGTCCTATCTATCATTATTCCTCAATCTATCTAAATGACACTCTGTATCAGTCTTATCTGTAACCTATCCCACTGTCTACCTTATTGTCGATGTCTCGGTTCTATCTTTCCTTTATACCTCTCAGATTATCTTAATGGTGCTGTCTCGGTCCTATTATTCACTTATCCCTTTCAGTCTAACGTATTGGCGACATGTCTCAAATATTCCTGCTTGTTAAAGTCTGCCGATCCACCTTTCTGGCAGTAATTATTGCTAGGACTTCTTTCCTGAGTATCAAATAAAGTAGAGAGAATATCAAATAAAGTAGAGAGAATATCAAATAAAGTAGAGAGAATATCAAAAAGACATTGACATTTCGACCTTTCAGACAAATAACAAAATCAGGGGGAGGGGGGGGGGGGGGGAGGGGGAGAATCATGACCTGAAACAGCAACAAATGAGAAGACATTTCAAAAAATGGGAAACGAAATATGAAATGTCAGAACTTAATAAACATACAATAAACCGCCGCCATCTGTCAGTTACACATTAATTTTCCTCGACTCCGTGATCTGTCAGGTACACATTAATTTTCCTCAACGCCGCGAACAGGCAGGTACCCATTAATTTTCATTGACGCCGTGATCCGTTAGGTACACATTAATTTTCATCGACTCCGTGATCCGTTAGGTACACATTAATTTTCATTGACGCCGTGATCCGTTAGGTACACATTAATTTTCATCGACTCCGTGATCAGTTAGGTACACATTAATTTTCATCGACTCCGTGATCCGTTAGGTACACATTAATTTTCATCGACTCCGTGATCCGTTAGGTACACATTAATTTTCGTCGACTCCGTGATCCGTTAGGTACACATTAATTTTCATTGACGCCGTGATCAGTTAGGTACACATTAATTTTCATCGACTCCGTGATCCGTTAGGTACACATTATTTTCATTGACGCCGTGATCAGTTAGGTACACATTAATTTTCATCGACTCCGTGATCCGTTAGGTACACATTAATTTTCATTGACGCCGTGATCAGTTAGGTACACATTAATTTTCATCGACTCCGTGATCCGTTAGGTACACATTAATTTTCATTGACTCTGTGATCCACAAGAGCAGACAGAGACAGACGAGAATTAAAGAGAAAGAGAGAGAACCAGTGGGGCGGCTTTCAAAGTCCTCAACGTTGTCGGCTGTCAGTCATAATGCCGGACAGCACTTAAGGGCTGTCATTGGACTGAGACTAATAACTGTGTATGTACGTGCGTGCGCGCATGTGTGTGTGTGCGTGTGAGTGCGTGCGTGTATGTGTGTGTGGCTGTGTGCGTGCGCGCGTGTGTATGTGTGTCTCAGTCTGCGTCATGAGAAAGCAACTGAAATGAAGACAAAGTGTCTGAAGGTTGTTGACACCGTCTCACACTTGCCCTTTGAACGTTGACCATTGCTGATGGTATCTCCACATTTATTGTCAACAGTTTTCTTGTAGCTGTACTTTCATTATCTGTTTGTTTATCTGATGTCCTATGTCGCTATCGGTCTCTTTCTATGATATGCCAGTTTGTTGTTATCAGTTTTATAACTGGATTGTCTTTTAAAGGTATGGTGGGATCTATTATGTAAAGTAAAGTAAAGTACCCCCGTCGGGTCAAATGGCATATAGGGAATATGGTGTTAGTGACCATCAATTTTACAGACCTTCAGCACATAATCTTTGGGGTAATGTGGTCGGTATTACGCCCGTGCCGATTTACTTTCCCAGAAAAAAATTCCGGTACCCATTTAAGGCTGGATGAACCTGGAAGCCGTCGGTTGTGATCGAACCCTACTTCTTGTCCTTTGTAGCCCAGTTCACTAACCACTGAGCTATCGCGGCTCCCTCTGGTGGAATATACAGTAATCAATAATGGGGTCTGCACGAAAAACATATTTTTTTAAAAGACGTAAAGAAATACGTAAATTAAATGTCGTGAATACAGTGGCACAACACCAGAAAAACGGTAAGAATAAAGATCCTGAGGACATATATTATTTCCGATACTAACATAAGGATCCCAACCTGCGGCTCCCAGGGTTCACCCAGCCTTAAATGGGCAACAAGTTTTTTTTTTCTGGGAAAGAAAGACGGCACTGGTCTACGTCAGAGACTGGCCACATTGTCCAGAAAATAATGTGCCGTTCCTCTATTGTAAAATAATGTGCCGCTCCTCTATTCTAAAATAATGTGACGTTCCCCTATTGTAAAATAATGTGACGTTCCCCTATTGTAAAATAATGTGACGTCCCTCTATTGTAAAAAAATGTGACGTTCCTCTATTGTAAAATAATGTGCCGTTCCCCTATTGTAAAATAATGTGCAGTTCCTCTATTGTAAAATAATGAGACGTTCCCCTATTGTAAAATAATGTGACGTTCCTCTATTGTAAAATAATGTGCCGTTCCCCTATTGTAAAATAATGTGCAGTTCCTCTATTGTAAAATAATGAGACGTTCCCCTATTGTAAAATAATGTGACGTTCCTCTATTGTAAAATAATGTGCCGTTCCCCTATTGTAAAATAATGTGCAGTTCCTCTATTGTAAAATAATGAGACGTTCCCCTATTGTAAAATAATGTGACGTTCCCCTATTGTAAAATAATGTGACTTTCCTCTATTGTAATATAATGTGACTTTCTTCTATTGTAAAATAATGTGACTTTCCTCTATTGTAAAATAATGTGACGTTCCTCTATTGTAAAATAATGTGACTTTCCTCTATTGTAAAATAATGTGACTTTCCTCTATTGTAAAATAATGTGACGTTCCTCTATTGTAAAATAATGTGCCGTTCCTCTATTGTAAAATAATGTGACGTTCCTCTATTGTAAAATAATGTGACGTTCCTCTATTGTAAAATAATGTGACGTTCCCCTATTGTAAAATGATGTGACTTTCCCCTATTGTAAAATAATGTGACTTTCCCCTATTGTAAAATAATGTGACTTTCCCTATTGTAAAATAATGTGACGTTCCCCTATTGTAAAATGATGTGACGTTCCCCTATTGTAAAATAATGTGACGTTCCCCTATTGTAAAATAATGTGCTGTTCCTCTATTGTAAAATAATGTGACGTTCCCCTATTGTAAAATAATGTGACTTTCCTCTATTGTAAAATAATGTGACTTTCCCCTATTGTAAAATAATGTGACGTTCCCCTATTGTAAAATAATGTGACGTTCCTCTATTGTAAAATAATGTGCCGCTCCTCTATTCTAAAATAATGTGACGTTCCCCTATTGTAAAATAATGTGACGTTCCCCTATTGTAAAATAATGTGACGTTCCTCTATTGTAAAATAATGTGACGTTCCTCTATTGTAAAATAATGTGCCGTTCCCCTATTGTAAAATAATGTGACGTTCCCCTATTGTAAAATAATGTGACGTTCCTCTATTGTAAAATAATGTGCCATTCCCCTATTGTAAAATAATGTGCCGTTCCCCTATTGTAAAATAATGTGACGTTCCCCTATTGTAAAATAATGTGCTGTTCCTCTATTGTAAAATAATGTGACGTTCCTCTATTGTAAAATAATGTGCCGTTCCCCTATTGTAAAATAATGTGACGTTCCTCTATTGTAAAATAATGTGACGTTCCCCTATTGTAAAATAATAAGACGTTCCCCTATTCTAAAATAATGTGCCGCTCCTCTATTGTAAAATAATGTGCCGTTCCCCTATTGTAAAATAATGTACTGTTCCTCTATTGTAAAATAATGTGACGTTACCCTATTGTAAAATAATGTGACTTTCCTCTATTGTAAAATAATGTGACTTTCCTCTATTGTAAAATAATGTGACTTTCCTCTATTGTAAAATAATGTGACGTTCCTCTATTGTAAAATAATGTGACTTTCCTCTATTGTAAAATAATGTGACTTTCCTCTATTGTAAAATAATGTGCCGTTCCTCTATTGTAAAATAATGTGACGTTCCTCTATTTTAAAATAATGTGACGTTCCTCTATTGTAAAATAATGTGACGTTCCTCTATTGTAAAATAATGTGACGTTCCCCTATTGTAAAATGATGTGACTTTCCCCTATTGTAAAATAATGTGACGTTCCCCTATTGTAAAATAATGTGACTTTCCCCTATTGTAAAATAATGTGACTTTCCCCTATTGTAAAATAATGTGACGTTCCCCTATTGTAAAATGATGTGACGTTCCCCTATTGTAAAATAATGTGACGTTCCCCTATTGTAAAATAATGTGCTGTTCCTCTATTGTAAAATAATGTGACGTTCCCCTATTGTAAAATAATGTGACTTTCCTCTATTGTAAAATAATGTGACTTTCCCCTATTGTAAAATAATGTGACGTTCCCCTATTGTAAAATAATGTGACGTTCCCCTATTGTAAAATAATGTGACGTTCCCCTATTGTAAAATAATGTGCTGTTCCTCTATTGTAAATAATGTGACGTTCCCCTATTGTAAAATAATGTGCTGTTCCCCTATTGTAAAATAATGTGCCGTTCCTCTATTGTAAAATAATGTGACTTTCCTCTATTGTAAAATAATGTGACTTTCCTCTATTGTAAAATAATGTGACTTTCCTCTATTGTAAAATAATGTGACTTTCCTCTATTGTAAAATAATGTGACGTTCCTCTATTGTAAAATAATGTGCCGTTCCCCTATTGTAAAATAATGTGACTTTCCTCTATTGTAAAATAATGTGACTTTCCTCTATTGTAAAATAAAGTGACTTTCCCCTATTGTAAAATAATGTGCCGTTCCCCTATTGTAAAATAATGTGACTTTCCTCTATTGTAAAATAATGTGCCGTTCCCCTATTGTAAAATAATGTGCCGTTCCTCTATTGTAAAATAATGTGCCGTTCCCCTATTGTAAAATAATGTGCCGTTCCCCTATTGTAAAATAATGTGCCGCTCCTCTATTGTAAAATAATGTGCCGTTCCTCTATTGTAAAATAATGTGACTTTCCTCTATTGTAAAATAATGTGACTTTCCTCTATTGTAAAATAATGTGACTTTCCTCTATTGTAAAATAATGTGCCGTTCCCCTATTGTAAAATAATGTGCCGTTCCCCTATTGTAAAATAATGTGCCGTTCCCCTATTGTAAAATAATGTGCCGTTCCCCTATTGTAAAATAATGTGCCGTTCCTCTATTGTAAAATAATGTGACTTTCCTCTATTGTAAAATAATGTGACTTTCCTCTATTGTAAAATAATGTGCCGTTCCCCTATTGTAAAATAATGTGACTTTACTCTATTGTAAAATAATGTGACTTTCCTCTATTGTAAAATAATGTGCCGTTCCCCTATTGTAAAATAATGTGACTTTCGTCTATTGTAAAAAAATGTGACTTTCCTCTATTGTAAAATAATGTGCCGTTCCCCTATTGTAAAATAATGTGCAGTTCCTCTATTGTAAAATAATGTGCAGTTCCCCTATTGTAAAATAATGTGACTTTCCTCTATTGTAAAATAATGTGACTTTCCTCTATTGTAAAATAATGTGCCGTTCCTCTATTGTAAAATAATGTGACGTTCCTCTATTGTAAAATAATGTGACGTTCCTCTATTGTAAAATAATGTGACGTTCCTCTATTGTAAAATAATGTGACGTTCCTCTATTGTAAAAAAATGTGGCGTTCCTCTATTGTAAAATAATGTGACGTTCCTCTATTGTAAAATAATGTGCAGTTCCCCTATTGTAAAATAATGTGCAGTTCCTCTATTGTAAAATAATGTGCAGTTCCCCTATTGTAAAATAATGTGCCGTTCCTCTATTGTAAAATAATGTGCCGTTCCTCTATTGTAAAATAATGTGACGTTCCCCTATTGTAAAATAATGTGCCGTTCCTCTATTGTAAAATAATGTGCCGTTCCTCTATTGTAAAATAATGTGACGTTCCCCTATTGTAAAATAATGTGCCGTTCCTCTATTGTAAAATAATGTGCCGTTCCCCTATTGTAAAATAATGTGCCGTTCCTCTATTGTAAAATAATGTGACGTTCCTCTATTGTAAAATAATGTGACGTTCCCCTATTGTAAAATAATGTGCAGTTCCTCTATTGTAAAATAATGTGCAGTTCCCCTATTGTAAAATAATGTGCTGTTCCTCTATTGTAAAATAATGTGACTTTCCTCTATTGTAAAATAATGTGCAGTTCCCCTATTGTAAAATAATGTGCAGTTACCCTATTGTAAAATAATGTGACGTTCCCCTATTGTAAAATAATGTGCCGTTCCCCTATTGTAAAATAATGTGACGTTCCTCTATTGTAAAATAATGTGACTTTCCTCTATTGTAAAATAATGTGACTTTCCTCTATTGTAAAATAATGTGACTTTCCACTATTGTAAAATAATGTGACTTTCCTCTATTGTAAAATAATGTGACGTTCCCCTATTGTAAAATAATGTGACGTTCCTCTATTGTAAAATAATGTGACGTTCCCCTATTGTAAAATAATGTGACTTTCCTCTATTGTAAAATAATGTGACGTTCCCCTATTGTAAAATAATGTGACGTTCCCCTATTGTAAAATAATGTGCTGTTCCTCTATTGTAAAATAATGTGACTTTCCTCTATTTTAAAATAATGTGACCTTCCTCTATTGTAAAATAATGTGACTTTCCTCTATTGTAAAATAATGTGACGTTCCTCTATTGTAAAATAATGTGACTTTCCTCTATTGTAAAATAATGTGACGTTTCCTTATTGTAAAATAATGTGCCGTTCCTCTATTGTAAAATAATGTGCCGTTCCCCTATTGTAAAATAATCGAACGTACCCCTATTGTAAAATAATGTGCCGTTCCCCTATTGTAAAATAATCGAACGTACCCCTATTGTAAAATAATGTGCCGTTCCCCTATTGTAAAATAATGTGACGTTCCCCTATTGTAAAATAATGTGCCGTTCCCCTATTGTAAAATAATGTGCTGTTCCCCTATTGTAAAATAATGTGACGTTCCCCTATTGTAAAATAATGTGCCGTTCCCTATTGTAAAATAATGTGCTGTTCCCCTATTGTAAAATAATGTGCTGTTCCCCTATTGTAAAAAAATGTGCCGTTCCTCTATTGTAAAATAATGTGCCGTTCCTCTATTGTAAAATAATGTGACGTTCCCCTATTCTAAAATAATGAGACGTTCCCCTATTGTAAAATAATGTGACGTTCCCCTATTGTAAAATAATGTGACGTTCCCCTATTGTAAAATAATGTACCGTTCCACTATAGTAAAATAATGTGACGTTCCCCTATTGTAAAATAATGTGCCGTTCCTCTATTGTAAAATAATGTGACGTTCCTCTATTGTAAAATAATGTGACGTTCCTCTATTGTAAAAAAATGTGCAGTTCCCCTATTGTAAAATAATGTGCAGTTCCTCTATTGTAAAATAATGTGCAGTTCCCCTATTGTAAAATAATGTGCAGTTACCCTGTTGTAAAATAATGTGCAGTTCCTCTATTGTAAAATAATGTGCCGTTCCTCTATTGTAAAATAATGTGACGTTCCCCTATTGTAAAATAATGTGCCGTTCCTCTATTGTAAAATAATGCGACGTTCCCATATTGTAAAATAATGTGCCGTTCCCCTATTGTAAAATAATGTGACGTTCCTCTATTGTAAAATAATGTGACTTTCCTCTATTGTAAAATAATGTGACTTTCCTCTATTGTAAAATAATGTGACTTTCCTCTATTGTAAAATAATGTGACTTTCCTCTATTGTAAAATAATGTGACGTTCCCCTATTGTAAAATAATGTGACGTTCCTCTATTGTAAAATAATGTGACGTTCCCCTATTGTAAAATAATGTGACTTTCCTCTATTGTAAAATAATGTGACGTTCCCCTATTGTAAAATAATGTGACGTTCCCCTATTGTAAAATAATGTGCTGTTCCTCTATTGTAAAATAATGTGACTTTCCTCTATTTTAAAATAATGTGACCTTCCTCTATTGTAAAATAATGTGACTTTCCTCTATTGTAAAATAATGTGACGTTCCTCTATTGTAAAATAATGTGACTTTCCTCTATTGTAAAATAATGTGACGTTTCCTTATTGTAAAATAATGTGCCGTTCCTCTATTGTAAAATAATGTGCCGTTCCCCTATTGTAAAATAATCGAACGTACCCCTATTGTAAAATAATGTGCCGTTCCCCTATTGTAAAATAATCGAACGTACCCCTATTGTAAAATAATGTGCCGTTCCCCTATTGTAAAATAATGTGACGTTCCCCTATTGTAAAATAATGTGCCGTTCCCCTATTGTAAAATAATGTGCTGTTCCCCTATTGTAAAATAATGTGACGTTCCCCTATTGTAAAATAATGTGCCGTTCCCCTATTGTAAAATAATGTGCTGTTCCCCTATTGTAAAATAATGTGCTGTTCCCTATTGTAAAAAAATGTGCCGTTCCTCTATTGTAAAATAATGTGCCGTTCCTCTATTGTAAAATAATGTGACGTTCCCCTATTCTAAAATAATGAGACGTTCCCCTATTGTAAAATAATGTGACGTTCCCCTATTGTAAAATAATGTGACGTTCCCCTATTGTAAAATAATGTACCGTTCCACTATAGTAAAATAATGTGACGTTCCCCTATTGTAAAATAATGTGCCGTTCCTCTATTGTAAAATAATGTGACGTTCCTCTATTGTAAAATAATGTGACGTTCCTCTATTGTAAAAAAATGTGCAGTTCCCCTATTGTAAAATAATGTGCAGTTCCTCTATTGTAAAATAATGTGCAGTTCCCCTATTGTAAAATAATGTGCAGTTACCCTGTTGTAAAATAATGTGCAGTTCCTCTATTGTAAAATAATGTGCCGTTCCTCTATTGTAAAATAATGTGACGTTCCCCTATTGTAAAATAATGTGCCGTTCCTCTATTGTAAAATAATGCGACGTTCCCATATTGTAAAATAATGTGCCGTTCCCCTATTGTAAAATAATGTGACGTTCCTCTATTGTAAAATAATGTGACTTTCCTCTATTGTAAAATAATGTGACTTTCCTCTATTGTAAAATAATGTGACTTTCCTCTATTGTAAAATAATGTGACTTTCCTCTATTGTAAAATAATGTGACGTTCCCCTATTGTAAAATAATGTGCTGTTCCTCTATTGTAAAATAATGTGACGTTCCCCTATTGTAAAATAATGTGACTTTCCTCTATTGTAAAATAATGTGACGTTCCCCTATTGTAAAATAATGTGACGTTCCCCTATTGTAAAATAATGTGCTGTTCCTCTATTGTAAAATAATGTGACTTTCCTCTATTGTAAAATAATGTGCAGTTCCCTTTTGTAAAATAATGTGCAGTTACCCTATTGTAAAATAATGTGCAGTTCCTCTATTGTAAAATAATGTGCCGTTCCTCTATTGTAAAATAATGTGACGTTCCCCTATTGTAAAATAATGTGCCGTTCCTCTATTGTAAAATAATGTGACGTTCCCCTATTGTAAAATAATGTGCCGTTCCCCTATTGTAAAATAATGTGACGTTCCTCTATTGTAAAATAATGTGACTTTCCTCTATTGTAAAATAATGTGACTTTCCTCTATTGTAAAATAATGTGACTTTCCTCTATTGTAAAATAATGTGACTTTCCTCTATTGTAAAATAATGTGACGTTCCCCTATTGTAAAATAATGTGCTGTTCCTCTATTGTAAAATAATGAGGCGTTCCCCTATTGTAAAATAATGTGACTTTCCTCTATTGTAAAATAATGTGACGTTCCCCTATTGTAAAATAATGTGACGTTCCCCTATTGTAAAATATTGTGCTGTTCCTCTATTGTAAAATAATGTGACTTTCCTCTATTGTAAAATAATGTGCTGTTCCTCTATTGTAAAATAATGTGACGTTCCCCTATTGTAAAATAATGTGCTGTTCCTCTATTGTAAAATAATGTGACGTTCCTCTATTGTAAAATAATGTGACGTTCCCCTATTGTAAAATAATGTGACGTTCCCCTATTGTAAAATAATGTGACTTTCCTCTATTGTAAAATAATGTGCCGTTCCCCTATTGTAAAATAATGTGACTTTCCTCTATTGTAAAATAATGTGACGTTCCTCTATTGTAAAATAATGTGACTTTCCTCTATTGTAAAATAATGTGACGTTCCTCTATTGTAAAATAATGTGACTTTCCTCTATTGTAAAATAATGTGACGTTCCTCTATAGTAAAATAATGTGCCGTTCCTCTATAGTAAAATAATGTGCCGTTCCCTATTGTAAAATAATGTGCCGTTCCCCTATTGTAAAATAATGTGACGTTCCCATATTGTAAAATAATGTGACGTTCCCCTATTGTAAAATAATGTGCCGTTCCTCTATTGTAAAATAATGTGCCGTTCCCCTATTGTAAAATAATGTGACGTTCCCCTATTGTAAAATAATGTGCCGTTCCTCTATTGTAAAATAATGTGACGTTCCCCTATTGTAAAATAATGTGCCGTTCCTCTATTGTAAAATAATGTGCCGTTCCTCTATTGTAAAATAATGTGACTTTCCTCTATTGTAAAATAATGTGCCGTTCCTCTATTGTAAAATAATGTGCCGTTCCCCTATTGTAAAATAATGTGCCGTTCCTCTATTGTAAAATAATGTGCCGTTCCTCTATTGTAAAATAATGTGCCGTTCCCCTATTGTAAAATAATGTGCTGTTCCTCTATTGTAAAATAATGTGACTTTCCTCTATTGTAAAATAATGTGCTGTTCCTCTATTGTAAAATAATGTGACGTTCCCCTATTGTAAAATAATGTGCTGTTCCTCTATTGTAAAATAATGTGACGTTCCTCTATTGTAAAATAATGTGACGTTCCCCTATTGTAAAATAATGTGACGTTCCCCTATTGTAAAATAATGTGACTTTCCTCTATTGTAAAATAATGTGCCGTTCCCCTATTGTAAAATAATGTGACTTTCCTCTATTGTAAAATAATGTGACTTTCCTCTATTGTAAAATAATGTGCTGTTCCCCTATTGTAAAATAATGTGACGTTCCTCTATAGTAAAATAATGTGCCGTTCCTCTATAGTAAAATAATGTGACTTTCCTCTATTGTAAAATAATGTGACGTTCCTCTATTGTAAAATAATGTGACTTTCCTCTATTGTAAAATAATGTGACGTTCCTCTATTGTAAAATAATGTGACTTTCCTCTATTGTAAAATAATGTGACGTTCCCCTATTGTAAAATAATGTGCCGTTCCTCTATAGTAAAATAATGTGCCGTTCCTTTATAGTAAAATAATGTGCCGTTCCCTATTGTAAAATAATGTGCCGTTCCCCTATTGTAAAATAATGTGACGTTCCCCTATTGTAAAATAATGTGCCGTTCCTCTATTGTAAAATAATGTGCTGTTCCTCTATTGTAAAATAATGTGACGTTCCCCTATTGTAAAATAATGTGACGTTCCCCTATTGTAAAATAATGTGACGTTCCCCTATTGTAAAATAATGTGACGTTCCCCTATTGTAAAATAATGTGACGTTCCTCTATTGTAAAATAATGTGACGTTCCCCTATTGTAAAATAATGTGACTTTCCTCTATTGTAAAATAATGTGACGTTCCCCTATTGTAAAATAATGTGCCGTTCCTCTATAGTAAAATAATGTGACGTTCCCCTATTGTAAAATAATGTGCCGTTCCTCTATTGTAAAATAATGTGACGTTCCTCTATTGTAAAATAATGTGACGTTCCTCTATTGTAAAATAATGTGCAGTTCCCCTATTGTAAAATAATGTGCAGTTCCTCTATTGTAAAATAATGTGCAGTTCCCCTATTGTAAAATAATGTGCAGTTACCCTATTGTAAAATAATGTGCAGTTCCTCTATTGTAAAATAATGTGCCGTTCCTCTATTGTAAAATAATGTGACGTTCCCCTATTGTAAAATAATGTGCCGTTCCTCTATTGTAAAATAATGTGACGTTCCCCTATTGTAAAATAATGTGCCGTTCCCCTATTGTAAAATAATGTGACGTTCCTCTATTGTAAAATAATGTGACTTTCCTCTATTGTAAAATAATGTGACTTTCCTCTATTGTAAAATAATGTGACTTTCCTCTATTGTAAAATAATGTGACTTTCCTCTATTGTAAAATAATGTGACGTTCCCCTATTGTAAAATAATGTGCTGTTCCTCTATTGTAAAATAATGTGACGTTCCCCTATTGTAAAATAATGTGACTTTCCTCTATTGTAAAATAATGTGACGTTCCCCTATTGTAAAATAATGTGACGTTCCCTAATGTAAAATAATGTGCTGTTCCTCTATTGTAAAATAATGTGACTTTCCTCTATTGTAAAATAATGTGCATTTCCCCTATTGTAAAATAATGTGCAGTTACCCTATTGTAAAATAATGTGCAGTTCCTCTATTGTAAAATAATGTGCCGTTCCTCTATTGTAAAATAATGTGACGTTCCCCTATTGTAAAATAATGTGCCGTTCCTCTATTGTAAAATAATGTGACGTTCCCCTATTGTAAAATAATGTGCCGTTCCCCTATTGTAAAATAATGTGACGTTCCTCTATTGTAAAATAATGTGACTTTCCTCTATTGTAAAATAATGTGACTTTCCTCTATTGTAAAATAATGTGACTTTCCTCTATTGTAAAATAATGTGACTTTCCTCTATTGTAAAATAATGTGACGTTCCCCTATTGTAAAATAATGTGCTGTTCCTCTATTGTAAAATAATGTGACGTTCCCCTATTGTAAAATAATGTGACTTTCCTCTATTGTAAAATAATGTGACGTTCCCCTATTGTAAAATAATGTGCTGTTCCTCTATTGTAAAATAATGTGACGTTCCTCTATTGTAAAATAATGTGACGTTCCCCTATTGTAAAATAATGTGACGTTCCCCTATTGTAAAATAATGTGACTTTCCTCTATTGTAAAATAATGTGCCGTTCCCCTATTGTAAAATAATGTGACTTTCCTCTATTGTAAAATAATGTGACGTTCCTCTATTGTAAAATAATGTGACTTTCCTCTATTGTAAAATAATGTGACGTTCCTCTATTGTAAAATAATGTGACTTTCCTCTATTGTAAAATAATGTGACGTTCCTCTATTGTAAAATAATGTGACTTTCCTCTATTGTAAAATAATGTGACGTTCCCCTATTGTAAAATAATGTGCCGTTCCTCTATAGTAAAATAATGTGCCGTTCCTCTATAGTAAAATAATGTGCCGTTCCCTATTGTAAAATAATGTGCCGTTCCCCTATTGTAAAATAATGTGACGTTCCCCTATTGTAAAATAATGTGACGTTCCCCTATTGTAAAATAATGTGCCGTTCCTCTATTGTAAAATAATGTGCCGTTCCCCTATTGTAAAATAATGTGACGTTCCCCTATTGTAAAATAATGTGCCGTTCCTCTATTGTAAAATAATGTGACGTTCCCCTATTGTAAAATAATGTGCCGTTCCTCTATTGTAAAATAATGTGCCGTTCCTCTATTGTAAAATAATGTGACTTTCCTCTATTGTAAAATAATGTGCCGTTCCTCTATTGTAAAATAATGTGCCGTTCCCCTATTGTAAAATAATGTGCCGTTCCTCTATTGTAAAATAATGTGCCGTTCCTCTATTGTAAAATAATGTGCCGTTCCCCTATTGTAAAATAATGTGCTGTTCCTCTATTGTAAAATAATGTGACTTTCCTCTATTGTAAAATAATGTGCTGTTCCTCTATTGTAAAATAATGTGACGTTCCCCTATTGTAAAATAATGTGCGTTCCTCTATTGTAAAATAATGTGACGTTCCTCTATTGTAAAATAATGTGACGTTCCCCTATTGTAAAATAATGTGACGTTCCCCTATTGTAAAATAATGTGACTTTCCTCTATTGTAAAATAATGTGCCGTTCCCCTATTGTAAAATAATGTGACTTTCCTCTATTGTAAAATAATGTGACTTTCCTCTATTGTAAAATAATGTGCTGTTCCCCTATTGTAAAATAATGTGACGTTCCTCTATAGTAAAATAATGTGCCGTTCCTCTATTGTAAAATAATGTGACTTTCCTCTATTGTAAAATAATGTGACGTTCCTCTATTGTAAAATAATGTGACTTTCCTCTATTGTAAAATAATGTGACGTTCCTCTATTGTAAAATAATGTGACTTTCCTCTATTGTAAAATAATGTGACGTTCCCCTATTGTAAAATAATGTGCCGTTCCTCTATAGTAAAATAATGTGCCGTTCCTTTATAGTAAAATAATGTGCCGTTCCCCTATTGTAAAATAATGTGCCGTTCCCCTATTGTAAAATAATGTGACGTTCCCTATTGTAAAATAATGTGCCGTTCCTCTATTGTAAAATAATGTGCTGTTCCTCTATTGTAAAATAATGTGACGTTCCCCTATTGTAAAATAATGTGACGTTCCCCTATTGTAAAATAATGTGACGTTCCCCTATTGTAAAATAATGTGACGTTCCCCTATTGTAAAATAATGTGACGTTCCTCTATTGTAAAATAATGTGACGTTCCCCTATTGTAAAATAATGTGACTTTCCTCTATTGTAAAATAATGTGACGTTCCCCTATTGTAAAATAATGTGCCGTTCCTCTATAGTAAAATAATGTGACGTTCCCCTATTGTAAAATAATGTGCCGTTCCTCTATTGTAAAATAATGTGACGTTCCTCTATTGTAAAATAATGTGACGTTCCTCTATTGTAAAATAATGTGCAGTTCCCCTATTGTAAAATAATGTGCAGTTCCTCTATTGTAAAATAATGTGCAGTTCCCCTATTGTAAAATAATGTGCAGTTACCCTATTGTAAAATAATGTGCAGTTCCTCTATTGTAAAATAATGTGCCGTTCCTCTATTGTAAAATAATGTGACGTTCCCCTATTGTAAAATAATGTGCCGTTCCTCTATTGTAAAATAATGTGACGTTCCCCTATTGTAAAATAATGTGCCGTTCCCCTATTGTAAAATAATGTGACGTTCCTCTATTGTAAAATAATGTGACTTTCCTCTATTGTAAAATAATGTGACTTTCCTCTATTGTAAAATAATGTGACTTTCCTCTATTGTAAAATAATGTGACTTTCCTCTATTGTAAAATAATGTGACGTTCCCCTATTGTAAAATAATGTGCTGTTCCTCTATTGTAAAATAATGTGACGTTCCCCTATTGTAAAATAATGTGACTTTCCTCTATTGTAAAATAATGTGACGTTCCCCTATTGTAAAATAATGTGACGTTCCCCTAATGTAAAATAATGTGCTGTTCCTCTATTGTAAAATAATGTGACTTTCCTCTATTGTAAAATAATGTGCATTTCCCCTATTGTAAAATAATGTGCAGTTACCCTATTGTAAAATAATGTGCAGTTCCTCTATTGTAAAATAATGTGCCGTTCCTCTATTGTAAAATAATGTGACGTTCCCCTATTGTAAAATAATGTGCCGTTCCTCTATTGTAAAATAATGTGACGTTCCCCTATTGTAAAATAATGTGCCGTTCCCCTATTGTAAAATGATGTGACGTTCCTCTATTGTAAAATAATGTGACTTTCCTCTATTGTAAAATAATGTGACTTTCCTCTATTGTAAAATAATGTGACTTTCCTCTATTGTAAAATAATGTGACTTTCCTCTATTGTAAAATAATGTGACGTTCCCCTATTGTAAAATAATGTGCTGTTCCTCTATTGTAAAATAATGTGACGTTCCCCTATTGTAAAATAATGTGACTTTCCTCTATTGTAAAATAATGTGACGTTCCCCTATTGTAAAATAATGTGACGTTCCCCTATTGTAAAATAATGTGCTGTTCCTCTATTGTAAAATAATGTGACTTTCCTCTATTGTAAAATAATGTGCTGTTCCTCTATTGTAAAATAATGTGACGTTCCCCTATTGTAAAATAATGTGCTGTTCCACTATTGTAAAATAATGTGACGTTCCTCTATTGTAAAATAATGTGACGTTCCCCTATTGTAAAATAATGTGACGTTCCCCTATTGTAAAATAATGTGACTTTCCTCTATTGTAAAATAATGTGTCGTTCCCCTATTGTAAAATAATGTGACTTTCCTCTATTGTAAAATAATGTGACTTTCCTCTATTGTAAAATAATGTGCTGTTCCCCTATTGTAAAATAATGTGACGTTCCTCTATTGTAAAATAATGTGCCGTTCCTCTATAGTAAAATAATGTGACGTTCCTCTATTGTAAAATAATGTGACTTTCCTCTATTGTAAAATAATGTGACGTTCCTCTATTGTAAAATAATGTGACTTTCCTCTATTGTAAAATAATGTGACGTTCCCCTATTGTAAAATAATGTGCTGTTCCTCTATTGTAAAATAATGTGACGTTCCCCTATTGTAAAATAATGTGACTTTCCTCTATTGTAAAATAATGTGACGTTCCCCTATTGTAAAATAATGTGACGTTCCCCTATTGTGTAATAATGTGCTGTTCCTCTATTGTAAAATAATGTGACTTTCCTCTATTGTAAAATAATGTGCTGTTCCTCTATTGTAAAATAATGTGACGTTCCCCTATTGTAAAATAATGTGCTGTTCCTCTATTGTAAAATAATGTGACTTTCCTCTATTGTAAAATAATGTGACGTTGCTCTATTGTAAAATAATGTGACTTTCCTCTATTGTAAAATAATGTGACGTTCCCCTATTGTAAAATAATGTGCCGTTCCTCTATAGTAAAATAATGTGCCGTTCCTCTATAGTAAAATAATGTGACTTTCCTCTATTTAAAATAATGTGCCATTCCTCTATTGTAAAATAATGTGCCGTTCCTCTATAGTAAAATAATGTGACGTTCCTCTATTGTAAAATAATGTGACGTTCCTCTATTGTAAAATAATGTGACGTTCCTCTATTGTAAAATAATGTGACGTTCCTCTATTGTAAAATAATGTGACGTTCCCCTATAGTAAAATAATGTGACGTTCCTCTATAGTAAAATAATGTGACGTTCCTCTGTAGTAAAATAATGTGACGTTCCCCTATTGTAAAATAATGTGACTTTCCCCTATTGTAAAATAATGTGCCGTTCCCCTATTGTAAAATAATGTGACGTTCCCCTATAGTAAAATAATGTGCTGTTCCTCTATTGTAAAATAATGTGACGTTCCCCTATTGTAAAATAATGTGACGTTCCTCTATAGTAAAATAATGTGACTTTCCTCTATTGTAAAATAATGTGACGTTCCCCTATAGTAAAATAATGTGACGTTCCTCTATAGTAAAATAATGTGACGTTCCTCTGTAGTAAAATAATGTGACGTTCCCCTATAGTAAAATAATGTGACTTTCCCCTATTGTAAAATAATGTGCCGTTCCCCTATTGTAAAATAATGTGACGTTCCCCTATAGTAAAATAATGTGCTGTTCCTCTATTGTAAAATAATGTGACGTTCCCCTATTGTAAAATAATGTGACGTTCCTCTATAGTAAAATAATGTGACTTTCCCCTATTGTAAAATAATGTGACGTTCCCCTATTGTAAAATAATGTGACTTTCCCCTATTGTAAAATAATGTGACGTTCCTCTATAGTAAAATAATGTGCTGGTCCTCTATTGTAAAATAATGTGACGTTCCCCTATTGTAAAATAATGTGACTTCCCCTATAGTAAAATAATGTGACGTTCTCCTATTGTAAAATAATGTGACGTTCCTCTATTGTAAAATAATGTGACGTTCCTCTATTGTAAAATAATGTGCAGTTCCTCTATTTTAAAATAATGTGCAGTTCCTCTATTTTAAAATAATGTGCCGTTCCTCTATTGTAAAATAATGTGACGTTCCTCTATTGTAAAATAATGTGCCGCTCCTCTATTGTAAAATAATGTGCCGCTCCTCTATTGTAAAATAATGTGCCGTTCCTCTATTGTGTAATAATGTGACGTTCCTCTATTGTAAAATAATGTGCAGTTCCTCTATTGCAAAATAATGTGACGTTCCTCTATTGTAAAATAATGTGCAGTTCCTCTATTTTAAAATAATGTGCAGTTCCTCTATTTTAAAATAATGTGCCGTTCCTCTATTGTAAAATAATGTGACGTTCCCCTATTGAAAAATAATGTGACTTTCCTCTATTGTAAAATAATGTGACGTTTTCCTATTGTAAAATAATGTGCCGTTCCTCTATTGTGTAATAATGTGACGTTCCTCTATTGTAAAATAATGTGCAGTTACTCTATTTTAAAATAATGTGCCGTTCCTCTATTGTAAAATAATGTGACGTTCCCCTATTGTAAAATAATGTGCCGTTCCTCTATTGTAAAATAATGTGCAGTTCCTCTATTTTAAAATAATGTGCTGTTCCTCTATTGTAAAATAATGTGACGTTCCTCTATTGTAAAATAATGTGTCGTTCCTCTATAGTAAAATAATGTGCCGTTCCTCTATTGTAAAATAATGTGACGTTCCCCTATTGTAAAATAATGTGACGTTCCCCTATTGTAAAATAATGTGACGTTCCCCTATTGTAAAATAATGTGCCGTTGCTCTATTGTAAAATAATGTGACTTTCCTCTATTGTAAAATAATGTGACGTTCCCCTATTGTAAAATAATGTGACGTTCATCTATTGTAAAATAATGTGACGTTCCTCTATAGTAAAATAATGTGACGTTCCTCTATAGTAAAATAATGTGACGTTCCTCTATAGTAAAATAATGTGACGTTCCTCTATAGTAAAATAATGTGCAGTTCCTCTATTTTAAAATAATGTGCCGTTCCCCTATTGTAAAATAATGTGACGTTCCCCTATTGTAAAATAATGTGCTGTTCCTCTATTGTAAAATAATGTGCTGTTCCTCTATTGTAAAATAATGTGACGTTCCTCTATTGTAAAATAATGTTCTGTTCCTCTATTGTAAAATAATGTGCTGTTCCCCTATTGTAAAATAATGTGACGTTCCCTATTGTAAAATAATGTGACGTTCCCCTATTGTAAAATAATGAGACGTTCCCCTATTGTAAAATAATGTGACGTTCCCCTATAGTAAAATAATGTGACGTTCCCCTATTGTAAAATAATGTGACGTTCCCCTATTGTAAAATAATGTGACGTTCCTCTATTGTAAAATAATGTGACGTTCCTCTATTGTAAAATAATGTGACTTTCCTCTATTGTAAAATAATGTGACTTTCCTCTGTTGTAAAATAATGTGACGTTCCTCTATTGTAAAATAATGTGACGTTCCTCTATTGTAAAATAATGTGACGTTCCTCTATTGTAAAATAATGTGACGTTCCCCTATTGTAAAATAATGTGACGTTCCCCTATTGTAAAATAATGTGACGTTCCCCTATTGTAAAATAATGTGCCGTTCCTCTATTGTAAAATAATGTGCCGTTCCTCTATTGTAAAATAATGTGACGTTCCCCTATTGTAAAATAATGTGACGTTCCCCTATTGTAAAATAATGTGACGTTCCCCTATTGTAAAATAATGTGCCGTTCCTCTATTGTAAAATAATGTGCCGTTCCTCTATTGTAAAATAATGTGACGTTCCCCTATTTAAAATAATGTGCCGTTCCTCTATTGTAAAATAATGTGCCGTTCCCCTATTGTAAAATAATGTGACGTTCCCCTATTGTAAAATAATGTGACGTTCCCCTATTGTAAAATAATGTGACTTTCCTCTATTGTAAAATAATGTGACGTTCCACTATTGTAAAATAATGTGACGTTCCCCTATTGTAAAATAATGTGACGTTCCCCTATTGTAAAATAATGTGACGTTCCCCTATTGTAAAATAATGTGACTTTCCTCTATTGTAAAATAATGTGACGTTCCTCTATTGTAAAATAATGTGACGTTCCCCTATTGTAAAATAATGTGCCGTTCCTCTATTAGTAAATGATTTGCACAAACATCCTCTTCTCACATCATGTTCTCTATAAACCAACACGTGACATCACGGCTCTCTTTCTTTCTTTTCTACTTCTTCCACATAGCCTAAAGACCCTAACATTGCATAGAACTTGCTTGTAGCTTACCATATACATGTTTGCGACAAGCAGACAATTGCAATACTTCATCCACATTAAAAGACGCGCTAGGGTAGAAGGAAAAAACAAATGAAGGCCGGGTTCTTGTGAAACGAGAAATGTGTACACTAAGAAGATGCTGTTTCCAATTCATTGAAGAGACCTTAAACTGTACACAGAGAATGGAGACAGTTTGCTGGTAGACAAAGAGTCCTTCAAACAGGATGTGATCAATGCAACGTTCTGAAAAAGATACGAGATTGCATGAGATGGTGATTCTACAGCACCAGTTCTTAATGTCAACGATTTCTTTTATAGCAGTCCACATTTTCTTCCTCGCATGTTGCACATGGTTAGTTTTATAGTCTCTATTATGTGCCAATAAGCTAATTGTTTTGTGTGTTACTCTCTATCACAGTTTTTATATGTCAGTATTTAGTTGATCATCTGCTGTAGTTTTTATATCATCAAGTACCGGGCCTGCTGGCGTAGGTGATCATGTCTCTCCACAACTTTCGATCTCGGCAGTTATTTATCATTTCTGTTGTTGACCTTCTGCCAAGCCATTCTCTTAATTTTTCTTTTTGCTTTCCTCTATCTCTTCGTCCCTCAATTTTTCCAGTTGTTACAATATATTCCAGTTGTTATCTTCCCATTACATGGCCAAAAAATGATGATTGTCTCTTCCTAATATTGGAAATTATCTCTCTTGTTGCTTTGACCTCTCTCAGAACATCTTCATTAGTCTTCTTAGCTGTCCTTGGTGCTCTCAACATTCTTCTGTAAAACCACATTTCTACAGACTCCAGTGATTTTCTTGTTTGTTTTCCTATTGTCCGTGATTCGCATCCATATGTTAAGACTGGCTCTACATAACATTTAAGAACTCTTTTTCTTGTTTCTATTGTCAAAAATGGATTGTATAGCATCTTCCTCATTTTTTGGAAAGCTGCTTTTGCCTGAGCCATTCTGCATCTCACCTCTTTTGTACATCTTCCGTCTGAGGTTAACAAAGTTCCCAAATATTTAAACTCATTTACCTGTTTTAATATTGTTCCACTTGTCTTTATTTTGCACTGAGGGGATGTCTTTTTCTTTGTTGTTACCATTACCTCTGTATTTTTGCTATTAAGGCTGAATCCTTTACTTTTGCTTTCTCTCACTATAATGTCCAACATTTCTTGTAACTCATTTTCACTCTTAGCAATTAAGACAGTTTCATCAGCATACCTTAGATTATTGTGGCGATTCATGATTGTACAAAGAAATTACGACGGTGGTTTTCTGTTGCCTTCCGTCGATTTGTTTAGGGTTGGCTCCACTAGCCTTTGACTAAAAAGTCTCACCCACAAGAGAGTGGGGTTGTTTTACTTCGGGGTACCCTCCCTTAGCCTTTTACTCTCCCGAGCTTACCTGCAAGGCAGCAGGGCAGCCACAGGTTGTACTGTTTACTGTATACAGTAGCGGGTAAAATTACCCGACCTGACAAACTTAGACACGTTTTCATATTTCAGTATTCAGTTGATTATCTGCTGTACTTTTTATTTAACAGTATTTAGTTGATCATTTATTATAGTTTTTATATATTCATTTTGAATTTATCATTTTGTGCAGTTTTTATTTATTATGACTTAAATTCTAGTCCAGTTGCTGTTTTTGTTAATATGTTAATGCATTTTTCTGACTTTATTTCTCGGTTTATATTATGTTTCTGTTTTATTTAGATTGTTTCTCCTGCTGCATTTTTCTTACATCGGTTTCTAGTTTATCGTTTAATGTATTTATTTAACAGAAACTTTAAGCGCTTACAATTTAAAATAATAAAAATTATCGACACATTTGTAAATTAATCGTCTTTTGCTATTAGTTTTCCGACATTCGATTGTTAGTTTATTGTTGAATCCACGATATTTGATAACTCATTTCTTCGACTTAATCCACGTTCCCTGTAAGCAGACCGGTTAGAGCAACACATCCGGGACGATGAAAGCTCAGAGGTCTGGTGTCATTTCTACACTTCTCTTTTGTTGTGAGGTTATATGTGTTCATTCTTGACACTTCATGTTCACTTTTGTTGTGAGGTTATATTTGTTCATTCTTGACACTTCATGTTCACTTTTGCAGCTCTCCTTCTTGTTGTTGACTGTTCACCCACCAGCTGCTTCACTTCATCCGACTCCTCCACCATCTCATATCTGCCCTCAGATGACATTGTGTGGGCATATGTGGCAGCGTCCACGTGTTACTTCAATTTCATCATCATCATCAAGTACCGGGCCTGCTGGCGTAGGTGATCATGTCTCCCCACAACTTTCGATCTCGACAGTTATTTATCATTTCTGTTGTTGAACTTCTGCCAAAGCCATTCTCTTAAGCTGTCTAGTATTTTTTTTTCTTTTTGCCTCCCTCTATCTTTATTTCCTTACAGTAGCTTGATGACGATCGGGTATCACCTGTAGCACATGATGTCTCCTACCGAACGAGGGTTTTCCCATTGGAATCCCCCTTAACGTTTGTGGCGATTCATGAATGTACAAAGAAGTTAGACGGTGGTTTTCTGTTGTCTTCCGTCGGTTTGTTTACGGTTGGCTCCGCTAGCCTAAGTCTCAACCACAAGGCAGTGGGGTTGTTTTACTTCGGGGTACCCTCCCTTAGTCTTTTACTCTCCCGAGCTCACCTGCAAGGCAGCAGGGCAGCCACAGGTTGCACTGTTTATCAAATAAAAATAACTCATTTTACTATCAGAAATACTTCAATTTAGCGACCGAAAAATGCTAGCAGACAGAGGGTAACATCTTGACCAATATAGACTAAAACAGGATATCATATAGACAGTAAGCTTATCATGCTAGCTAGTCCAGGAGTAACCCTGTCAAGAATCACATGGGTAGAGCTGTCGTGATTTGGAAATGACCAGGCAATGAACCTGCGGAAGAGATTATTCTGTTACGTTCAAATTAAGTTAACTAGAACGTATGTTAATGATAATGCGTCTTTACGTAGAACATGCTTGGAGTCAATGAAATTAGCTGAACAACTACTCCCCTACAATAGGAATAGGCAAGAGTGTTATCTTCTTCTTCTACCTTTCAACTCCCTGTGGAGCAAAGGTCATCAACAAATACTTTCATCTCTCTGTTAGCAAAGGTCTTCAACAAATACTTTCATCTCTCTGTGGAGCAAAGGTCTTCAACAAATACTTAAAAAAATGTAAAATAATGTGACGTTCCTCTATTGTAAAATAATGTGACGTTCCCCTATTGTAAAATAATGTGCCGTTCCTCTATAGTAAAATAATGTGACGTTCCCCTATAGTAAAATAATGTGACGTTCCTCTATTGTAAAATAATGTGACGTTCCTCTATAGTAAAATAATGTGACGTTCCTCTGTAGTAAAATAATGTGACGTTCCCCTATTGTAAAATAATGTGACTTTCCCCTATTGTAAAATAATGTGACGTTCCCCTATTGTAAAATAATGTGACTTTCCTCTATTGTAAAATAATGTGTCGTTCCCCTATTGTAAAATAATGTGACTTTCCTCTATTGTAAAATAATGTGACTTTCCTCTATTGTAAAATAATGTGCTGTTCCCCTATTGTAAAATAATGTGACGTTCCTCTATAGTAAAATAATGTGCCGTTCCTCTATAGTAAAATAATGTGACGTTCCTCTATTGTAAAATAATGTGACTTTCCTCTATTGTAAAATAATGTGACGTTCCTCTATTGTAAAATAATGTGACTTTCCTCTATTGTAAAATAATGTGACGTTCCCCTATTGTAAAATAATGTGCTGTTCCTCTATTGTAAAATAATGTGACGTTCCCCTATTGTAAAATAATGTGACTTTCCTCTATTGTAAAATAATGTGACGTTCCCCTATTGTAAAATAATGTGACGTTCCCCTATTGTGTAATAATGTGCTGTTCCTCTATTGTAAAATAATGTGACTTTCCTCTATTGTAAAATAATGTGCTGTTCCTCTATTGTAAAATAATGTGACGTTCCCCTATTGTAAAATAATGTGCTGTTCCTCTATTGTAAAATAATGTGACTTTCCTCTATTGTAAAATAATGTGACGTTCCTCTATTGTAAAATAATGTGACTTTCCTCTATTGTAAAATAATGTGACGTTCCCCTATTGTAAAATAATGTGCCGTTCCTCTATAGTAAAATAATGTGCCGTTCCTCTATAGTAAAATAATGTGACGTTCCCCTATTGTAAAAAAATGTGCCGTTCCCCTATTGTAAAATAATGTGACGTTCCCCTATTGTAAAATAATGTGACGTTCCCCTATTGTAAAATAATGTGCCGTTCCTCTATTGTAAAATAATGTGCCGTTCCCCTATTGTAAAATAATCTGACGTTCCCCTATTGTAAAATAATGTGCCGTTCCTCTATTGTAAAATAATGTGACGTTCCCCTATTGTAAAATAATGTGCCGTTCCTCTATTGTAAAATAATGTGCCGTTCCTCTATTGTAAAATAATGTGACTTTCCTCTATTTTAAAATAATGTGCCATTCCTCTATTGTAAAATAATGTGCCGTTCCTCTATAGTAAAATAATGTGACGTTCCTCTATTGTAAAATAATGTGACGTTCCTCTATTGTAAAATAATGTGACGTTCCTCTATTGTAAAATAATGTGACGTTCCTCTATTGTAAAATAATGTGACGTTCCCCTATAGTAAAATAATGTGACGTTCCTCTATAGTAAAATAATGTGACGTTCCTCTGTAGTAAAATAATGTGACGTTCCCCTATTGTAAAATAATGTGACTTTCCCCTATTGTAAAATAATGTGCCGTTCCCCTATTGTAAAATAATGTGACGTTCCCCTATAGTAAAATAATGTGCTGTTCCTCTATTGTAAAATAATGTGACGTTCCCCTATTGTAAAATAATGTGACGTTCCTCTATAGTAAAATAATGTGACTTTCCTCTATTGTAAAATAATGTGACGTTCCCCTATAGTAAAATAATGTGACGTTCCTCTATAGTAAAATAATGTGACGTTCCTCTGTAGTAAAATAATGTGACGTTCCCCTATAGTAAAATAATGTGACTTTCCCCTATTGTAAAATAATGTGCCGTTCCCCTATTGTGAAATAATGTGACGTTCCCCTATAGTAAAATAATGTGCTGTTCCTCTATTGTAAAATAATGTGACGTTCCCCTATTGTAAAATAATGTGACGTTCCTCTATAGTAAAATAATGTGACTTTCCCCTATTGTAAAATAATGTGACGTTCCCCTATTGTAAAATAATGTGACTTTCCCCTATTGTAAAATAATGTGACGTTCCTCTATAGTAAAATAATGTGCTGGTCCTCTATTGTAAAATAATGTGACGTTCCCCTATTGTAAAATAATGTGACTTTCCCCTATAGTAAAATAATGTGACGTTCTCCTATTGTAAAATAATGTGACGTTCCTCTATTGTAAAATAATGTGACGTTCCTCTATTGTAAAATAATGTGCAGTTCCTCTATTTTAAAATAATGTGCAGTTCCTCTATTTTAAAATAATGTGCCGTTCCTCTATTGTAAAATAATGTGACGTTCCTCTATTGTAAAATAATGTGCCGCTCCTCTATTGTAAAATAATGTGCCGCTCCTCTATTGTAAAATAATGTGCCGTTCCTCTATTGTGTAATAATGTGACGTTCCTCTATTGTAAAATAATGTGCAGTTCCTCTATTGCAAAATAATGTGACGTTCCTCTATTGTAAAATAATGTGCAGTTCCTCTATTTTAAAATAATGTGCAGTTCCTCTATTTTAAAATAATGTGCCGTTCCTCTATTGTAAAATAATGTGACGTTCCCCTATTGAAAAATAATGTGACTTTCCTCTATTGTAAAATAATGTGACGTTCCCCTATTGTAAAATAATGTGCCGTTCCTCTATTGTGTAATAATGTGACGTTCCTCTATTGTAAAATAATGTGCAGTTACTCTATTTTAAAATAATGTGCCGTTCCTCTATTGTAAAATAATGTGACGTTCCCCTATTGTAAAATAATGTGCCGTTCCTCTATTGTAAAATAATGTGCAGTTCCTCTATTTTAAAATAATGTGCTGTTCCTCTATTGTAAAATAATGTGACGTTCCTCTATTGTAAAATAATGTGTCGTTCCTCTATAGTAAAATAATGTGCCGTTCCTCTATTGTAAAATAATGTGACGTTCCCCTATTGTAAAATAATGTGACGTTCCCCTATTGTAAAATAATGTGACGTTCCCCTATTGTAAAATAATGTGCCGTTGCTCTATTGTAAAATAATGTGACTTTCCTCTATTGTAAAATAATGTGACGTTCCCCTATTGTAAAATAATGTGACGTTCATCTATTGTAAAATAATGTGACGTTCCTCTATAGTAAAATAATGTGACGTTCCTCTATAGTAAAATAATGTGACGTTCCTCTATAGTAAAATAATGTGACGTTCCTCTATAGTAAAATAATGTGCAGTTCCTCTATTTTAAAATAATGTGCCGTTCCCCTATTGTAAAATAATGTGACGTTCCCCTATTGTAAAATAATGTGCTGTTCCTCTATTGTAAAATAATGTGCTGTTCCTCTATTGTAAAATAATGTGACGTTCCTCTATTGTAAAATAATGTTCTGTTCCTCTATTGTAAAATAATGTGCTGTTCCCCTATTGTAAAATAATGTGACGTTCCCCTATTGTAAAATAATGTGACGTTCCCCTATTGTAAAATAATGAGACGTTCCCCTATTGTAAAATAATGTGACGTTCCCCTATAGTAAAATAATGTGACGTTCCCCTATTGTAAAATAATGTGACGTTCCCCTATTGTAAAATAATGTGACGTTCCTCTATTGTAAAATAATGTGACGTTCCTCTATTGTAAAATAATGTGACTTTCCTCTATTGTAAAATAATGTGACTTTCCTCTGTTGTAAAATAATGTGACGTTCCTCTATTGTAAAATAATGTGACGTTCCTCTATTGTAAAATAATGTGACGTTCCTCTATTGTAAAATAATGTGACGTTCCCCTATTGTAAAATAATGTGACGTTCCCCTATTGTAAAATAATGTGACGTTCCCCTATTGTAAAATAATGTGCCGTTCCTCTATTGTAAAATAATGTGCCGTTCCTCTATTGTAAAATAATGTGACGTTCCCCTATTGTAAAATAATGTGACGTTCCCCTATTGTAAAATAATGTGACGTTCCCCTATTGTAAAATAATGTGCCGTTCCTCTATTGTAAAATAATGTGCCGTTCCTCTATTGTAAAATAATGTGACGTTCCCCTATTTAAAATAATGTGCCGTTCCTCTATTGTAAAATAATGTGCCGTTCCCCTATTGTAAAATAATGTGACGTTCCCCTATTGTAAAATAATGTGACGTTCCCCTATTGTAAAATAATGTGACTTTCCTCTATTGTAAAATAATGTGACGTTCCACTATTGTAAAATAATGTGACGTTCCCCTATTGTAAAATAATGTGACGTTCCCCTATTGTAAAATAATGTGACGTTCCCCTATTGTAAAATAATGTGACTTTCCTCTATTGTAAAATAATGTGACGTTCCTCTATTGTAAAATAATGTGACGTTCCCCTATTGTAAAATAATGTGCCGTTCCTCTATTAGTAAATGATTTGCACAAACATCCTCTTCTCACATCATGTTCTCTATAAACCAACACGTGACATCACGGCTCTCTTTCTTTCTTTTCTACTTCTTCCACATAGCCTAAAGACCCTAACATTGCATAGAACTTGCTTGTAGCTTACCATATACATGTTTGCGACAAGCAGACAATTGCAATACTTCATCCACATTAAAAGACGCGCTAGGGTAGAAGGAAAAAACAAATGAAGGCCGGGTTCTTGTGAAACGAGAAATGTGTACACTAAGAAGATGCTGTTTCCAATTCATTGAAGAGACCTTAAACTGTACACAGAGAATGGAGACAGTTTGCTGGTAGACAAAGAGTCCTTCAAACAGGATGTGATCAATGCACGTTCTGAAAAAGATACGAGATTGCATGAGATGGTGATTCTACAGCACCAGTTCTTAATGTCAACGATTTCTTTTATAGCAGTCCACATTTTCTTCCTCGCATGTTGCACATGGTTAGTTTTATAGTCTCTATTATGTGCCAATAAGCTAATTGTTTTGTGTGTTACTCTCTATCACAGTTTTTATATGTCAGTATTTAGTTGATCATCTGCTGTAGTTTTTATATCATCAAGTACCGGGCCTGCTGGCGTAGGTGATCATGTCTCTCCACAACTTTCGATCTCGGCAGTTATTTATCATTTCTGTTGTTGACCTTCTGCCAAGCCATTCTCTTAATTTTTCTTTTTGCTTTCCTCTATCTCTTCGTCCCTCAATTTTTCCAGTTGTTACAATATATTCCAGTTGTTATCTTCCCATTACATGGCCAAAAAATGATGATTGTCTCTTCCTAATATTGGAAATTATCTCTCTTGTTGCTTTGACCTCTCTCAGAACATCTTCATTAGTCTTCTTAGCTGTCCTTGGTGCTCTCAACATTCTTCTGTAAAACCACATTTCTACAGACTCCAGTGATTTTCTTGTTTGTTTTCCTATTGTCCGTGATTCGCATCCATATGTTAAGACTGGCTCTACATAACATTTAAGAACTCTTTTTCTTGTTTCTATTGTCAAAAATGGATTGTATAGCATCTTCCTCATTTTTTGGAAAGCTGCTTTTGCCTGAGCCATTCTGCATCTCACCTCTTTTGTACATCTTCCGTCTGAGGTTAACAAAGTTCCCAAATATTTAAACTCATTTACCTGTTTTAATATTGTTCCACTTGTCTTTATTTTGCACTGAGGGGATGTCTTTTTCTTTGTTGTTACCATTACCTCTGTATTTTTGCTATTAAGGCTGAATCCTTTACTTTTGCTTTCTCTCACTATAATGTCCAACATTTCTTGTAACTCATTTTCACTCTTAGCAATTAAGACAGTTTCATCAGCATACCTTAGATTATTGTGGCGATTCATGATTGTACAAAGAAATTACGACGGTGGTTTTCTGTTGCCTTCCGTCGATTTGTTTAGGGTTGGCTCCACTAGCCTTTGACTAAAAAGTCTCACCCACAAGAGAGTGGGGTTGTTTTACTTCGGGGTACCCTCCCTTAGCCTTTTACTCTCCCGAGCTTACCTGCAAGGCAGCAGGGCAGCCACAGGTTGTACTGTTTACTGTATACAGTAGCGGGTAAAATTACCCGACCTGACAAACTTAGACACGTTTTCATATTTCAGTATTCAGTTGATTATCTGCTGTACTTTTTATTTAACAGTATTTAGTTGATCATTTATTATAGTTTTTATATATTCATTTTGAATTTATCATTTTGTGCAGTTTTTATTTATTATGACTTAAATTCTAGTCCAGTTGCTGTTTTTGTTAATATGTTAATGCATTTTTCTGACTTTATTTCTCGGTTTATATTATGTTTCTGTTTTATTTAGATTGTTTCTCCTGCTGCATTTTTCTTACATCGGTTTCTAGTTTATCGTTTAATGTATTTATTTAACAGAAACTTTAAGCGCTTACAATTTAAAATAATAAAAATTATCGACACATTTGTAAATTAATCGTCTTTTGCTATTAGTTTTCCGACATTCGATTGTTAGTTTATTGTTGAATCCACGATATTTGATAACTCATTTCTTCGACTTAATCCACGTTCCCTGTAAGCAGACCGGTTAGAGCAACACATCCGGGACGATGAAAGCTCAGAGGTCTGGTGTCATTTCTACACTTCTCTTTTGTTGTGAGGTTATATGTGTTCATTCTTGACACTTCATGTTCACTTTTGTTGTGAGGTTATATTTGTTCATTCTTGACACTTCATGTTCACTTTTGCAGCTCTCCTTCTTGTTGTTGACTGTTCACCCACCAGCTGCTTCACTTCATCCGACTCCTCCACCATCTCATATCTGCCCTCAGATGACATTGTGTGGGCATATGTGGCAGCGTCCACGTGTTACTTCAATTTCATCATCATCATCAAGTACCGGCCTGCTGGCGTAGGTGATCATGTCTCCCCACAACTTTCGATCTCGACAGTTATTTATCATTTCTGTTGTTGACCTTCTGCCAAAGCCATTCTCTTAAGCTGTCTAGTATTTTTTTTCTTTTTGCCTCCCTCTATCTTTATTTCCTTACAGTAGCTTGATGACGATCGGGTATCACCTGTAGCACATGATGTCTCCTACCGAACGAGGGTTTTCCCATTGGAATCCCCCTTAACGTTTGTGGCGATTCATGAATGTACAAAGAAGTTAGACGGTGGTTTTCTGTTGTCTTCCGTCGGTTTGTTTACGGTTGGCTCCGCTAGCCTAAGTCTCAACCACAAGGCAGTGGGGTTGTTTTACTTCGGGGTACCCTCCCTTAGTCTTTTACTCTCCCGAGCTCACCTGCAAGGCAGCAGGGCAGCCACAGGTTGCACTGTTTATCAAATAAAAATAACTCATTTTACTATCAGAAATACTTCAATTTAGCGACCGAAAAATGCTAGCAGACAGAGGGTAACATCTTGACCAATATAGACTAAAACAGGATATCATATAGACAGTAAGCTTATCATGCTAGCTAGTCCAGGAGTAACCCTGTCAAGAATCACATGGGTAGAGCTGTCGTGATTTGGAAATGACCAGGCAATGAACCTGCGGAAGAGATTATTCTGTTACGTTCAAATTAAGTTAACTAGAACGTATGTTAATGATAATGCGTCTTTACGTAGAACATGCTTGGAGTCAATGAAATTAGCTGAACAACTACTCCCCTACAATAGGAATAGGCAAGAGTGTTATCTTCTTCTTCTACCTTTCAACTCCCTGTGGAGCAAAGGTCTTCAACAAATACTTTCATCTCTCTGTTAGCAAAGGTCTTCAACAAATACTTTCATCTCTCTGTGGAGCAAAGGTCTTCAACAAATACTTAAAAAAATGTAAAATAATGTGACGTTCCTCTATTGTAAAATAATGTGACGTTCCCCTATTGTAAAATAATGTGCCGTTCCTCTATAGTAAAATAATGTGACGTTCCCCTATAGTAAAATAATGTGACGTTCCTCTATTGTAAAATAATGTGACGTTCCTCTATTGTAAAATAATGTGACGTTCCCCTATAGTAAAATAATGTGACGTTCCTCTATAGTAAAATAATGTGACGTTCCTCTGTAGTAAAATAATGTGACGTTCCCCTATTGTAAAATAATGTGACTTTCCCCTATTGTAAAATAATGTGCCGTTCCCCTATTGTAAAATAATGTGACGTTCCCCTATAGTAAAATAATGTGCTGTTCCTCTATTGTAAAATAATGTGACGTTCCCCTATTGTAAAATAATGTGACGTTCCTCTATAGTAAAATAATGTGACTTTCCCCTATTGTAAAATAATGTGACGTTCCCCTATTGTAAAATAATGTGACGTTCCCCTATTGTAAAATAATGTGACTTTCCCCTATTGTAAAATATGTGACGTTCCCCTATTGTAAAATAATGTGACGTTCCTCTATTGTAAAATAATGTGACGTTCCCCTATTGTAAAATAATGTGCTGTTCCTCTATTGTAAAATAATGTGACGTTCCCCTATTGTAAAATAATGTGCTGTTCCTCTATTGTAAAATAATGTGCTGTTCCTCTATTGTAAAATAATGTGCTGTTCCTCTATTGTAAAAAATGTGCTGTTCCCCTATTGTAAAATAATGTGCCGTTCCTCTATTGTAAAATAATGTCCTGTTCCCCTATTGTAAAATAATGTGCCGTTCCTCTATTGTAAAATAATGTGCTGTTCCCCTATTGTAAAATAATGTGCCGTTCCCCTATTGTAAAATAATGTGCCGCTCCTCTATTGTAAAATAATGTGACGTTCCTCTATAGTAAAATAATGTGCTGTTCCTCTATTGTAAAATAATGTGACGTTCCCCTATTGTAAAATAATGTGACTTTCCCCTATTGTAAAATAATGTGACGTTCTCCTATTGTAAAATAATGTGACGTTCCTCTATTGTAAAATAATGTGACGTTCCTCTATTGTAAAGTAATGTGCAGTTCCTCTATTTTAAAATAATGTGCAGTTCCTCTATTTTAAAATAATGTGCCGTTCCTCTATTGTAAAATAATGTGACGTTCCTCTATTGTAAAATAATGTGCCGCTCCTCTATTGTAAAATAATGTGCCGCTCCTCTATTGTAAAATAATGTGCCGTTCCTCTATTGTGTAATAATGTGACGTTCCTCTATTGTAAAATAATGTGCAGTTCCTCTTTTGTAAAATAATGTGACGTTCCTCTATTGTAAAATAATGTGCAGTTCCTCTATTTTAAAATAATGTGCAGTTCCTCTATTTTAAAATAATGTGTCGTTCCTCTATTGTAAAATAATGTGACGTTCCCCTATTGTAAAATAATGTGACTTTCCTCTATTGTAAAATAATGTGACGTTCCCCTATTGTAAAATAATGTGCCGTTCCTCTATTGTGTAATAATGTGACGTTCCTCTATTGTAAAATAATGTGCAGTTCCTCTATTTTAAAATAATGTGCCGTTCCTCTATTGTAAAATAATGTGACGTTCCCCTATTGTAAAATAATGTGCCGTTCCTCTATTGTAAAATAATGTGACGTTCCTCTATTGTAAAATAATGTGCAGTTCCTCTATTTTAAAATAATGTGCTGTTCCTCTATTGTAAAATAATGTGACGTTCCTCTATTGTAAAATAATGTGCCGTTCCTCTATAGTAAAATAATGTGCCGTTCCCCTATTGTAAAATAATGTGACGTTCCCCTATTGTAAAATAATGTGACGTTCCCCTATTGTAAAATAATGTTACGTTCCCCTATTGTAAAATAATGTGCCGTTGCTCTATTGTAAAATAATGTGACTTTCCTCTATTGTAAAATAATGTGACGTTCCCCTATTGTAAAATAATGTGACGTTCCTCTATTGTAAAATAATGTGACGTTCCTCTATAGTAAAATAATGTGACGTTCCTCTATAGTAAAATAATGTGACTTTCCTCTATTGTAAAATAATGTGACGTTCCCCTATTGTAAAATAATGTGACGTTCCCCTATTGTAAAATAATGTGCTGTTCCTCTATTGTAAAATTATGTGCTGTTCCTCTATTGTAAAATAATGTGACGTTCCTCTATTGTAAAATAATGTTCTGTTCCTCTATTGTAAAATAATGTGCTGTTCCCCTATTGTAAAATAATGTGACGTTCCCCTATTGTAAAATAATGTGACGTTCCCCTATTGTAAAATAATGAGACGTTCCTCTATTGTAAAATAATGTGACGTTCCCCTATAGTAAAATAATGTGACGTTCCCCTATTGTAAAATAATGTGACGTTCCCCTATTGTAAAATAATGTGACGTTCCTCTATTGTAAAATAATGTGACGTTCCTCTATTGTAAAATAATGTGACTTTCCTCTATTGTAAAATAATGTGACGTTCCCCTATTGTAAAATAATGTGACGTTCCTCTATTGTAAAATAATGTGACGTTCCCCTATTGTAAAATAATGTGACGTTCCCCTATTGTAAAATAATGTGACGTTCCTCTATTGTAAAATAATGTGACGTTCCTCTATTGTAAAATAATGTGACTTTCCTCTATTGTAAAATAATGTGACGTTCCCTATTGTAAAATAATGTGACGTTCCTCTATTGTAAAATAATGTGACGTTCCCCTATTGTAAAATAATGTGACGTTCCCCTATTGTGAAATAATGTGACGTTCCTCTATTGTAAAATAATGTGCCGTTCCTCTATTGTAAAATAATGTGCCGTTCCTCTATTGTAAAATAATGTGACTTTCCTCTATTGTAAAATAATGTGACTTTCCTCTATTGTAAAATAATGTGACTTTCCTCTATTGTAAAATAATGTGACGTTCCTCTATTGTAAAATAATGTGACGTTCCTCTATTGTAAAATAATGTGACGTTCCTCTATAGTAAAATAATGTGCTGTTCCTCTATTGTAAAATAATGTGACGTTCCCCTATTGTAAAATAATGTGACTTTCCCCTATTGTAAAATAATGTGACGTTCTCCTATTGTAAAATAATGTGACGTTCCTCTATTGTAAAATAATGTGACGTTCCTCTATTGTAAAGTAATGTGCAGTTCCTCTATTTTAAAATAATGTGCAGTTCCTCTATTTTAAAATAATGTGCCGTTCCTCTATTGTAAAATAATGTGACGTTCCTCTATTGTAAAATAATGTGCCGCTCCTCTATTGTAAAATAATGTGCCGCTCCTCTATTGTAAAATAATGTGCCGTTCCTCTATTGTGTAATAATGTGACGTTCCTCTATTGTAAAATAATGTGCAGTTCCTCTTTTGTAAAATAATGTGACGTTCCTCTATTGTAAAATAATGTGCAGTTCCTCTATTTTAAAATAATGTGCAGTTCCTCTATTTTAAAATAATGTGACGTTCCCCTATAGTAAAATAATGTGACGTTCCTCTATTGTAAAATAATGTGACGTTCCTCTATTGTAAAATAATGTGACGTTCCCCTATAGTAAAATAATGTGACGTTCCTCTATAGTAAAATAATGTGACGTTCCTCTGTAGTAAAATAATGTGACGTTCCCCTATTGTAAAATAATGTGACTTTCCCCTATTGTAAAATAATGTGCCGTTCCCCTATTGTAAAATAATGTGACGTTCCCCTATAGTAAAATAATGTGCTGTTCCTCTATTGTAAAATAATGTGACGTTCCCCTATTGTAAAATAATGTGACGTTCCTCTATAGTAAAATAATGTGACTTTCCCCTATTGTAAAATAATGTGACGTTCCCCTATTGTAAAATAATGTGACGTTCCCCTATTGTAAAATAATGTGACTTTCCCCTATTGTAAAATATGTGACGTTCCCCTATTGTAAAATAATGTGACGTTCCTCTATTGTAAAATAATGTGACGTTCCCCTATTGTAAAATAATGTGCTGTTCCTCTATTGTAAAATAATGTGACGTTCCCCTATTGTAAAATAATGTGCTGTTCCTCTATTGTAAAATAATGTGCTGTTCCTCTATTGTAAAATAATGTGCTGTTCCTCTATTGTAAAAAAATGTGCTGTTCCCCTATTGTAAAATAATGTGCCGTTCCTCTATTGTAAAATAATGTCCTGTTCCCCTATTGTAAAATAATGTGCCGTTCCTCTATTGTAAAATAATGTGCTGTTCCCCTATTGTAAAATAATGTGCCGTTCCCCTATTGTAAAATAATGTGCCGCTCCTCTATTGTAAAATAATGTGACGTTCCTCTATAGTAAAATAATGTGCTGTTCCTCTATTGTAAAATAATGTGACGTTCCCCTATTGTAAAATAATGTGACTTTCCCCTATTGTAAAATAATGTGACGTTCTCCTATTGTAAAATAATGTGACGTTCCTCTATTGTAAAATAATGTGACGTTCCTCTATTGTAAAGTAATGTGCAGTTCCTCTATTTAAAATAATGTGCAGTTCCTCTATTTAAAATAATGTGCCGTTCCTCTATTGTAAAATAATGTGACGTTCCTCTATTGTAAAATAATGTGCCGCTCCTCTATTGTAAAATAATGTGCCGCTCCTCTATTGTAAAATAATGTGCCGTTCCTCTATTGTGTAATAATGTGACGTTCCTCTATTGTAAAATAATGTGCAGTTCCTCTTTGTAAAATAATGTGACGTTCCTCTATTGTAAAATAATGTGCAGTTCCTCTATTTTAAAATAATGTGCAGTTCCTCTATTTTAAAATAATGTGTCGTTCCTCTATTGTAAAATAATGTGACGTTCCCCTATTGTAAAATAATGTGACTTTCCTCTATTGTAAAATAATGTGACGTTCCCCTATTGTAAAATAATGTGCCGTTCCTCTATTGTGTAATAATGTGACGTTCCTCTATTGTAAAATAATGTGCAGTTCCTCTATTTTAAAATAATGTGCCGTTCCTCTATTGTAAAATAATGTGACGTTCCCCTATTGTAAAATAATGTGCCGTTCCTCTATTGTAAAATAATGTGACGTTCCTCTATTGTAAAATAATGTGCAGTTCCTCTATTTTAAAATAATGTGCTGTTCCTCTATTGTAAAATAATGTGACGTTCCTCTATTGTAAAATAATGTGCCGTTCCTCTATAGTAAAATAATGTGCCGTTCCCCTATTGTAAAATAATGTGACGTTCCCCTATTGTAAAATAATGTGACGTTCCCCTATTGTAAAATAATGTTACGTTCCCCTATTGTAAAATAATGTGCCGTTGCTCTATTGTAAAATAATGTGACTTTCCTCTATTGTAAAATAATGTGACGTTCCCCTATTGTAAAATAATGTGACGTTCCTCTATTGTAAAATAATGTGACGTTCCTCTATAGTAAAATAATGTGACGTTCCTCTATAGTAAAATAATGTGACTTTCCTCTATTGTAAAATAATGTGACGTTCCCCTATTGTAAAATAATGTGACGTTCCCCTATTGTAAAATAATGTGCTGTTCCTCTATTGTAAAATTATGTGCTGTTCCTCTATTGTAAAATAATGTGACGTTCCTCTATTGTAAAATAATGTTCTGTTCCTCTATTGTAAAATAATGTGCTGTTCCCCTATTGTAAAATAATGTGACGTTCCCCTATTGTAAAATAATGTGACGTTCCCTATTGTAAAATAATGAGACGTTCCTCTATTGTAAAATAATGTGACGTTCCCTATAGTAAAATAATGTGACGTTCCCTATTGTAAAATAATGTGACGTTCCCCTATTGTAAAATAATGTGACGTTCCTCTATTGTAAAATAATGTGACGTTCCTCTATTGTAAAATAATGTGACTTTCCTCTATTGTAAAATAATGTGACGTTCCCCTATTGTAAAATAATGTGACGTTCCTCTATTGTAAAATAATGTGACGTTCCCCTATTGTAAAATAATGTGACGTTCCCCTATTGTAAAATAATGTGACGTTCCTCTATTGTAAAATAATGTGACGTTCCTCTATTGTAAAATAATGTGACTTTCCTCTATTGTAAAATAATGTGACGTTCCCCTATTGTAAAATAATGTGACGTTCCTCTATTGTAAAATAATGTGACGTTCCCCTATTGTAAAATAATGTGACGTTCCCCTATTGTGAAATAATGTGACGTTCCTCTATTGTAAAATAATGTGCCGTTCCTCTATTGTAAAATAATGTGCCGTTCCTCTATTGTAAAATAATGTGACTTTCCTCTATTGTAAAATAATGTGACTTTCCTCTATTGTAAAATAATGTGACTTTCCTCTATTGTAAAATAATGTGACGTTCCTCTATTGTAAAATAATGTGACGTTCCTCTATTGTAAAATAATGTGACGTTCCTCTATAGTAAAATAATGTGCTGTTCCTCTATTGTAAAATAATGTGACGTTCCCCTATTGTAAAATAATGTGACTTTCCCCTATTGTAAAATAATGTGACGTTCTCCTATTGTAAAATAATGTGACGTTCCTCTATTGTAAAATAATGTGACGTTCCTCTATTGTAAAGTAATGTGCAGTTCCTCTATTTTAAAATAATGTGCAGTTCCTCTATTTTAAAATAATGTGCCGTTCCTCTATTGTAAAATAATGTGACGTTCCTCTATTGTAAAATAATGTGCCGCTCCTCTATTGTAAAATAATGTGCCGTTCCTCTATTGTAAAATAATGTGCCGTTCCTCTATTGTGTAATAATGTGACGTTCCTCTATTGTAAAATAATGTGCAGTTCCTCTTTTGTAAAATAATGTGACGTTCCTCTATTGTAAAATAATGTGCAGTTCCTCTATTTTAAAATAATGTGCAGTTCCTCTATTTTAAAATAATGTGTCGTTCCTCTATTGTAAAATAATGTGACGTTCCCCTATTGTAAAATAATGTGACTTTCCTCTATTGTAAAATAATGTGACGTTCCCCTATTGTAAAATAATGTGCCGTTCCTCTATTGTGTAATAATGTGACGTTCCTCTATTGTAAAATAATGTGCAGTTCCTCTATTTTAAAATAATGTGCCGTTCCTCTATTGTAAAATAATGTGACGTTCCCCTATTGTAAAATAATGTGCCGTTCCTCTATTGTAAAATAATGTGACGTTCCTCTATTGTAAAATAATGTGCAGTTCCTCTATTTTAAAATAATGTGCTGTTCCTCTATTGTAAAATAATGTGACGTTCCTCTATTGTAAAATAATGTGCCGTTCCTCTATAGTAAAATAATGTGCCGTTCCCCTATTGTAAAATAATGTGACGTTCCCCTATTGTAAAATAATGTGACGTTCCCTATTGTAAAATAATGTGACGTTCCCCTATTGTAAAATAATGTGCCGTTGCTCTATTGTAAAATAATGTGACTTTCCTCTATTGTAAAATAATGTGACGTTCCCCTATTGTAAAATAATGTGACGTTCCTCTATTGTAAAATAATGTGACGTTCCTCTATAGTAAAATAATGTGACGTTCCTCTATAGTAAAATAATGTGACTTTCCTCTATTGTAAAATAATGTGACGTTCCCCTATTGTAAAATAATGTGACGTTCCCCTATTGTAAAATAATGTGCTGTTCCTCTATTGTAAAATTATGTGCTGTTCCTCTATTGTAAAATAATGTGACGTTCCTCTATTGTAAAATAATGTTCTGTTCCTCTATTGTAAAATAATGTGCTGTTCCCCTATTGTAAAATAATGTGACGTTCCCCTATTGTAAAATAATGTGACGTTCCCCTATTGTAAAATAATGAGACGTTCCTCTATTGTAAAATAATGTGACGTTCCCCTATTGTAAAATAATGTGACGTTCCCCTATTGTAAAATAATGTGACGTTCCCCTATTGTAAAATAATGTGACGTTCCTCTATTGTAAAATAATGTGACGTTCCTCTATTGTAAAATAATGTGACTTTCCTCTATTGTAAAATAATGTGACGTTCCCCTATTGTAAAATAATGTGACGTTCCTCTATTGTAAAATAATGTGACGTTCCCCTATTGTAAAATAATGTGACGTTCCCCTATTGTAAAATAATGTGACGTTCCTCTATTGTAAAATAATGTGACGTTCCTCTATTGTAAAATAATGTGACTTTCCTCTATTGTAAAATAATGTGACGTTCCCCTATTGTAAAATAATGTGACGTTCCTCTATTGTAAAATAATGTGACGTTCCCCTATTGTAAAATAATGTGACGTTCCCCTATTGTGAAATAATGTGACGTTCCTCTATTGTAAAATAATGTGCCGTTCCTCTATTGTAAAATAATGTGCCGTTCCTCTATTGTAAAATAATGTGACTTTCCTCTATTGTAAAATAATGTGACTTTCCTCTATTGTAAAATAATGTGACTTTCCTCTATTGTAAAATAATGTGACGTTCCTCTATTGTAAAATAATGTGACGTTCCTCTATTGTAAAATAATGTGACGTTCCCCTATTGTAAAATAATGTGACGTTCCCCTATTGTAAAATAATGTGACGTTCCCCTATTGTAAAATAATGTGCCGTTCCTCTATTGTAAAATAATGTGCCGTTCCTCTATTGTAAAATAATGTGACGTTCCCCTATTGTAAAATAATGTGACGTTCCCCTATTGTAAAATAATGTGACGTTCCCCTATTGTAAAATAATGTGCCGTTCCTCTATTGTAAAATAATGTGCCGTTCCTCTATTGTAAAATAATGTGACGTTCCCCTATTTAAAATAATGTGCCGTTCCTCTATTGTAAAATAATGTGCCGTTCCCCTATTGTAAAATAATGTGACGTTCCCCTATTGTAAAATAATGTGACGTTCCCCTATTGTAAAATAATGTGACTTTCCTCTATTGTAAAATAATGTGACGTTCCTCTATTGTAAAATAATGTGACGTTTCCCTATTGTAAAATAATGTGACGTTCCCCTATTGTAAAATAATGTGACGTTCCCCTATTGTAAAATAATGTGACTTTCCTCTATTGTAAAATAATGTGACGTTCCTCTATTGTAAAATAATGTGACGTTCCCCTATTGTAAAATAATGTGCCGTTCCTCTATTAGTAAAGGATTTGCACAAACATCCTCTTCTCACATCATGTTCTCTATAAACCAACACGTGACATCACGGCTCTCTTTCTTTCTTTTCTACTTCTTCCACATAGCCTAAAGACCCTAATATTGCATAGAACTTGCTTGTAGCTTACCATATACATGTTTGCGACAAGCAGACAATTGCAATACTTCATCCACATTAAAAGACGCGCTAGGGTAGAAGGAAAAAACAAATGAAGGCCGGGTTCTTGTGAAACGAGAAATGTGTACACTAAGAAGATGCTGTTTCCAATTCATTGAAGAGACCTTAAACTGTACACAGAGAATGGAGACAGTTTGCTGGTAGACAAAGAGTCCTTCAAACAGGATGTGATCAATGCAACGTTCTGAAAAAGATACGAGATTGCATGAGATGGTGATTCTACAGCACCAGTTCTTAATGTCAACGATTTCTTTTATAGCAGTCCACATTTTCTTCCTCGCATGTTGCACATGGTTAGTTTTATAGTCTCTATTATGTGCCAATAAGCTAATTGTTTTGTGTGTTACTCTCTATCACAGTTTTTATATGTCAGTATTTAGTTGATCATCTGCTGTAGTTTTTATATCATCAAGTACCGAGCCTGCTGGCGTAGGTGATCATGTCTCTCCACAACTTTCGATCTCGGCAGTTATTTATCATTTCTGTTGTTGACCTTCTGCCAAGCCATTCTCTTAATTTTTCTTTTTGCTTTCCTCTATCTCTTCGTCCCTCAATTTTTCCAGTTGTTACAATATATTCCAGTTGTTATCTTCCCATTACATGGCCAAAAAATGATGATTGTCTCTTCCTAATATTGGAAATTATCTCTCTTGTTGCTTTGACCTCTCTCAGAACATCTTCATTAGTCTTCTTAGCTGTCCTTGGTGCTCTCAACATTCTTCTGTAAAACCACATTTCTACAGACTCCAGTGATTTTCTTGTTTGTTTTCCTATTGTCCGTGATTCGCATCCATATGTTAAGACTGGCTCTACATAACATTTAAGAACTCTTTTTCTTGTTTCTATTGTCAAAAATGGATTGTATAGCATCTTCCTCATTTTTTGGAAAGCTGCTTTTGCCTGAGCCATTCTGCATCTCACCTCTTTTGTACATCTTCCGTCTGAGGTTAACAAAGTTCCCAAATATTTAAACTCATTTACCTGTTTTAATATTGTTCCACTTGTCTTTATTTTGCACTGAGGGATGTCTTTTTCTTTGTTGTTACCATTACCTCTGTATTTTTGCTATTAAGGCTGAATCCTTTACTTTTGCTTTCTCTCACTATAATGTCCAACATTTCTTGTAACTCATTTTCACTCTTAGCAATTAAGACAGTTTCATCAGCATACCTTAGATTATTGTGGCGATTCATGATTGTACAAAGAAATTACGACGGTGGTTTTCTGTTGCCTTCCGTCGATTTGTTTAGGGTTGGCTCCACTAGCCTTTGACTAAAAAGTCTCACCCACAAGAGAGTGGGGTTGTTTTACTTCGGGGTACCCTCCCTTAGCCTTTTACTCTCCCGAGCTTACCTGCAAGGCAGCAGGGCAGCCACAGGTTGTACTGTTTACTGTATACAGTAGCGGGTAAAATTACCCGACCTGACAAACTTAGACACGTTTTCATATTTCAGTATTCAGTTGATTATCTGCTGTACTTTTTATTTAACAGTATTTAGTTGATCATTTATTATAGTTTTTATATATTCATTTTGAATTTATCATTTTGTGCAGTTTTTATTTATTATGACTTAAATTCTAGTCCAGTTGCTGTTTTTGTTAATATGTTAATGCATTTTTCTGACTTTATTTCTCGGTTTATATTATGTTTCTGTTTTATTTAGATTGTTTCTCCTGCTGCATTTTTCTTACATCGGTTTCTAGTTTATCGTTTAATGTATTTATTTAACAGAAACTTTAAGCGCTTACAATTTAAAATAATAAAAATTATCGACACATTTGTAAATTAATCGTCTTTTGCTATTAGTTTTCCGACATTCGATTGTTAGTTTATTGTTGAATCCACGATATTTGGTAACTCATTTCTTCGACTTAATCCACGTTCCCTGTAAGCAGCCCGGTTAGAGCAACACATCCGGGACGATGAAAGCTCAGAGGTCTGGTGTCATTTCTACACTTCTCTTTTGTTGTGAGGTTATATGTGTTCATTCTTGACACTTCATGTTCACTTTTGTTGTGAGGTTATATTTGTTCATTCTTGACACTTCATGTTCACTTTTGCAGCTCTCCTTCTTGTTGTTGACTGTTCACCCACCAGCTGCTTCACTTCATCCTACTCCTCCACCATCTCATATCTGCCCTCAGATGACATTGTGTGGGCATATGTGGCAGCGTCCACGTGTTACTTCAATTTCATCATCATCATCAAGTACCGGGCCTGCTGGCGTAGGTGATCATGTCTCCCCACAACTTTCGATCTCGACAGTTATTTATCATTTCTGTTGTTGAACTTCTGCCAAAGCCATTCTCTTAAGCTGTCTAGTATTTTTTTTCTTTTTGCCTCCCTCTATCTTTATTTCCTTACAGTAGCTTGATGACGATCGGGTATCACCTGTAGCACATGATGTCTCCTACCGAACGAGGGTTTTCCCATTGGAATCCCCCTTAACGTTTGTGGCGATTCATGAATGTACAAAGAAGTTAGACGGTGGTTTTCTGTTGTCTTCCGTCGGTTTGTTTACGGTTGGCTCCGCTAGCCTAAGTCTCAACCACAAGGCAGTGGGGTTGTTTTACTTCGGGGTACCCTCCCTTAGTCTTTTACTCTCCCGAGCTCACCTGCAAGGCAGCAGGGCAGCCACAGGTTGCACTGTTTATCAAATAAAAATAACTCATTTTACTATCAGAAATACTTCAATTTAGCGACCGAAAAATGCTAGCAGACAGAGGGTAACATCTTGACCAATATAGACTAAAACAGGATATCATATAGACAGTAAGCTTATCATGCTAGCTAGTCCAGGAGTAACCCTATCAAGAATCACATGGGTAGAGCTGTCGTGATTTGGAAATGACCAGGCAATGAACCTGCGGAAGAGATTATTCTGTTACGTTCAAATTAAGTTAACTAGAACGTATGTTAATGATAATTTGTCTTTACGTAGAACATGCTTGGAGTCAATGAAATTAGCTGAACAACTACTCCCCTACAATAGGAATAGGCAAGAGTGTTATCTTCTTCTTCTACCTTTCAACTCCCTGTGGAGCAAAGGTCTTCAACAAATACTTTCATCTCTCTGTTAGCAAAGGTCTTCAACAAATACTTTCATCTCTCTGTGGAGCAAAGGTCTTCAACAAATACTTTTAACTCCCTGTGGAGCAAAGGTCTTCAACAAATACTTTTAACTCCCTGTGAAGCAAAGGTCTTCAACAAATACTTTTAACTCCCTGTGGAGCAAAGGTCTTCAACAAATACTTTTAACTCCTTGTGGAGCAAAGGTCTTCAACAAATACTTTTAACTCCCTGTGGAGTAAAGGTCTTCAACAAATACTTTTAACTCCCTGTTGAGCAAAGGTCTTCAGCAAATACTTTCATCTCTCTGTGGAGCAAAGGTCTTCAACAAATGCTTTCATCTCTCTGTGGAGCAAATGTCTTTAACAAATACTTTCAACTCTCTGTGGAGCAAAGGTCTTCAACAAACACGTTCATCTCTCTGTGGAGCAAAGGTCTTCAACAAATACTTCCATCTCTCTGTGGAGCAAAGGTCTTTAACAAATACTTTCATCTCTCTGTGGAGCAAAGGTCTTCAACAAACACGTTCATCTCTCTGTGGAGCAAAGGTCTTCAACAAACACGTTCATCTCTCTGTGGAGCAAAGGTCTTCAACAAATACTTTCATCTCTCTGGGGAGCAAAGGTCTTCAACAAATACTTTCATCTCTCTGTGGAGCAAAGGTATTCAACAAACACATCCAAACCGTTTTGTTTCTTGCCATTCTTTATAAGATCATTCCATGTCTTCCCCATGATCTTCAACTCTGCTTCCATCTGCCTTCTCCAAGAATATTTTGGTCTTCCTCTTTGTGCTTCATGTTTCACAGCCATATTATAGGACTGACTTCAAATTGGAGTTAACCATGTTTATTTTTGTATTTAACCTAATTTCCTTGAATGTCCATGTAGTGCAACAAGTGTCCCTCTTTATTTTTGTATCCTTCAAATTGTTATAACTCCCCATTAATAGCAAATAGAACAAGATGTCTAGAGACGAATTTAACAGACTGGAAATGTCAAAATCCCACAAATTAAAACTTCATGATACAAACTAGATTCTTTGCTTTAATTCAGTTATATACTTGATGTTTGATAGTTGTACCTGATGTCTGATACTTATATTTGATTGTTGATCAAATATTTTTTTTTTAATATTTGGTAGATTTTTTAAAAATTTGATATACTTAATGTTACTGCTATCAATCACGACAATAAACTGCATTCAAGCTTCACATACAGAGGTGCTGTGTCGTCGTTTACAATAACCTGTGACATTTTTCACCTTTTGGTCTAACACATCAAGGTATCAAGTCTGGTTGGACATGGGGGAGGTCGTCATTGTTATTTTCATCTCTCTTTAAAAAGTAACATATCTTCTTGACACCAGCATTCATCATGACACCAACTATTTCAATAACACTAACACTATCGATGACACTACCTTCACACGAACCCTCTCAATGACACCAGCCGCTTCTTGACACAGCCGTCTCCATGACTTCTCTCAATGACACCAGCCGCTTCTTGACACAGCCGTCTCCATGACTTCTCTCAATGACACAAGCCGCCTTCTTGACCCAGCCGTCTCCATGACTTCTCTCAATGACACAAGCCGCCTTCTTGACCCAGCCGTCTCCAAGACACGAGTACCCTCACTGACAACAGCCGCCTTCTCGACCCAGGCCCTCTTCATGAGACTCCTCAATGACACCAGCCGCCTTCTTGACCCAGCTATCTTCATGAGTCCCCTCAATGACACCAGCCGCCTTCTTGACCCAGCTATCTTCATGAGTCTCCTCAATGTCACCAGCCGCCTTCTTGACCCAGCTATCTCCATGAGTCTCCTCAATGACACCAGCCGCCTTCTTGACCCAGCTATCTCCATGAGTCTCCTCAATGACAGCAGCCGCCTTCTTCACCCAGCTATCTCCATGAGTCTCCTCATTGACACCAGCCGCCTTCTTGACCCAGCTATCTTCATGAGTCTCCTCAATGACACCAGCCGCCTTCTTGACCCAGCTGTCTCCATGAGTCTCCTCAATGACACCAGCCGCCTTCTTCACCCAGCTATCTCCATGAGTCTCATCAATGACACCAGCCGCCTTCTTGACCCAGCTATCTTCATGAGTCTCCTCAATGACACCAGCCGCCTTCTTGACCCAGCTATCTCCATGAGTCTCCTCAATGACACCAGCCGCCTTCTTCACCCAGCTATCTCCATGAGTCTCATCAATGACACCAGCCGCCTTCTTGACCCAGCTATCTTCATGAGTCTCCTCAATGACACCAGCCGCCTTCTTGACACAGCTATCTTCATGAGTCCCCTTAATGACACCAGCCGCCTTCTTGACCCAGCTAACTCCATGAGTCCCCTCAATGACACCAGCCGCCTTCTTAACCCAGCTATCTCCATGTGTCCCGTCAATGACACCAGCCGCCTTCTTGACCCAGCTATCTCCATGAGTCCCCTCAATGACACCAGCCTCCTTCTTGACCCAGCTATCTCCATGAGTCTCCTCAATGACACCAGCCGCCTTCTTCACCCAGTCGTCTCTATGAGTCTCCTCAATGACACCAGCCGCCTTCTTGACCCAGCTATCTCCATGAGTCCCCTCAATGACACCAGCCTCCTTCTTAGCCCAGCTGCCTCCATTAATCCCCTCAATGACACCAGCCGCCTTCTTAATCCAGCCACTTTTCATATGAGTCCCCTCAATGACACCAGCCGCCTTCTTGACCCAGATGTCTCCACGACACGAGTCCCCTCAATGACACCAGCCGCCTTCTTGACCCAGCCCCAATTCATGAGTCGATTCAATGACACCAGGCGCCTTCTTGACCCAGCTGTCTCCATGACAGAAGTCCCCTCAATGACACCAGCCGCCTTCTTGACCCAGCCGTCTACATGAGTCCACTCAATGACACCAGCCGCCTTCTTGACCCATCCGTCTACATGACACTAGTCCCCTCAATTACATCAGCCGCCTACTTGACCCAGCCGTCTACATGACACTAGTCCCTTCAATGACACCAGCCATCTTCTTCACCCAGCCGTCTACATGACACTGGTCACTTAAATGACACCAGCCGCCTTCTTGACCCAGCCGTCTACATGACACTAGTCCCTTCAATGACACCTGCCGCCTTCTTGACCCAGCCGTCTACATGACACTAGTCACTTCAATGACACCAGCCGCCTTCTTGACCCAGCCGTCTACATGACACTAGTCCCCTCAACGACACCAGCCGCCTTCTTGACCCAGCCGTCTACATGACACTAGTCCCCTCAATGACACCAGCCGCCTTCTTGACCCAGCCGTTTACATGACACTAGTCCCCTCAACGACACCAGCCGCCTTCTTGACCCAGCCGTCTACATGACACTAGTCCCCTCAATGACACCAGCCGCCTTCTTGACCCAGCCGTCTACATGACACTAGCCCCCTCAATGACACCAGCCGCCTTCTTGACCCAGCCGTCTACATGACACTAGTCCCCTCAATGACACCTGCCGCCTTCTTGACCCAGCCGTCTACATGACACTAGTCCCCTCAACGACACCAGCCGCCTTCTTGACCCAGCCGTCTACATGACACTAGTCCCCTCAATGACACCAGCCGCCTTCTTGACCCAGTCGTCTCTATGAGTCCCCTCAACGACACCAGCCACCTTCTTGACCCAGCCGTCTACATGACACTAGTCCCTTCAATGACACCAGCCGCCTTCTTCACCCAGTCGTCTCTATGAGTCCCCACAATGACACCAGCCACCTTCTTGACCCAGCCGTCTACATGACACTAGTCCCTTCAATGACACCAGCCACCTTCTTGACCCAGCCGTCTACATGACACTAGTCCCCTCAACGACACCAGCCACCTTCTTGACCCAGCCGTCTACATGACACTAGTCCCTTCAATGACACCAGCCGCCTTCTTGACCCAGCCGTCTACATGACACTAGTCCCCTCAATGACGCCAGTCGCCTTCTTGACCCAGCCGTCTACATGACACTAGTCCCCTCAATGACGCCAGTCGCCTTCTTGACCCAGTCGTCTCTATGAGTCCCCTCAATGACGACAGTCGCCTTCTTGACCCAGCCGTCTACATGACACTAGTCCCTTCAATGACACCAGCCGATATTCCTGCTGACTACAAGATCTGACCTATACTCTATCATTTCTTCACTTAATAACTTCCTTGTTCTCGGTAAAACAGATCCGGTTTTTGTTTTCTCTGCACGTATTTTTCCCCTCCAAAAATATCATACATTATTTAGTTTTTGTTTTTTGTTTTCATTTGTTTTGTTTCTTATCTGGTTATTTACTTTCTCTGGTCGATTGTTTTGTTTTAATGTTTAAATTGTATCCATGTGCAGGCTTGAAGACGGATATGTTTATATCCCGAATTTAAATATTTGGGAACTTTGTTAACATCAGATGGAAGATGTACAAAAGAGGTGAGATGTAGAATGGCTCAGGCAAAAGCAGCTTTCCAAAAAATGAGGAAGATACTATGCAATCCATTTTTGACAATAGAAACAAGAAAACGAGTTCTTAAATGTTATGTAGAGCTAGTCTTAACATTTCGATGTGAATCATGGACAATAGACAAGAAAATAACTGGAGTCTGTAGAAATGTGGTTTTACAGAAGAATGTTGAGAATACCTTGGACAACTAAGAAGAATAATGAAAATGTTCTGAAAGAGGTCAAAACAAAAAGAGAGCTAATTTCCAATATTAGGAAGAAACAATCATCATTTTTTGACCATGTAATGAGAAGAGAACAACTGGAGTATATTGTAAAAACTAAGAAAATTGAGGGACGAAGAGATAGAGGGAAGCAAAGAGAAAAGATACCAGACATTTTAAGAGAATGGCTTGGCCAAAGGTCAACAACAGAAATGATAAATAACTGTCGAGATTGAAAGTTGTGGAGAGACATGATCACCTACGCCAGCAGGCCCGGTACTTGATGATGATGATGATATATATATATATAACATTCAATCTCCGGGCAGCAAATTGCAATAGTGGATATGTATCAGTTGTGGAAAAGCTTAGAGTAAAATTAAAAACTGCAAAAGGAGACTAATTTAATATCAATTTTAATTTAGATTGACTCAAGTCAGACAAGAGGTTACAAGACAAATATAACATCACAATTCAGAACCGGTACAATGCAATAGAGAAGATACAAAGCATTGATGAAGAGTGGGAAATACTAAAAGAATCAATGCAACAAACATCAAAACATTTCATACCACCATTATCATTATTATGTGCCATACCGGTTGGCGTAGGCGATCAAGTCCTTCAACAATATTTTATCTACCGTGCATCGTATTAATTTTGTTGTTGACTGTTTTCCATGCCATGACTGACACCAAGCTATCCAGTATTTTCTCTCTTTATCGTCCGCAATCTCCTCCCCTTTAATTTGCCAGTTGTAACCAAGTATTCCAACTTTTCTCTTTTCATGATGTGCCCGAAGATAAGTTGATTGTTTCTTTCTTATGTTTTTAGGAGCTTCCTTTATGTCTTGGCATCTTTGAAAGTTTCCTCATTGGTCTTTTTATCTGTCCAGGGAATTTTCAACATTCTTCTGAGAAATCTCTGTAGCCTATAATCATGGCTTAAGAATGAAATGAATATATTGCAATGAAGCAAAAGAAGCATGGCAAAAACATAAATGCAAAGAGATAAAGAGATTTAAACGAAACAAAAAGGAGATGCTAAAGCTATATACAATTAAATTGAAGAAGTAATAGAAAGAAAAGCGCAATAAAAAAAAACGGGATGCTTAAGATCAAATGAAGGAGAACTGTTGAACAGAAGTAAATATTAAGGATAATGGGGAAGGACCAGAAATACTCAAAGAAAAAGTGGAGACGCCTTGCGCAGTATGAAAGCAGGAAAAACTCATGGACCAGATAGTATAACTAAAGAAGAGATTAGAGCAAATGGGTGATTTTAGAATACAAAAAATAACAAAAATATTTAATGATATCTACAACAGCGGATATATAACAGACGACCTGCTCAAATCAATATTCATAGCCCTACCAAAGAAATCCGGTGCAATTGAATGAGATGATCATCGCACAATAAGCCTTATGAGTCAGATGACTAAGATATTACTAAGAATCATCAAGCGAAGAGTGCGAAACAAAATCAGTCCAGAAATAATTAATGAAAAGTGTGGTTTGTTGGAGGTAAAGGAACGAATAATGCCATAAACATTATAAGATCTTTACTATAAAAACCCATAGATGAAAAACAGATCTATACCTATGTTTCATAGATTAATCAAAAGCATTTGACAAAGTAAAGCACCAAGAAATAATCAAAATTGTAGAAGACAAAGAAATGTTGACAGCAAAGATCTAAGAATAATAAAGAACATGAAATGGGAATTTGCACCGTGTTCTGTTCGTCGTAGGCTACATTCACTAGAGTAATCAAAAATCTAAAGGGCGCGTCATTGCTGTGCTTACATTGTTATGTGTGCCAAGTCATCGTAATGGCCCATCGTAAATCCCTAGACCGACCGTACGCTAATCTTACGGTCTGTTGTTGGATGTGCGACGGGGATAATCTGACGACTAACTGTGTGTTTATATGTTCGAAATTGGAGTCAACAACGATGACCTAACATCATCAAGCGCAATACATTTTTAAAGAAATATGACGATCATCACTTTCGGGAGGACGTGAACTTCTGGTATATGGTGGATAGGCGGCAGGAACCATTGCAGGCTATGCATGAAAAGTGTTCCTTGTTGCAGTTTCCTCTTATTCCAAGTCCATGGGAGACTGATTAGTCTCGAGGCAAGACACCGGCCTCGGGACAGAGAGGTTGTGGGTTTAAATCTCGGCTACACTGGTTGGGATTTTTATTTCTGATTTCTCTCTGAGGCAACCACCCCTGGTCTCAGCAGCGAGGCCCGGCTTGAAACGTCAGTTACTCATCGACGGAAAAAAAATCATGAGTACCTCCGAAGTCGGAGTTATCTGCCTGTGCGGCGATGAACCCCTGTGCACGCGGCTGAAAGGGAAAAATGGATTAATACGCAAAACTCAGTTCCTAGTTTCTGGGGACTTCGTCAGAGATGAAAGCAGGCGAACGCAACAAGAACAACAACAAAATGGCAACAAACAGCGGCCATAAGAACTGGAAATCAATTAGGAATGTGGATGAAATGTGTTAGACGAATGACGGGAAACAGCCAGGGAGATAAGGATAAGATCAGAAAAGGACAACTGAGAAAAAAGCTAGGAATAATTCTCGCCATAGAGTACACAAAGGAACAACAGATAAATTGGTTCAGCCGTGTGATAATACAGAAAGACCAAAAATACAACGAGCCTTTAATAAACTTTGCAAAAAACAAAACTCAAAGGCCGACCAGGAAAAATATGAATAGACAGAATATTAGAAACACTAGGAAACATAACACCAGCAGAGGTTAACAGAGGAGCAAAATACCGCAAATTATATCTCCCCTCGACGCTGAAAGGCAAATGCGGAATGAAAGAAAAAACGTGCAGAAAACCTAAATTATGCCAAATAAAAATCTAAACGTATCCTGTACTTTAACTACCCCTACGTGGTTATAAAAACTTGAGTTATAATTATCTTTACACTTCCGCTAAGTCGATGCATATTCATTGCCCTGGGCTATGCTGTAGAATTGAAAGGGAGCTTTTCTACCGCTACTTTGCTACTGTTACTATTTTGGGACTTTGAGAACATGATGTCATGTCTTATTTAGTGGATATTGTGATGTACTCGTAGGCGTTTCTGATAAACGGCTTGTGTGCGTGAGTGTGTGTGTGCTGTGTGTACTTGTGAGTGTGTGTGTTGTGTATGCTTGTGAGTGTGTGTGTGCTGTGTGTGCTTGTGAGTGTGTGCTTTTGTGTGTGTGCTGTGTGTGCTTGTGAGTGTGTGTGTGTGTGTGTGTGTGTTGTGTATGCGTGTGCTTGTGAGTGTGTGTGTGCTTGTGAGTGTGTGTGTTGTGTGTGCTTGTGAGTGTGTGTGTGCTTGTGAGTGTGTGTTGTGCGTGCTTGTGAGTGTGTGTATGTGTGTGTGTGTGTGCTGTGTGTGCTTGTGAGTGCAGAAAGAGATTTGGGGAAGAGTGTTGGAATGGTGGAGGGCAGAGAATGTCGAGAAGACATAGCTAGCCAGCCCCATCAAAATAAGAGTGAGATTCCCAATTCTGCTGGTGGCTAGTACAGATCGTGAGTTGTGATAACTTCAGTGACGATGTGGCTAGTACAGATCGTGAGTTGTGATAACTTCAGTGACGATGTGGCTAGTAGAGATCGTGAGTTGTGATAACTTCAGTGACGATGTGGCTAGTAGAGATCGTGGGTTGTGATAACTTCAGCGATGGTGTGCCTAGTACAGATCGTGGGTTGTGATAACTTCAGCGATGATGTGGCTAGTACAGATCGCTGGTTGTGATAACTTCAGCGATGATGTGGCTAGTACAGATCGTGGCTTGAGATAACTTCAGCGATCATGTGGCTAGTACAGATCGTGGCTTGTGGTAACTTCAGTGACGATGTGGCTAGTACAGTTCGTGAGTTGTGATAACTTCAGCGATGATGTGGCTAGTACAGATCGTGGGTTGTGATAACTTAAGTGATGATGTGGCTAGTACAGATCGTGGGTTGTGATATCTTCAGCGATGATATGGCTAGTACAGATCGTGTGTTGTGATAACTTCAGCGATGATGTGGCTAGTACAGATCGTGGGTTCTGATAACTTCAGTGATGATGTGGCTAGTACAGATCGTGGCTTGTGATAACTTCAGTGATGATGTGGCTAGTACAGATCGTGGGTTGTGATAACTTCAGTGATGATGTGGCTAGTACAGATCGTGGGTTGTGATAACTTCAGCGATGGTGTAGCTTGTACAGATCGTGGGTTGTGATAACTTCAGCGATGGTGTGGCTTGTACAGATCGTGGGCTGTGATAACTTCAGCGATGGTGTGGCTAGTACAGATCGTGGGCTGTGATAACTTCAGCGATGGTGTGGCTAGTACAGATCGTGGGTTGTGACTTCAGCGATGGTGTGGCTTACAGATCGATAACTTCAGTGGATGTGGCTAGTACAGATCGTGGGTTGTGATAACTTCAGTGATGATGTGGCTAGTACAGATCGTGGGTTGTGATAACTTCAGTGATGATGTGGCTAGTACAGATCGTGGGTTGTGATAACTTCAGTGATGATGTGGCTAGTACAGATCGTGGGTTGTGATAACTTCAGTGATGATGTGGCTAGTACAGATCGTGGGTTGTGATAACTTCAGTGATTATGCCTCTTGTAACTAACTCAAACATCTACCATATAAGTAGGTATCTCCTTTGCTCACTTGCAATAATTTGCCCGTGTTTGCTTTATTCAGACCAGCTTCCTGTCTTTAAATGAACATGAAATGACTTTTCTATAAAACAAAAAAAAATAAAATAAAACGGCCTGGCGTGATGATGACCAATTTACCATTAAAATGTGCCGTGATCATGGACTAATATGGACACTAATACCTTCTTACCCGCCTCTCACTTTGGGTACTTTGTTATCGTTATTATTGTTGTTATTATTGTTGTTATTATTGTTATTATTAATGTGTTATTATTGTTATTATTGTTATTATTATTGTGTTATTATTGTTGTTATTATTGTTGTTATTATTGTGTTATTATTGTTGTTATTATTGTTATTATTATTGTGTTATTATTGTTGTTATTATTGTTGTTATTATTGTGTTATTATTGTTGTTATCATTGTTATTATTATGTTATTATTGTTGTTATTATTGTTGTTATTATTGTTGTTATTATTGTGTTATTATTGTTGTTATCATTGTTATTATTATGTTATTATGTTATTATTGTTGTTATTATTGTTGTTATTATTGTTGTTATTATTGTTGTTATTATTGTTGTTATTATTGTGTTATTATTGTTGTTATTATTGTTGTTATTATTGTTGTTATTATTGTTGTTATTATTGTTGTTATTATTGTGTTATTATTGTTGTTATTATTGTTGTTATTATTAACAACGTTGTTCACATGTTGTGCACAATGATATATTAACAACGTTGTTCACATGTTGTGCACAATGATATATTAACAACGTTGTTCACAAGTAATACTCAAGGATTTATTAACAATGTTTTCCCTTCGTCCATTTGTCTAGATATTAACAGTTATGTGTTATATTGTCCATAATAAAAGTACAGAAAAAAAGATCTAATTAAATAATTTCCTGAGTGTGATAAGAAGAGACAAAGTCAGAAATCAAAGAAAATCAGTGAATCAAAGAAGAGACAAAGTCAGAAATCAAAGAAAATCAGCGAATCAAAGAAGAGACAATGTAAAAAATCAAAGAAAATCTGTGAATCAAAGAAGAGACAATGTCAGAAATTAAAGAAAGTCAGTGAATCAAAGAAGAGACAATGTCAGAATTTAAAGAAAGTCAGTGAATCAAAGAAGAGACAAAGTCAGAAATTTTAAAAAGTCAGTGAATCAAAGAAGAGACAATGTCAGAATTTAAAGAAAATCAGTGAATCAAAGAAGAGACAATGTCAGAATTTAAAGAAAATCAGTGAATCAAAGAAGAGACAAAGTCTGAAATTAAAGAAAATCAGTGAATCAAAAAAGAGACAATGTCAGAATTTAAAGAAAATCAGTGAATCAAAGAAGAGACAAAGTCTGAAATTAAAGAAAATCAGTGAATCAAAGAAGAGACAAAGTCAGAAATTAAAGAAAGTCAGTGAATCAAAGAAGAGACAAAGTCAGAAATTTAAAAAGTCAGTGAATCAAAGAAGAGACAATGTCAGAATTTAAAGAAAATCAGTGAATCAAAGAAGAGACAATGTCAGAATTTAAAGAAAATCAGTGAATCAAAGAAGAGACAAAGTCTGAAATTAAAGAAAATCAGTGAATCAAAGAAGAGACAAAGTCAGAAATTAAAGAAAGTCAGTGAATCAAAGAAGAGACAAAGTCAGAAATTAAAGAAAGTCAGTGAATCAAAGAAGAGACAAAGTCAGAAAATAAAGAAAGTCAGTGAATCAAAGAAGAGACAAAGTCAGAAATTAAAGAAAATCAGTGAATCAAATAAGAGACAAAGTCAGAAATTAAAGAAAGTCAGTGAATCAAAGAAGAGACAAAGTCAGAAATTAAAGAAAGTCAGTGAATCAAAGAAGAGACAAAGTCAGAAATTAAAGCAATTCAGTGAATCAAAGAAGAGACAAAGTCAGAAATTAAAGAAAGTCAGTGAATCAAAGAAGAGACAAAGTCAGATATTAAAGAAAATCAGTGAATCAAAGAAGAGACAATGTCAGAAATTAAAGAAAATCAGTGAATCAAAGAAGAGACAAAGTCAGATATTAAAGAAAATCAGTGAACAAAGAAGAGACAAAGTCAGAAATTAAAGGAAGTTAGTGAATCAAAGAAGAGACAAAGTCAGAAATTAAAGAAAGTCAGTGAACAAAGAAGAGACAAAGCCAGAAATTAAAGAAAGTCAGTGAACAAAGAAGAGACAAAGTCAGAAATTAAAGAAAGTCAGTGAACAAAGAAGAGACAAAGTCAGAAATTAAAGAAAGTCAGTGAACAAAGCTCATGAAGAACCTACGGTACTTTCCTTTTGCGGAAAAGACCAAGAAGTTTGACGAAGTTAACAGGGATCGACAGGGGTCGACAGGGATCGATAGAAACAAGGTGCTCAAAGTACTTTGCGTGATTCATGCTGAGAAGGAGATGACCTGAGCACTGTGTGTGTTGTGAGATGAAGATGGTTTGTTATTGTCTTGGCTACTACATACAAACATAAGAATAGGAATATGCATCTCCGTAACATGCGAGCTATATATCGTCAGAGACTCATATCTGACTACCTCCGTGATAATCAACAGCAAACAACTGATCGAGACCCTAATCCACATTCCTGCAGTGCCTCAGGAAACAAACAAACCCAGTCTGGCTGAGCGAGTCAGGATCGAAGAGGGGCGGCAACTCCATACTCGGAAATGTCGTGCTGAAGTCGGATGTGTTGGGTCGAAAGGCGCAAATGTCACTTGTAAACCATAATGTATGATCCGCCCAAATGGCACCTTCGAAGGGAGGATAATGGAAACGAACAGCTGGGGAACGTGAAATGTTGAAAAGTATTATTGTGTTAGCGCTACTGAAACGTCATATATTTCATTATTTATTATACTTCAAAACTGTTATTTTAATGTCGGATATGTGGGGACGAAAGTCAAAGAAATAGCTTCGATCTCAGATCTGTCTGGTATCGTTATCATGACGAGCGATACAAACAACACACAAGCAGCAATCTTTAGAATGAAAACCAACCTGCATTAATTAATCCCAGTGGTCATGTACTTTTTCTCTCTGTTGTTACTTTCCTGAAATGAGTCATGTATCAGTGTTGTAACCGTTGACTATTGGTCGTTTCAAATCTAAATGTTCACGATTAACATGAAATATCTCCTCTTTCCCTGCACTTACAAACTTGATTTTTTGCATCTGGCCTTGTTTTTCCAAGGTCCCACCGATTTCACAAAATTTAATGATGTAGGAAGTATGCTTCATCATGAAGCAGCACTTTCCTTTGATCTCAGTGAATTTACGGATCTTTTTGCTCCTGGAGAAAATAATTTACCGTACATTAATGGAAATCAGCTTCTCGACATAGGCGTCTCTACACAACTTGAAAGTTGGAGGCGTTTATCAACTGTTTACTTTCTATTGTTTACTTTCTTTAAAATACTATGAGAATGTCAATGTTATAGCCTTTACAGACGGTCTAAAACAAATCAGCGTATAAACAGTTCCATTAATGAAAACTATTTAAACAATATACAACAAAGAATACATTTAAAAAAATTAATTATCCGTTGCGAGCGATAACGAGCATGACATATCAAGCAAAGTTATTGTTTATGGGTACGCATGTGACTAAAGAGTCCGATGTAAGCACGGGATCCTCTTCACTGTAAAGAGCTACATTGTTCGTTTTATGTCTTTCCATGTGACTTTCATTATTTTACGTAAACAAGACATATGAAAGTGATTTAGTTTCTTTGCATGCCTGCAGTACACATATCAAGAATCTTTACATTTTCAAAACGTTATCAACTTTAGCTAAAGATTGATCATGCGGACATATAAAAACGTCCATTATTATTTCATTTATTCTGAATCAGAGGAGTCTAACATATTGATTACTAATCTGGGCTGAACGAACGATAGTCCATCTTTTTTCCAATAGTCATTTTCTTCTTTTAAGACATGATCTTCACATTTGCACCAAAAATCTTTGTCAATCTGTGATAGAGCAGCATATGTCAGTCCTTTTATATCGCATAGTTTAAAACTTGTATTCTCAGCTGCCACCTGCCCTTTAATTTTTGCCCAAACGAGTTCAATGGGGTTTAATTGTGGATGATAAGGGGGCAGTCTCAAGCACGTATGACCATGCTGTTGAATGATTTTGTCTATTTGGAATACTTTGGTCTTTTGCGATTTCTTAACAAGTGACAGTAATTCAGGTTTCAAAAATCCCTCGTTAAATGGAATTCCTTCCTTTCTTAGCCAAATCTTTATAACATCTTTTGTACTGGTAGATGTAGGAATTTTGTCTTCTTCTGCCACAGCGTTGTGGTACGACGCGTTGTCCATTACCAGACAGGATGGTCTGTCTAGAATTGGAAGAAGAGTATTTTCAATCCACTCTCTAAATATATGGCCATTCATCTCGGTGTGATAGTCCCTGTTGTCAGTATAATTAGAGGTGAATATAAGTTCTGCATTTTTCACCAACCCTTCTTTTCGGCTGCCTGCATGTGCCATTATAATACGCTGTCCTTTTCCAGTGGGTACACATCTTTTAATACTTCCATCTGATAACTGCCATTCCTTTGCACTTGTGTGGTGAGAATTTATCCAAGATTCATCTAGAAATACAATATCATAACCTTGGTTACGCATTTCCCGTACTTCACGTAAATATTTACTCCTCATAGAAACTAAGTGCGGCTTCTCGCAGATGACATTTCTACCACTATCGTACTTTCTAAACGTAAAACCGATGCTTCTAACAGTTCTCCAAAATGTTGTTTTCGACACAACAATGTCATTTTCTGCTCTCAGTCGAATTTTCAGTTTTCTTAAAGTCACAGTTTCTTTGGAATCGAACATTTTACAAATTGCTCTTCTAATCACTTCCTTGTCAAAACTATCTACTACTTTCTTTCTTCCTAGCGTCCTAGTCTTGATTGAACTGAACACTCCGTTAGCTTTAAGCACTTGTTTGAAAAAGCGTTTGCTTATACCCAATGCGTGAATAGTTCTCTTTTCTGGCTTTGAGATGCTTCGATACAGTTTTCCACGCTTAGCTTCTATGCAAAAATATTTATACACCTTTATTGCCACTGATTGCAATGTAAGGAACTTTACTTTTATACCCATTGACTAACAGATCACAAATTTAACGAAATTACCCAATAATTAGGATACGCCGTTGCACATAAATCACAACAAAACGACAGGAAATGGGATGCACCGGATATAAAATTATAACTATGACGCGTTTTATGTGTTTTTTAGTGCTTAAAACAGGGAAATTGGCGCGCATTACGTTCAAGATGACAAGTCCGTGGGTGCTCACTCATATGAAGCGGTAATTCCTCCAAATATATGGTTTGACCAAAATGCCTTAAATTTGTATACTTCAAATAAAGAATATTTAAAACTATACGTTTGTTGGTGAGGAAATGAATGTACTTATTGGGACCAAAAAATCACAAGACCATATGCAAAATTTCAGCATTATCAATCAATTGGTTGCAGAGATATGGAATTTTAAACACCTTCAAAATATTTTGAAACGACCAATAGTGAATGTCCGACTGGGGAACAAGCCAGCGGAAGTGAAATTACTGCACTAACAACTACGCCACTGAAAACAAAAAGTCGGCTCCATCAACTTCTTTATATAACGAAGTTGTGTGTTGTTTAGGATCGTTATCAGTGCACACTAGACCAGCCCATAGGTGATCCGATATCCCCCTCGAGGAAATCTGAGGAGAATCATGGGAAACGTATACGAACTCCGTGACACATCCTGGTATCCACGGTGTGATTGCTTGTCTGTCGACGGTTTTCACCAGGCACCGGCTATACTTAACGCCTTCACTTTTCGCTTTCAGCTACCAAGGGATCTTTAACGTGCGCGAGTGCACACGGGACCTCCTGTTTACTGCCGTTATCCGAGAGGTCTAGGCATCTGACCTCACTACCCAAGCGATCAGGGGAGGGTGAGGTCATACAAAAACACGGAATAATTTGTCCTCATTTTTTTAAATCACCATCTCTTCTGTTGGGCCTTGACCCTGGCCCTTCCAGTCGTGAGGCCTATATTGCACCTCTAGACCACCCAGCTATCATCATAGTGACCTTATCTGCTGTGATTAAACTTCCTGTTTTCGGTTTCTTTTCCCCGGTTAAGTTCAATATTTAAGGGGAGAGAATCTGTACTGCCCCGCGCGATTAATGCATTCATTTCCGGATGGCGGAATAATCTTATTTTGGAACTGCGGATGTAATTGGGTGATGGAGTAATTTCGTACTAGAAATTAGCTGCGCTGGAAAAAGTTGTCCGTGGGTGCATGTCTTTCAAAATATAGACGTTCGTTTTTAATATATTCAGATTGTGGAAGGTGAGGGTGTTATCGTTGTAAAGAGTAATATGATGACGTAGGGAAAGCGTTATCCGATAACTGTCGTCATGTTGTGAGTAACATGTTTATATATTGCATGTTAGATTATCATCATCATTGAGTGCCGTCTCCGTATAAAAGGTTGACTACCATGGAGCGCCATTCCACACTGCTTCTTGCTTTGTTAGTGCAGGTTGTCATAGGTTGACTTGTCCATCTTTTGATGTCATTTGTCCATGTTAGTATTGGTCTGCCTCTTTTACCTTGTATTACCCCTTCCATGATTACTTTTATTAGGCTCCTGTGTCTTTTAACATGGCCCAAAAATCTCATTTGTCTTGTTTGAATTGTTGTTTAGTAGTTCTCTTTTTATTTTTAGTTGTTTTAAAACTTCATCGTTTGTTTTCTTTTCTTTCCATCCAAATCGTTCTATTCTTCTATAAATCCACATCTCAAAGGCTTCAATTTTATGTTCTGTTTTCTTGTCTAATGTCCATGTTTCTGCACCATACAAGAATGTTGAAAAAATATAACATTTTGCTATTTTTAGTATTCTATCTATCTATTGACCTTTCGAGCCGTAACCGGCCCATAGGGCGTAGACCAAGATACACCTTCTCCTATATGAATTTTTGTTCTAGCAGTTTTCTTTTAAAGATATTTTATCAAATCTCGCCATCTGTCTCTGTTCTGTGCAAGCAGTTCTATCTCATTGAGGGAGCCGATTCCTGCTGCTCTTGCCTCTCTCATCAATGTTCTTCTCAGTGTCTCCCTGGGTCTTCCTCTTTTTCTTTTACCTGTTGTTTCCCATATGAGGGCTTGCTTTGCTATTCGATTATTATCTCTTCTCATCACATGTCCAACGTATGACCATCGTCTTTTCTTTATTACTGAAGATATTAGTGGTTGATTGGCGATTTCTCTAATTTCCTCGTTTGTTTTGAATTCGTTCCATTCTATACCAAGTATTTTCCTTAGACATTTATTTTCGAATGCGTTCAACTTTATTTCTATATCTCTTGTTGTTTTCCAGCTTTCACACGCATACGTAAGGGTTGATAGTACATTTGATTTGAATAGCCTAAGTTTTGTGTTTGTGCTAATGAGTTTTGATTTCCACAACTTTTCAAGGCTTCTGAAAGACATTGCTGCTTTAGCCAGTCTGATTCTAATTTCTTTGCTCGTATCCCCTTCTCGATCAATGTGACTTCCAAGATAGTATTACCCCTGGTTTTTAGTATTACCCCTGGTGTTATTTGTTTTGGTGTTAATATATTTTTAATGACATTAAAATTACGTTTTGCCATTCCTATTCTTTTGTTTATTTCAAGTGTACATTCTCCATCACTGGTTATTGTATGTCCAAAGTAGTTGTAGTTCTGAACTGTCTCCAGGTCTATTCCTTCAACGTTGATATCCACTTGTAGGTTTTGAGTATTATCTTTGCTTATAATCATTGATCTTGAGTATTTTCTTTCCTTATGATCATAGTTTTAGTCTTTTTGATATTCATATATAATCCTTATTGCGTGCTTGTCTTGTTTATTTCATTAAGTAATTGCTGTAGATCTTTGGGATTTTCTGCTAGTAGTACAGTATCAGGAAAAATTGAAAAAAAAAAAAATGGTATGTTAGAAGCTTTACGTGATTAGTAGAGGACACAGATTCGAACGACGTTTCGGCTCAATAGGCCTTCAGCGGGAACAAACAAACAACATAAACACACAAATATGTGAATAAATAAAACTAATCCTACATAGCTAACTAGTAATGAAACATCAAAAACAAAATAATCGAAATATGTTGACTTCCCTGTGTGTCGTGGACTGTGGTCAGGCTAGGAAAGGAATTTCTCACGGGTGTAGCTGTAATTTATACTCTCTGGTCAGAGGTGATGGGTTCTAAAAATACACGAGTGGGGCGAACGCTGTCTAGGTGCGTCGACTACAAAGGCACGGGCACTATCTGAAAGTATCTAAGGGCCCATAAACACATGTATACACACACAGATGCGTGTATGCGTGGATTCTCCTCTCTGATCCCACTACCCGTCTACTTTTTAGTGATCCCCCGATGATCGCTTTCAAGAGGGACAGGAATTTGGGAGACATTCTGGTTAGGAGCCATCTCCCTCGCTCCCACCCTCAACACTTCGGTACGGCCCCTTGTGGTCGTAACTGTATCACCTGTGCCTATGTGCTCCCTACTGACTCGGTCTTATTCCCTAATGGACGGTTCGAGATCAAGCATGGCTTCACATGTGTGTCCCGCAACATCATTTATGACATCATATGCCAACGATGCCACATGACCTATATTGGCGAGTCTGGTAGAAGATTAGCGGAAAGATTTTGTGAATATCTACGAGATGTCCAACAGAATACTGGTACTCCAATGTCTTCCCATTTCAACTCCCCAGATCACAAGGGCAAAGACGACATCCGTGTCACTGGTATTGTCCTCTGTCACTCTGGCGACCGCTGCCGATATACTTTGGAAAGTCGCCTCATAGTCCAGTATGGTTCGCTGACCCCACGAGGCATGAATGTATCACACTCATACACATAGTTTCCTTTCGGCTGCTCCTTCCCTCTTGCATAGCCCTCTCTACCACCCATGTTGTAGCTCTTTAGTCTATCTACTATGCCACGCTATTCTTAGTTCTTCTCCACTAGTCCCCAATGAGACACTTCGGTGTTCTCCTATATACCTTTTTTCTGTACTACTTACCCCTCATATGTTTTTATTGTACCCCACTCTCATACATCTCACTCTTTCCGCCTTTTGAGTACCTGTTATTCTACTGTTCTATTCTTTCTCCTTCGAGTTTGCACACTGACCCCGGTGTGAACCCCTCTGGTTAGTTGTGGGTCATATGCACATTTCCACACATATGTTTGTCCCCGTATGGATGTGCACATGCATGTATGTGTTCATAGGCACGAGTATTGGTATATATATGTATATGACATGCATGTATATGTGTGCTTGCTTGTATGTATACACATGTATGTGTGTGTATATGTATGTGTATGTTGATATGTATTAGTATGTGCACGTCTTCTTGCACGTATACATATGTATACACGCATCTGTGTGTGTGTATACATGTATTTATGGGCCCTTAGATACTTTCAGATAGTGCCTGTGCCTTTGTAGTCGACGTACCTAGATAGCGTTCCCCCCACTCGTGTATTTTTAGAACCCTTCACCTCTGACCACAGGGTATAAATTACAGCTACACCCGTGAGACATTCCTTTCATAGCCTGACCACAGTCCACGACACACAGGGAAGTCAACATATTTCGATTATTTTGTTTTTGATGTTTCATTACTAGTTAGCTATGTAGGATTAGTTTTATTTATTCACATATCTGTGTGTGTATGTTGTTTGTTTGTTCCTGCTGAAGGCCTATTGAGCCGAAACGTCGTTCGAATCTGTGTCGTCTACTAATCACATAAAGCTTCTAACATAACATTTTTTCTTTTTTTTTCAATTTTTCCTCGCATTCAGCTTTACTGCAGCTTCGCTTTTTTATGCATTCACTTGCATTTCTTTGCCTTAACCCCTTACTATTGGTCGTTTCAAAATATTTTGAAGGTGTTTAAAATTCCATATCTCTGCAACCAATTGATTGATAATGCTGAAATTTTGCATATGGTCTTGTGATTTTTGGTCCCAATAAGTACATTCATTTCCTCACCAACAAACGTATAGTTTTAAATATTCTTTATTTGAAGTATACAAATTTAAGGCATTTTGGTCAAACCATATATTTGGAGGAATTACCGCTTCATATGAGTGAGCACCCACGGACTTGTCATCTTGAACGTAATGCGCGCCAATTTCCCTGTTTTAAGCACTAAAAAACACATAAAACGCGTCATAGTTATAATTTTATATCCGGTGCATCCCATTTCCTGTCGTTTTGTTGTGATTTATGTGCAACGGCGTATCCTAATTATTGGGTAATTTCGTTAAATTTGTGATCTGTTAGTCAATGGGTATAAAAGTAAAGTTCCTTACATTGCAATCAGTGGCAATAAAGGTGTATAAATATTTTTGCATAGAAGCTAAGCGTGGAAAACTGTATCGAAGCATCTCAAAGCCAGAAAAGAGAACTATTCACGCATTGGGTATAAGCAAACGCTTTTTCAAACAAGTGCTTAAAGCTAACGGAGTGTCCAGTTCAATCAAGACTAGGACGCTAGGAAGAAAGAAAGTAGTAGATAGTTTTGACAAGGAAGTGATTAGAAGAGCAATTTGTAAAATGTTCGATTCCAAAGAAACTGTGACTTTAAGAAAACTGAAAATTCGACTGAGAGCAGAAAATGACATTGTTGTGTCGAAAACAACATTTTGGAGAACTGTTAGAAGCATCGGTTTTACGTTTAGAAAGTACGATAGTGGTAGAAATGTCATCTGCGAGAAGCCGCACTTAGTTTCTATGAGGAGTAAATATTTACGTGAAGTACGGAAATGCGTAACCAAGGTTATGATATTGTATTTCTAGATGAATCTTGGATAAATTCTCACCACACAAGTGCAAAGGAATGGCAGTTATCAGATGGAAGTATTAAAAGATGTGTACCCACTGGAAAAGGACAGCGTATTATAATGGCACATGCAGGCAGCCGAAAAGAAGGGTTGGTGAAAAATGCAGAACTTATATTCACCTCTAATTATACTGACAACAGGGACTATCACACCGAGATGAATGGCCATATATTTAGAGAGTGGATTGAAAATACTCTTCTTCCAATTCTAGACAGACCATCCTGTCTGGTAATGGACAACGCGTCGTACCACAACGCTGTGGCAGAAGAAGACAAAATTCCTACATCTACCAGTACAAAAGATGTTATAAAGATTTGGCTAAGAAAGGAAGGAATTCCATTTAACGAGGGATTTTTGAAACCTGAATTACTGTCACTTGTTAAGAAATCGCAAAAGACCAAAGTATTCCAAATAGACAAAATCATTCAACAGCATGGTCATACGTGCTTGAGACTGCCCCCTTATCATCCACAATTAAACCCCATTGAACTCGTTTGGGCAAAAATTAAAGGGCAGGTGGCAGCTGAGAATACAAGTTTTAAACTATGCGATATAAAAGGACTGACATATGCTGCTCTATCACAGATTGACAAAGATTTTTGGTGCAAATGTGAAGATCATGTCTTAAAAGAAGAAAATGACTATTGGAAAAAAGATGGACTATCGTTCGTTCAGCCCAGATTAGTAATCAATATGTTAGACTCCTCTGATTCAGAATAAATGAAATAATAATGGACGTTTTTATATGTCCGCATGATCAATCTTTAGCTAAAGTTGATAACGTTTTGAAAATGTAAAGATTCTTGATATGTGTACTGCAGGCATGCAAAGAAACTAAATCACTTTCATATGTCTTGTTTACGTAAAATAATGAAAGTCACATGGAAAGACATAAAACGAACAATGTAGCTCTTTACAGTGAAGAGGATCCCGTGCTTACATCGGACTCTTTAGTCACATGCGTACCCATAAACAATAACTTTGCTTGATATGTCATGCTCGTTATCGCTCGCAACGGATAATTAATTTTTTTAAATGTATTCTTTGTTGTATATTGTTTAAATAGTTTTCATTAATGGAACTGTTTATACGCTGATTTGTTTTAGACCGTCTGTAAAGGCTATAACATTGACATTCTCATAGTATTTTAAAGAAAGTAAACAATAGAAAGTAAACAGTTGATAAACGCCTCCAACTTTCAAGTTGTGTAGAGACGCCTATGTCGAGAAGCTGATTTCCATTAATGTACGGTAAATTATTTTCTCCAGGAGCAAAAAGATCCGTAAATTCACTGAGATCAAAGGAAAGTGCTGCTTCATGATGAAGCATACTTCCTACATCATTAAATTTTGTGAAATCGGTGGGACCTTGGAAAAACAAGGCCAGATGCAAAAAATCAAGTTTGTAAGTGCAGGGAAAGAGGAGATATTTCATGTTAATCGTGAACATTTAGATTTGAAACGACCAATAGTACAGTATCATCAGCATAGCTTAGGTTATTGATTATCTTTCCATTAATTTGTAGGCCTGGCATCTCTGTGATGTTTTTGAAGATTTGCTCAGTGTATAGATTGAACAAGCTTGGTGATAGGATGCATCCCTGTCTTACTTCTCTTTTTGTATCAATATGTGTAGAGTTGTTTCTTTCTTATATGTTATTATTGCTGCTTGTTCCCACTATAAATTACGTATTAGTCGTATGTCTGTGTCATCTAGATTTATATCTTTTAGGCATTCTATAAGTTCTATATGGTATATTCTATAAAAAGCTTTGGTGTAGTCTATGAAGCAGGCATATATTGGTTTGTTTACTTCTGTGTACTTTTCGATTACTGTTCTCATGCAGAATATGGCTTCTTTCGTCCCATTGTTTTTCCTAATCCAAATTGCCGCTCATCTAATTCAATATTTATGTTATTCTGAATCCTTCCTTGTATAACTTTTAGTAGGATGGTTGTTACATGACTCATTAGGCTTATTGTTCTAAAGTCTAAAGAGAACGGCTTAGCTGAAGGTCAACAACAGAAATGATAAAAAGGTGTCGAGATCGAAAGTTTTGAAGAGATTTGATCACATACGCCAGAAGGCATGACACTTGATGATGATCTTTCTGTGTTCATATCTCCATAAATCATTCTTATTCTCTCTTCTTCGTTGGCTACTCCCCTTTCTTCTCGTTGAGAAGAAGTCAAGATAAGTGACGTAATAGTACGATTTTGCCTTTAGCTTCAAACTTAGATTAAGTTCTCGTAGCTGCCCGTACATACTTCAAGTCCTACGGTAACTGTGAAAGTCAATGCTATCAAATCACGTGGTACTTAATAAGATCACGTGGCTAATTTGCTACTGGCAATTCCGATTTAGGTTTGAAATGATTGTATCTATATTATTTTGTTCTCTTAGGATCTTGTTCGACAATCTCTATAGTACAGGTTAACTATTCTTTTCTTAATAATATATCTACTCGAACTGCACATTCATGAGATAATAAAAATAAAACTGTGTGTGAATAGCAGCTTTACTAAACAGTAGAAGTAAAGGAATTGAGATACCTAGGAAGTCTATAGCTTGTTTCATAACTCGTGCCCAACTTTAAAAATCGATAGCTTTTTAACCACTTGTTGTAAGATATTCAAAATTTGCATGTAAAGTTATAATGATTAGAACCCAACAGGGAATTAATTTCATTAAAAAAAACATTTGGTTATTATTGTTGCTTATTTGATTTATATAAATTTATAACGACCCATTGATGTAGTCAAAACTTAATGTTTACAGTATTTTAAACTAAAAATAGCGAGTACAAATCCATACACGGTAGAATTGACGTATTTGCACGCTTTCCCGTGGTTTTTTTTTACACAATTAGACACTTGAGAAATTTTGTGTTCCATTTCCGTTCATTCATAGGTGTAGACGTGGAACAATAACATTTATCATGAGTCTTAAAATGAAATTCTGCAGTTTACAAAACATCGCAATAAAAATGTATGACTATTTTTGCAAAGAAGATAAACGAGGAAGATTATTTCATTCTTTAGAAAACTCTGAGAATAGGACAAGACACATTTTGGATTTATCAAAACGGTCATTTAATCGCTGGATTCAAGCACGTGACCGTCAATGTTCAAAATATACAAAATCACAAGGAAGAGCAAAAATGTTGGATAATTTCGACAGTGAACTTATTAGAAGTGAAATTCGCAAAATGTTGGGTATGAATGAAACTGTTACAATAAGAAAATTAAAAATTTCGCTGAAAAAGAACAACAGTATTGAAATATCAAAGTCTACATTATGGAGGAATGTGAGAGCTGCAGGCTTTACATTTAGAAAGTATTCCAATGGACGAAACATCATCTGTGAGAAGCCACATATAGTAGTCATGAAAAGCAAGTACTTACGTGAAGTAAAAGAGGTGCGCAAGCAAGGTTATGATATTGTGTACTTGGATGAAACATGGATCAATGCTCACCACACTAACCAAAGGGAATGGCAGTCATCAGATGGAAAGATTAAGAAATTAATACATAGCAGCAAAGGACAGCGCTTGATAATTGCTCATGCAGGTAGTCGACAACATGGACTAATACAGAATGGAGAGCTCATTTTTTTTCTTTCAAAATCCATAGACAATCGGGATTATCACTCTGAGATGAATGGTCACATATTTAGACATTGGATTGAAAATTCTGTTCTCCCATCACTAGATCGACCATCTTGCCTAATAATGAACAATGCAGCGTACCACAACATTGTTGCACTTGAAGATAAAGTCCAGACGTCATCCAGTACAAAAGATGCTATTAAGATATGGCTCACAAAGGAGCACATACAATTTAATAACATGTACTTAAAACCTGAATTACTATCTCTAGTAAAGCAAAAACAAATGACAAAGATTTTTCAAATAGATAAGATTATCCAAGAGCACGGTCATATAAGTTTCAGGCTGCCACCTTACCATGCTCATTTAAATCCAATAGAACTAATATGGGCAAAATTAAAAGGACAAGTGGCAGATGAAAATACAACATTCAAAATATGTGATGTAAAGACTCTTGCTAATCTCGCTTTATTAAATATAGACAAAGATTATTGAGCTAAATGTGAAGACCACGTCTTAAAACAGGAAGAGGAATATTGGAAAAATGATGGTTTGTGGAATGTTCAACCCCAAACAGTTATTAATCTTTTAGACTCGTCTGATTCAGAATGAAAGTATATAGCCCCCACAATGTTGGCCCCTATATTACCTTAAATTAGTTCAACAAACGGTCCTTTTCAGGACCACACAACTATGAAAATTGGACATACAGGTATACCTTGATATTATCGTACGTCCTCGAACTGAGAAAACAATAATTCTCCTGGTGTTTTTCCTTATTCAGTTATTTCCCCATTACGGCCACGCCTTTACCTAGTGAAAATTAATCATAGACCAGCAACTACGGTAATTTCTATTCTTTAGGGGTTCACAATTTACAATTTTGACAAACATCAAAGAAATTCGCCGCTTTAAGAAAACTGCAGCTGTAAGATATTTGTTAAATATACATTTAAAGGGTCTTTTGCATTCTAATAACATTTGGAAAATTTCAACAGTATTTAACAAACGGTTTCTGAGCAATAGCGTTTTGAAGTTGGGCAAGTGATTTGAAACGAGCTATAGTGATAAATTACAGGTCATAAGCAGTTCAAATAGGCTCAGAATGAAACAAAGCTTGTCAAATCAGCGGACAGCTATCAACACTATTGTCCAACAAGGAAACAACTCTAGAGGCAAAACGGGCACTTTACAATACAATCTTTATTCCAACGTTACGCTACTAATGGCAGCCCTGGGCCCTTGATTCAAGAACATTAAGAACAATAACCTCTACTGGGATGAAATGTTTTAGACGAATGACAGGAAACAGTCTAAAGAGATAAGATGAAAAAAAAATGATGAACTGAAAAAAGCTAGGACTAATTTCTGCTTTTAAAATATATAAATAAACACCAGTACATATGTTTAATCACGTGATAAGACAGATAGAAAGATCAAAACCAACACAACGAGCCCTTAATAAATATTGTGAGAATACTAAACTGAAAAGTAGACCACGAAAAATATGTACTGATAGAATATTAAGAACATTAGTCAGCAGAAGAGCAACAACAGCAAATTATATTATCGAACATCATCGCTGAAAGGAAAATTACTAATGAAAGAAGATGACAAGATAAGACATTACAGAACAATAAACGTTCCGGCCACAGGACTTCGTCAGTGTAACAAGACGAGGACACAAGCAAGACGATCACGTGGCTAGCCTTCTATTCTGCTTCAACCAGAGCTTTGTGAAGACAGCGCGACCATGTTTATAATTCAGTACTGGCTCAATTTTTCTAGAGTTGCTGCATACACCTTATCTTGATGTGTCCACCTTTCGCCCAGCTTGACAGTGTCTCCACACAGGGAGTTTCACTCGCAACCGAACCCGACATTTCTGTAATAGGATTTACTATTAAACACCCGCTCCTCCAGAGTACACCAACACATGCCAAAGCCACCATGTGTGATGTCACACGTGCTCTACACTAACACATGTCCCAGCTACCATGTAGGATGTCACACGTGCTCTACACTAACACATGGCCCCGCTACACATGTGTGATGTCACACGTGCTCTACACTAACACATGTCCCAGCTACCATGTAGGATGTCACACGTGCTCTACACTAACACATGGCCCAGCTACACATGTGTGATGTCACACGTGCTCTACACTAACACATGTCCCAGCTACCATGTAGGATGTCACACGTACTGTATACTAATAATCCCTAACAACAAACGTTTTGTGTAGGTACATTTACCAAACTAACCTAGTCCATCAGTGAGGCGTGTCAGACAGGCTGCACTATACAGTCTCGCCACCGTTAAACGCCATAAACACACACACACACACGCACACAATCACACACACACACTACAGACATATTAATTGTCATTTGTTCCACAATGAGCATTGTCCTGTTAAGATTGCGATGCAATGCCTTCATTGGTGACAGAATTATTGAGGATATGCCGGGTTTCGTAGCGAGTGAGACATCCTGATTTATAAATTCTTTCCTCTAGACTGCTGTTGGTACATAAACTTGTATAATATTTATATCTACTGGCATTTCCATTCAATTTCACTAAAAAAGACTGTCAGATATTGAGTAAAAGCCTACAACTGTTCTTGCTCTTTCTGCATCCAAGATGATACCTACTCCTCTTTGGTGTTCAGTAACTCCAGAATATATTATTTTATGTTCATCAGAATATATCTCCCCTGACCCAGTGTATCTCATTTCGCAAAGTCCCAGTGAATGTAAACCCAGTGTTCTCACATTCCCAGTAAAAATCGTTATAGTCTGTTATATCTTTTTTCTATATTATCCCTTATTGCATATATTATCTCTTATTGCATATATTATCTCTTATTGCATATATTGTCCCTTTAAAGCATATATTATCCCTCATTGCATATATTATCCCTCATTGCATATGTTATTCATTATTGCATGTTTCTTGTCCTACGTCCCATGCATTAGTAAATCCTTCACTAGATATTAAACTTGATTACCCCAGATCTTCATTCATGAATCTTTAATTGTGCATATTTTTCACACTTTTCGCTCTAATCTTTTAATTTAAATGAAGTGCCACTTTCCTTTTCATTAATTATTTGTGTCCATGTATCTGGATATTTTCATCTTTATCTTAGCCCACTGGTCGTTCATTCATTTCACTCCGTCGTTCACACGTCTATCTCCTTCATTCACTTGTTCCCTCCCTCACTCACTTGCATGCCTCTCGCCCCTTAACTCACATGTCTCGCTCCATTATTCACTTGTCTCGCTTCATCATTCACTTCTCTCACCCCATCATTCACTTCTCTCATCCCATCATTCACTTCTCTCGCTCCATCATTCACTTGTTTCGCTCCATCATTAGCTTGTCTCGCTCCATCATTCACTTGTCTCGCTCCATCATTCACTTGTCAAGCTTTATCATTCACTTGTCTCGCTCCATCATTCACTTGACTCGTCCATCATTCACTTGTCTCGCTCCATCATTCACTTGTCTCGCTCCATCATTCACTTGTCTCGCTCCATCATTCACTTGTCTCGCTCCATCATTCACTTGTCTCGCTCCATCATTCACTTGTCTCGCTTCATCATTCACTTGTCAAGCTTTATCATTCACTTGTCTCGCTCCATCATTCACTTGACTCGTCCATCATTCACTTGTCTCGCTCCATCATTCACTTGTCTCGCTCCATCATTCACTTGTCTCGCTCCATCATTCACTTGTCTCGCTCCATCATTCACTTGTCTCGCTCCATCATTCACTTGTCTCCCCCTTCACAAACATATTTATGTCCTTCACACACATGTCTCCCGTCTTCATTCACTTGTTTCCTGCTTCACTCAATTATCTCACCCCTTCACTCACTTGTCTCCCCATTCATTCACTTGTCTCCCTCTTAATTCACTCGTCCCTTCACTCGCTTGTCTCCCCATTAAATTCACTTGTCTCCCTCTTAATTCACTCGTTTCCCCCTTCACTCGCTTGTCTTCCTCTTCGCTCCCTCTTCCCCCTTCCCTTCAATCAGTTGTCTCCCCTTTCATTCAATTTCCCCCCCCCCCTTCAATCGCATGTCTCCCTCCTTACCTCACTTGTCTTTCCCCTTCTTCACTCACTTGTCTCCCTCTTTCACTCACTTGTCACTCCCGTTCACTCATATATCTCCCTCCTTCACTCACTTGTCTCCCTCCTTCATCTTTATCACATGTCTCCCTCCTTCACTCACTTGTCTCCCTCCTTCACTGACTTGTCTCCCTCCTTCACTCACTTGTCTCCCTTCTTCACTCACTTGTCTCCCTCCTGCACTCACTTGTCTCCCTTCTTCACTCACTTGTCTCCCTCCTTCACTCACTTGTCTTCCACCTTCACTCACTTGTCTTCCTCCTTCATTCACATGTCTTCCTACTTATCACTCACGTGTCTCCCTCCTTCACTTACGTGTCTCCCTCTTTCACTCACATGTTTCTTTCCTTCAATCACTTGTCTCCCTTCTTCACTCATTTGTCTCCCTCCTACACTCACTTGTCTCCCTGATTCACTCACATGTCTCCCTCCTTCACTCACATGTCTCTCTCCTTCACTCACTTGTCTCCCTCCTTCACTCACATGTCTCTCTCCTTCACTCACTTGTCTTCCTCCTTCACTCACATGTCTCCCTCCTTCACTCACATGTCTCCCTCCTTCACTCACATGTCTCCCTCCTTCACTCACATGTTTCCCTCCTTCACTCACATGTCTCCCTCCTTCACTGACATGTCTCCCTCCTTCACTCACTTGTCTCCCTCCTTCACTCACATGTCTCCCTCCTTCACTCACATGTCTCACTCCTTCACTCACATGTCTCCCTCCTTCATTCACTTGTCTCCCTCCTTCACTCACTTGTCTCGTTCCTTCACTCACTTGTCTCCCTTCTTCACTCACATGCCTCCCTCCTTCACTCACGTCTCCCTCCTTCACTCACATGTCTCCCTCCTTTACTCACTTGTCTCTCTCCTTCATTTACATGCCTCCCTCCTTCAATCACATGCCTGCCTCCTTCATTCACTTGCTTCCCTACATCACTCACTTGTCTCCCTCCTTCACTCACATGTCTGCCTCCTTCATTCACTTGCCTCCCTCCATCACTGACATGTCTCCCTCCTTCACTAGCTTGTCTCCCTCCTTCACTCACTTGTCTCCCGCCTTCAGTCATATGTCTCCCTCCTACACTCACTTGACTTCCTCCTTCACTCACATGTCTCCTTCCTTCACTCACATGTCTCTCTCCTTCACTCACTTGTATCCCTCCTTCACTCACATGTCTCTCTCCTTCACTAACTTGTCTCCCTCCTTCACTCACATGTCTCCCTCCTTCACTCACATGTCTCCCTCCTTCACTCACATGTCTCTCTCCTTCACTCACATGTCTCCCTCCTTCACTCACATGTCTAACTCCTTCACTCACATGTCTCCCTCATTTACTTACATGTCTCCCTCCTTCACTCACTTGTCTCTCTCTTTCTTTCACTTGTCTTTAACCTTCACTCACTTGACTCAGTCCTTCACTCACTTGTCTCCCTCCTACACTCACATGTCTCTCTCCTAGACTCACTTGTTTCTCTTCTTCATTCACTTGACTCAGTCCTTCACTCACTTGTCTCCCTCCTTCACTAACTTGTCTCTCTCCTTCACTCACATGTCTCCCTCCTTCACTCACATGTCTAACTCCTTCACTCACATGTCTCCCTCATTTACTTACATGTCTCCCTCCTTCACTCACTTGTCTCTCTCTTTCTTTCACTTGTCTTTAACCTTCACTCACTTGACTCAGTCCTTCACTCACTTGTCTCCCTCCTTCACTCACTTGTCTCTCTCCTACACTCACATGTCTCTCTCCTAGACTCACTTGTTTCTCTTCTTCACTCACTTGACTCAGTCCTTCACTCACTTGTCTCCCTCCTTCACTAACTTGTCTCTCTCCTTCACTCACATGTCTCCCTCCTTCACTTACTTGTCTCCCTCCTTCACTCACATGTCTCTCTTCTTCACTCACTTGTCTTCCTCCTTCACTCACATGTCTCCCTCCTTCACTCACATGTCTCCCTCCTTCACTCACATGTCTCCCTCCTTCACTCACATGTTCCCTCCTTCACTCACATGTCTCCCTCCTTCACTGACATGTCTCCCTCCTTCACTCACTTGTCTCCCTCCTTCACTCACATGTCTCCCTCCTTCACTCACATGTCTCACTCCTTCACTCACATGTCTCCCTCCTTCATTCACTTGTCTCCCTCCTTCACTCACTTGTCTCGTTCCTTCACTCACTTGTCTCCCTTCTTCACTCACATGCCTCCCTCCTTCACTCACGTCTCCCTCCTTCACTCACATGTCTCCCTCCTTTACTCACTTGTCTCTCTCCTTCATTTACATGCCTCCCTCCTTCAATCACATGCCTGCCTCCTTCATTCACTTGCTTCCCTACATCACTCACTTGTCTCTCTCCTTCACTCACATGTCTCCCTCCTTCACTCACATGTCTAACTCCTTCACTCACATGTCTCCCTCATTTACTTACATGTCTCCCTCCTTCACTCACTTGTCTCTCTCTTTCTTTCACTTGTCTTTAACCTTCACTCACTTGACTCAGTCCTTCACTCACTTGTCTCCCTCCTTCACTCACTTGTCTCTCTCCTACACTCACATGTCTCTCTCCTAGACTCACTTGTTTCTCTTCTTCACTCACTTGACTCAGTCCTTCACTCACTTGTCTCCCTCCTTCACTAACTTGTCTCTCTCCTTCACTCACATGTCTCCCTCCTTCACTTACTTGTCTCCCTCCTTCACTCACATGTCTCTCTTCTTCACTCACTTGTCTTCCTCCTTCACTCACATGTCTCCCTCCTTCACTCACATGTCTCCCTCCTTCACTCACATGTCTCCCTCCTTCACTCACATGTTTCCCTCCTTCACTCACATGTCTCCCTCCTTCACTGACATGTCTCCCTCCTTCACTCACTTGTCTCCCTCCTTCACTCACATGTCTCCCTCCTTCACTCACATGTCTCACTCCTTCACTCACATGTCTCCCTCCTTCATTCACTTGTCTCCCTCCTTCACTCACTTGTCTCGTTCCTTCACTCACTTGTCTCCCTTCTTCACTCACATGCCTCCCTCCTTCACTCACGTCTCCCTCCTTCACTCACATGTCTCCCTCCTTTACTCACTTGTCTCTCTCCTTCATTTACATGCCTCCCTCCTTCAATCACATGCCTGCCTCCTTCATTCACTTGCTTCCCTACATCACTCACTTGTCTCCCTCCTTCACTCACATGTCTGCCTCCTTCATTCACTTGCCTCCCTCCATCACTCACATGTCTCCCTCCTTCACTAGCTTGTCTCCCTCCTTCACTCACTTGTCTCCCGCCTTCAGTCATATGTCTCCCTCCTACACTCACTTGACTTCCTCCTTCACTGACATGTCTCCTTCCTTCACTCACATGTCTCTCTCCTTCACTCACTTGTATCCCTCCTTCACTCACATGTCTCTCTCCTTCACTCACTTGTCTCCCTCCTTCACTCACATGTCTCCCTCCTTCACTCACATGTCTCCCTCCTTCACTCACATGTCTCTCTCCTTCACTCACATGTCTCCCTCCTTCACTCACATGTCTAACTCCTTCACTCACATGTCTCCCTCATTTACTTACATGTCTCCCTCCTTCACTCACTTGTCTCTCTCTTTCTTTCACTTGTCTTTAACCTTCACTCACTTGACTCAGTCCTTCACTCACTTGTCTCCCTCCTTCACTAACTTGTCTCTCTCCTTCACTCACATGTCTCCCTCCTTCACTTACTTGTCTCCCTCCTTCACTCACTTGTCTCTCTCCTTCATTCACTTGTCTCCTTCCTTCACTCACTTGTCTACCTCCTTCACTTACTTGTCTCCTTCCTTCACTCACTTGTCTCCCTCTTTCACTAACTTGTCTCCCTCCTTCACTCACTTGTCTCTCTCTTTCTTTCACTTGTCTCTCTCCTTCACTAACTTGTCTCTCTCTTTCTTTCACTTGTCTCTCTCCTAGACTCACTTGTTTCTCTTCTTCAGTCACTTGACTCAGTCCTTCACTCACTTGTCTCCCTCCTTCATTAACTTGTCTCTCTCCTTCACTCACATGTCTCCCTCCTTCACTTAGTTGTCTCCCTCCTTCACTCACTTGTCTCCCTCCTTCACTCACTTGTCTCCCTCCTTCACTTACTTGTCTCCCTCCTTCACTCACTTGTCTCCCTCCTTCACTCACTTGTCTCCCTCCTTCACTTACTTGTCTTTCTCCTTCACTCACATGTCTCCCTCCTTCATTCACATGTCTCCCTCCTTCACTTACTTGTCTCCCTCCTTCACTCACTTGTCTCTCTCCTTCACTCACTTGTCTCTCTCTTTCTTTCACTTGTCTCTCTCCTTCACTCAGTTGTCTCAGTCCTTCACTCACTTGTCTCCCTCTTTCATTAATTTGTCTCTCTCCTTCACTCACATGTCTCTCTCCTAGACTCACTTGTCTCTCTCCTTCACTCACTTCACTCAGTCCTTCACTCACTTGTCTCCCTCCTTCACTAACTTGTCTCACTCCTTCACTCACATGTCTCCCTCCTTCACTTACTTGTCTCCCTCCTTCACTAACTTGTCTCCCTCCTTCACTTACTTGTCTCTCTCCTTCACTCACTTGACTCAGTCCTTCACTCACTTGTCTCCCTCCTTCACTAACTTGTCTCCCTCCTTCACTCACATGTCTCCCTTCTTCACTCACTTGTCTCTCTCCTTCACTCACATGTCTCCCTCCTTTACTTACTTGTCTCCCTCCTTCACTCACTTGTCTCTCTCCTTCACTCACTTGTCTCTCTCTTTCTTTCACTTGTCTCTCCCCTTCACTCACTTGACTCAGTCCTTCACTCACTTGTCTCCCTCCTTCACTAACTTGTCTCTCTCCTTCACTCACATGTCTCCCTCCTTCACTTACTTGTCCTCCTCCTTCACTCACTTGTCTCCCTCCTTCACTCACTTGTCTCCTTCCTTCACTCACTTGTCTCCTTCCTTCACTTACTTGTCTCCTTCCTTCACTCACTTGTCTCCCTCCTTCACTAACTTGTCTCCCTCCTTCACTCACTTGTCTCTCTCTTTCTTTCACTTGTCTCTCTCCTTCACTAACTTGTCTCTCTCGTTCTTTCACTTGTCTCTCTCCTAGACTCACTTGTTTCTCTTCTTCAGTCACTTGACTCAGTCCTTCACTCACTTGTCTCCCTCCTTCACTAACTTGTCTCTCTCCTTCACTCACATGTCTCCCTCCTTCACTTACTTGTCTCCCTCTTTCACTCACTTGTCTCCCTCCTTCACTCACTTGTCTCCCTCCTTCACTCACTTGTCTCCCTCCTTCACTTACTTGTCTCCCTCCTTCACTTACTTGTCTCCCTCCTTCACTAACGTGTCTCCCTCCTTCACTCACTTGTCTCCCTCCTTCACTCACTTGTCTTCCTCCTTCACTTACTTGTCTCCCTCCTTCACTCACTTGTCTCCCTCCTTCACTCACTTGTCTCCCTCCTTCACTTACTTGTATTTCTCCTTCACTCACATGTCTCTCTCCTTCACTCACTTGTCTCTCTCCTTCACTCACTTGTCTCTCTCTTTCTTTCACTTGTCTCTCTCCTTCACTCACTTGACTCAGTCCTTCACTCACTTGTCTCCCTCCTTCACTCACTTGTCTCTCTCTTTCTTTCACTTGTCTCTCTCCTTCACTCACTTGTCTCTCTCTTTCTTTCATTTGTCTCCCTCCTTCACTCACTTGTCTCCATCCTTCACTCACTTGTTTCTCTTCTTCAGTCACTTGACTCAGTCCTTCACTCACTTGTCTCCCTCCTTCACTAACTTGTCTATCTCCTTCACTCACTTGTCTCTCTCTTTCTTTCACTTGTCTCTCTCCTAGACTCACTTGTTTCTCTTCTTCAGTCACGACTCAGTCCTTCACTCACTTGTCTCCCTCCTTCACTAACTTGTCTCTCTCCTTCACTCACTTGTCTCTCTCTTTCTTTCACTTGTCTCTCTCCTAGACTCACTTTTCTCTCTCCTTCACTCACTTGACTCAGTCCTTCACTCACTTGTCTCCCTCCTTCACTCACTTGTCTCTCTCTTTCTTTCACTTGTCTCTCTCCTTCACTCACATGTCTCTCTCTTTCTTTCACTTGTCTCTCTCCTTCACTCACATGTCTCTCTCTTTCTTTCACTTGTCTCTCTCCTTCACTAACTTGTCTCTCTCTTTCTTTCACTTGTCTCTCTCTTTTTTTTTCACTTGTCTCTCTCTTTCTTTCACTTGTCTCTCTCTTTCTTTCACTTGTCTCTCTCTTTCTTTCACTTGTCTCTCTCTCTTTCTTTCACTTGTCTCTCTTTCTTTCACTTGTGTCTCTCTTTCTTTATCTTGTCTCTCTCTTTCTTTCACTTGTCTCTCTCTTTCTTTCACTTGTCTCTCTCTTTCTTTCACTTGTCTCTCTCTTTCTTTCACTTGTCTCTCTCCTTCACTCACATGTCTCTCTCTTTCTTTCACTTGTCTCTCTCCTTCACTCACATGTCTCTCTCTTTCTTTCACTTGTCTCTCTCCTTCACTCACATGTCTCTCTCTTTCTTTCACTTGTCTCTCTCCTTCACTAACTTGTCTCTCTCTTTCTTTCACTTGTCTCTCTCTTTCTTTCACTTGTCTCTCTCTTTCTTTCACTTGTCTCTCTCCTTCACTAACTTGTCTCTCTCTTTCTTTCACTTGTCTCTCTCCTAGACTCACTTGTTTCTCTTCTTCAGTCACTTGACTCAGTCCTTCACTCACTTGTCTCCCTCCTTCATTAACTTGTCTCTCTCCTTCACTCACATGTCTCCCTCCTTCACTTACTTGTCTCCCTCCTTCACTCACTTGTCTCCCTCCTTCACTCACTTGTCTCCCTCCTTCACTTACTTGTCTCCCTCCTTCACTCACTTGTCTCCCTCCTTCACTCACTTGTCTCCCTCCTTCACTTACTTGTCTTTCTCCTTCACTCACATGTCTCCCTCCTTCATTCACATGTCTCCCTCCTTCACTTACTTGTCTCCCTCCTTCACTCACTTGTCTCTCTCCTTCACTCAGTTGTCTCAGTCCTTCACTCACTTGTCTCCCTCTTTCATTAATTTGTCTCTCTCCTTCACTCACATGTCTCTCTCCTAGACTCACTTGTCTCTCTCCTTCACTCACTTCACTCAGTCCTTCACTCACTTGTCTCCCTCCTTCACTAACTTGTCTCACTCCTTCACTCACTTGTCTCCCTCATTCACTAACTTGTCTCCCTCCTTCACTCACATGTCTCCCTTCTTCACTCACTTGTCTCTCTCCTTCACTCACATGTCTCCCTCCTTTACTTACTTGTCTCACTCCTTCACTCACTTGTCTCTCTCCTTCACTCACTTGTCTCTCTCTTTCTTTCACTTGTCTCTCTCCTTCACTCACTTGACTCAGTCCTTCACTCACTTGTCTCCCTCCTTCACTATCTTGTCTCTCTCCTTCACTCACATGTCTCTCTCCTAGACTCACTTGTCTCTCTCCTTCACTCACTTGTCTTCCTCCTTCACTCACTTGTCTCCCTCCTTTACTCACATGTCTCCGTCCTTCACTCACTTGTCTTTTCCCTTCCCTCACATGTCTCCCTCCTTCACTCACTTGTCTCTCTCCTTCACTCTCATATCTCCCTCCTTCACTCACATATCTCCCTCCTTCACTCACATTTCTCCCTCCTTCACTCACATGTCTTCCACCTTCACTCACATGTCTCCCTCCTTCACTCACATGTCTCCCTCCTTCACTCACTTGTCTCTCTCCTTCACTCTCATGTCTCCCTCTTTCACTCACATGTCTCCCTCCTTCACTCAGTTGTCGCCCTCCTTCACTCTCATGTCTCCCTCCTTCACTCACATGTCTCCCTCGTTCATTCACATGTCTCCCTCCTTCACTCACATGTCTCCTTCTTCACTCACATGTCTTTCTCCTTCACTCTCTTGTCTTCCTCATCAAATCAAAGCTCAACGTATCTAGAGAGCGCCATTCATTCAGCTTGGCTTTCATAACGGTTACTCTATGCGATGATACAGTCTCTCATGTAGTCATTTCCAGTCTCTGATATAGTCAAACCCAGTCTCTGATGTAGTCAAGACCAGTCTCTGACGTAGTCATGCCCAGTCTCAGATGCAGTCCGGTCTAGCCTCTGATGTAGTCATGTCCAGTCTCTGATGTAGTCATGCCCAGTCTCTGATGTAGTCATGTCCAGCCTCTGATGTAGTCATGCCCAGTCTCTGATGTAGTCATGTCCAGTCTCTGATGTAGTCATTGCCAGTCTCTGATGTAGTCATGCCCATCCTCTGATGTAGTCATGCCCATCATCTGATGTTTTCATGCCCATCCTTTGATGTAATCATGCCCATCCTCTGATGTAGTCATGTCTAGTCTCTGATGTATTCATGCCCATCATCTGATGTACTCAAGTCCAGTCTCTGATGTAGTCATGCCCATCCTCTGATGTATTCATGCCCATCCTCTGATGTATTCATGCCCATCCTCTGATGTATTCATGCCCATCATCTGATGTAGTCATGTCCAGTCTCTGATGTTTTCATGCCCATCCTCTGATGTAGTCATGCCCATCCTCTGATGTAGGCATGCCCATCCTCTGATGTAGTCATGCCCATCCTCTGATGTAGTCATGCTCATCCTTTGATGTAGTCATGCCCATCCTCTGATGTATTCATGCCCATCCTCTGATGTATTCATGCCCATCCTCTGATGTATTCATGCCCATCCTCTGATGTATTCATGCCCATCCTCTGATGTAGTCATGCCCATCCTCTGATGTAGTCATGCCCATCCTCTGATGTATTCATGCCCATCCTCTGATGTATTCATGCCCATCCTCTGATGTATTCATGCCCATCCTCTATTCATGCCCATCCTCTGATGTATTCATGCCCATCCTCTGATGTAGTCATGCCCATCCTCTGATGTAATCATGCCCATCCTCTGATGTAGTAATGCCCATCTTCTGATGTAGTCATGCCCATCCTCTGATGTAGTCATATCCATCCTCTGATGTAGTCTTCCCCATCCTCTGATGTAGTCTTCCCCATCCTCTGATGTAGTCATGTCCAGTCTCTGATGTAGTCATGCCCAGCCTCTGATGTAGTCATGCCCAGTCTCTGATGTAGTCATTTCCAGTCTCTGATGTTTTCATGTCCAGTCTCTGATGTATTCATGCCCAGTCTCTGATGTAGTCATGCCTATCCTCTGATGTAGTCATGTCCTATCTCTGATGTAGTCATGCCCATCCTCTGATGTATTCATGCCCATCCTCTGATGTAATCATACCCATCGTCTGATGTAGTCATGCCCTTCATCTGATGTAGTCATGTCCAGTCTCTGATGTATTCATGCCCATCCTCTGATGTAATCATACCCATCGTCTGATGTAGTCATGCCCTTCATCTGATGTAGTCATGTCCAGTCTCTGATGTAATCATACCCATCGTCTGATGTAGTCATGCCCATCATTTGATGTAGTCATGTCCAGTCTCTGATGTAGTCATGACCATCCTCTGGTGTAGTCATGCCCATCCTCTGATGTAGTCATGCCCATCCTCTAATCATGCCCATCCTCTGGTGTAGTCATGCGCATCCTCTGATGTAGTCATGTCCAGTCTCTGATGTATTCATGCCTATCCTTTGATGTAGTCATGCCCATCATCTGATGTTTTCATGCCCATCCTTTGATGTAATCATGCCCATCCTCTGATGTAGTCATGTCCAGTCTCTGATGTATTCATGCCCATCATCTGATGTACTCAAGTCCAGTCTCTGATGTAGTCATGCCCATCATCTGATGTACTCAAGTCCAGTCTCTGATGTATTCATGCCCATCATCTGATGTACTCAAGTCCAGTCTCTGATGTAGTCATGCCCATCATCTGATGTAGTCATACCCATCATCTGATGTAGTCATGTCCAGTCTCTGATGTAGTCATGTCCAGTCTCTGATGTAGTCATGCCCATCATCTGATGTAGTCATGCCCATCATCTGATGTAGTCATGCCCATCATCTGAGGTAGTCATGCCCTTTTCCCCTATGACATTTTCCTCCGAAGTTCTTGGTCTTCTCTATCACTCTCTCACTCTCTCTCTCCCTCCCCCCTCTCTCTCTCCCTCCCTCTCTCTCTCTCTCTCTCACTCTCTCTCTCACTCTCTCTCTTACTCTCTCTCACTCTCTCTCTCGCTCTCTCTCGTTCTCTCTCTCACTCTTCCTCCCTCTCTCTCACTCACTCTCTCTCACTCTCTCACTCTCTCTCTCACTCTCTCTCTCACTCTCTCTCTCTCTCACTCTCTCACTCTCTCTCTCACTCACTCTCTCTCTCACTCTCTCACTCTCTCTCTCTCTCACTCACTCTCTCTCTCACTCTCTCACTCACTCTCTCACTCTCTCACTCACTCTCTCTCTCTCTCACTCACTCTCTCTCTCTCTCACTCACTCTCTCTCCCTCTCCCTCTCTCTCTCTCACTCTCTCTCCCTCCCTCACTCTCTCTCCCGTCCACCTAACACCGTATTTCCTATAATGATCTTCAAGAGATCCACCAAATGTCGTGATTGTTTGTCCCCATCATAACGACATTTGATTGTCCATGTTTTTTATTTTCCTTAGTAGTGTATTCCACTTCTCTTTGGAATAATAAAATGTTGCAAAGTAGATATTTTTATGCCTTTCACCGTCCATGGTATTCTGATTGTTCTTCGCAATTAGTTGTTGCTACCACCATGTCACATTCTTTTCTGGCTTCAACAACGGGTGGTGGGTGGTTGTGTAGGTTGAAACGACCGTTTTCAGTTAGGTTGAACCTGATTCAATTCCCGTCACTGTCTTTCAATGTTTCTGTCAGTGATGAAATTAGAACCAGCCTGTACACTAAGAACCACTCTATTGTGTATACGTCTTTTATTCTAAGTCCCTTAGTTCTTTTCATTACTTTCCTTTTGTGATAGTGAAACTTGTTGACAGTATTGTTGGTTACGTGAGACTACTATAGCCAGACACTGAAATTATATAATAGACGGAAACGTTTCTAGCAGCCACACCGCATTAATAGGTATAACTGATTATGTTGATAATAGAGAGAGAAACTGTCGGAGCAGATAAGATAACATCTCGGCAGTGAGATAGATGAAAGGATAGGTACCGTGTAAGCTGTAGTTGTAACTTTGACTAGCTTATTTCCAAAGCAGATAACATGGGTTGGACAAGAAATATTGGAAAGAGCCAAAGAAGTTGCGTGCTGGCTATTTAAGGAAGAGTGGCTAGCGTTTGATGGACATTTAATCCATTGATGTGATTCGATAGGGTATTCGAGGATGATTCATTCGGAGAGACAGACGAGGACTTGTGATTCATTTCAGAGAGACAGACGAGGACTTGTGATTCATTCAGAGAGACAGACGAGGACTTGTGATTCATTCAGAGAGACATCGAGGACTTGTGATTCATTCAGAGAGACAGTTGAGGACTTGTGATTCATTCAAAAGATTTGAGACTTACAGACAATTATGAATGGTCAATCCAGAAATGTTTTAGTGCGAGGAATATATAGAAAGATTTGTTTCAAGAGGAGGTGTTTAGCTCTATGTAGATATTTGTGGTTTCAAAAGGAATCAGTGCTTATTAGGGAAATCAAAGCTAGGAATATAAAGATGGATACAGAAATCATATTTTCTTGGGCGTATTTTTATACTATGTAAAAAAACGTTGCAATTATAAAACATGGAAGTGTCATGTAACATATGCGGTCGCCTAGACACGTATACATAATTTATACTAGTGATATAATCCGATAGATATGACGGCCAAAGCCAACTTAATTTGTAATGTGTGACTTTAATATGCAACCAAAATATTTATGCAGATGAATTATGAAGTGTAACTAAAGCACTGTGTGAATAAACTTATGTACGAGACCTGGACGAAGTTTTGAGTTATCATATGAAGTGTCGAACACAAGTGTTATTCAGAATATTCGGAGTTACAATTGCTGTGTTGTGAATTAATCACGTTGTGATACGCATTGACACAACGGTGAATTGTTGCTCGTGTGGTATTGTCCAGTGTTTAGACTTACATATTATCTATTCTTTGTGTATACCAATAACGTTGTCTTGGGCACTGGTACACTGTCATGCTTCTTTAATAGTAGTCTCATGTGTTATCTATCTTCTTCTTTTCATTGAACTTTTAAGTTTCAAGTGTTGAAAGAACCATCATTAGTTTTCCTTGCTGTAACTGTCAATTGTTTGGACCTACAGAGCAGTCGATGAATTACATTGGCAACCTTCATAAATCCATCAAGATTACATCTTATATCTCTACCTCGTCCGTCACTTTTCTTGATCTGATCGTCTCCCTTGGTATCTCCAGCTTCCACACTTCCGTCTTCTATAAACCCACAGACGCCCATTGGTATCTTCTCTACACCTCGTCTCATCCATCTCATTGCAGAGATCTCATTCCATATTCTCAATTATTACGACTTCATCGTATCTGCCAGGATGATCAAGATTTTTTTCCAACAGGCCCACGTGATGTTAGATTTCTTTAGGCGTCGTCTCTATCCTGATTTGGTTCTCCAATCTGCCTTCCAGCTAGCTCTCTATGTTTCCCGTCCTGTGGCACTCACCCCATCCACCCGCCGTTCCTCTGATAGGACTATATTCACCCTCACAACTTGGCTGCGGTGAGGATCCTTAACCGGTATCCCTCCATTCTCAACTCAGATCCTACTACCCACCTACTTTTCAGTGATCCTTCTTTGGTAGCCTTCAAACGCGACAGGAGTCTAAGAGATATTCTCGTCACGAGCCACCTCCCCCGCTCAAACCACAAACAGCTTGGTATTGGTCGTTGTGGACGTTGAGTTTGCAGAACTTGGGACTACGTGCTTTGCACCGATTCGGTCTTGTTCCTTAATAAGCGTTTCGACATCAAGGAGTGGTTTACTTGTGTGTCACGGAATATCATCTACGCCATAATATGTAAGCATTGCCAGATGACGTATGTGGACGAGTCTGGTCGACGCTTGAGTGACAGATTTTGTGAGCATCTTCATGATGTTGAGCTAAAAACTGGCAGCCCGGTGTCTGCCCATTTCAGCTCCCCTGGCCATAGCGGTAAACCTGACATGCAAGTCACTGGCATTGTCTCGTGTCACTCCTCCAGCAATCGTAGCCGTTTCGCACTTGAGAATCGCTGCATTGCCCAGTTGGATTCGCTGTCCCCTAAAGTATGAACATATCGTTCTACTACACATGTCTTACCCCCCCCCCCCCCCATGCGCTACCGAACCTATACATGTAGATATATTTGTCTGCATATGTATTGGCACAGTTGGGCACCTTTGAGTTTTTTGTGTGTTTTGTGGCAATATATATACTGATTTATGCTTGTACGCATGTATTGTTATATACAATGTTTTTGTTCCACATAGGTTGGGGTGCACACACAGAGTTAGATATGCACAGTTTATACATATCTTGTACCCACCTCTCCATATTTTTAGAACCCTTCCGTTCCGTCTTGTCGCCTGACTGCCTGGTCGTGAGATATATATTTGGTCATCCCGCCCTCTCATTTTAGTCCATTCAGTAACTGACCACGCTCTGGACCACAGGGAAGTGATCTTTTTTTATTTCCTTTCTTGAGTATCTAGCATATTATCACCATGTACTTAGATGTGTTAACATATCCTTATGATATATATATATATATATATTTTTTTTTTTTTTTTTTTTTTTGAAAGTAAAGTACCCCTGTCACGCCAAGTGGCGTATAGGGAAATATGGTGTTAGTGACCCTATATTTTACAGACCTTCAGCACATGATTTTTGGGGTAATGTGGTCGGTATTACGCCCGTGCTGCTTTACTTTCCCAGAAAAATATCTGGTACCCATTTTAAGGCTGGGTGAACCCGGAAGCCGTCGGTTGGGATCGAACCTACCCCTGTCCTTTGTAGTCTAGTTCATTAACCACTGAGCTATCCAGGCATATATATATATATATATATATATATATATATATATATATATATATATATATTGTTGTTGTTTGTTGTTCCAGCTGAAGGACTACTTGGCCGAAACGTCGACTTTTGTTTTGTCCATTACCACGTAAAGCTGTCACGATACCACTTTTTTCTTCTCCTTTTTTTCAGAATTGCTATTATCATCAATTTTACATCAGCTTCGCATCTCTACGCATCTTGGTGCATCTTGATGCCTTTACTTCTTTGGACCTACAGCACTACACATGATGCGGAGAAAGGGCTTGTCTAACTTGCTGGTCAGCACTAGTAATGCCGTTTGAGCTATTATAATCATGAATTGAATGAGCAGACTACCTCCTGCTGCGAAGCTCTGCATAAAGAGTTTCCTATTACTAGTACTGCCTTGCTATTTCCATCTTTTTTCTGGCCTGGTATTTCAACGTAGTGTGCTTGTGTTGCATGTTCGTCTGGTCTCATTTTGGTCAGATGGGTTTCTGAGTGGTCTAGAGTAGCTCTGACGTCGGTCTCTGGACAAGAAAATCCCAGGGTTCAAATCCTACTACAGGCGTGGGAATTTGTCCTCTTGGAATTGGTGGATTCTTTATGGATTTCCCTCGCACGGTTTCTGGGTAAGGAGATCCGATATCTAGCTCTCTATGGTAGGGTGATCCGATGTCTAGCTCTCTCTGTGTAGTGAGATCCAATAACAAGCCCTCTCTGGGTAGTGAGATCCGATAACAAGCCTTCTCTTGGTAGTGAGATCCGATAACAAGCCTTCTCTTGGTAGTGAGATCCGATAACAAGCCTTCTCTGAGTAGTGAGATCCGATAACAAGCACTCTCTAGGAAGGATGATTCGATGTCTAGCCCTGTCTGAGTAGGGAGATCCGATGTCTAACACTCTCTGAGTAGTGAGATCCTATGTCTAACCCTCTCTGAGTAGGGAGATCCTAATCTAACCCTCTCTGAGTAGGGAGATCCGATGTCTAGCCCTCTCTGAGTAGGGAGATTCACTCGATGTCTAGCCCTCTCTGAGTAGGGAGATTCGATGTCTAGCCCTCTCTGAGTAGGGAGATCCAATGTCTAGCCCTCTCTGAGTAGGGAGATCCGATGTCTAGCCCTCTCTGAGTAGGGAGATCCGATGTCTAGCCCTCTCTGAGTAGGGAGATCCGATGTCTAGCCCTCTCTGAGTAGGAAGATCCGATGTCTAGCCCTCTCTGAGTAGGGAGATCCGATGTCTAGCCCTCTCTGAGTAGGGAGATCCGATGTCTAGCCCTCTCTGAGTAGGGAGATCCGATGTCTAGCCCTCTCTGAGTAGGGAAATCCGATGTCTAGCCCTCTCTGAGTAGGGAAAATCCGATGTCTAGCCCTCTCTGAGTAGGGAGATTCGATGTCTAGCTCTCTCTGAGAAGGGAGATTCGATGTCTAGCTCTCTCTGAGTAGTGAGATCCGATGTCTAACCCTCTCTGAGTAGGGTGATTCGATGTCTAGCCCTCTCTGAGTAGGGTGATTCGATGTCTAGCTCTCTCTGAGTAGTGAGATCCGATGTCTAGCCCTCTCTGAGTAGTGAGATCCGATGTCTAGCCCTCTCTGAGTAGGGTGATTCGATGTCTAGCCCTCTCTGAGTAGGGTGATTCGATGTCTAGCTCTCTCTGAGTAGTGAGATCCGATGTCTAGCCTCTCTGAGTAGTGAGATCCGATGTCTAGCTATCTCTGAGTAGGGAGATCCGATGTCTAGCCCTCTCTGAGTAGTGAGATCCGATATGTCTAGCCCTCTCTGAGTAGGGAGATCCGATGTCTAGCCCTCTCTGAGTAGTGAGATCCGATGTCTAGCCCTCTCTGAGTAGGGAGATCCGATGTCTAGCCCTCTCTGAGTAGTGAGATCCGATGTCTAGCTCTCTCTGAGTAGGGAGATCCGATGTCTAGCCCTCTCTGAGTAGGGAGATCCGATGTCTAGCCCTCTCTGAGTAGTGAGATCCGATGTCTAGCCCTCTGAGTAGTGAAATCCGATGTCTAGCTCTCTCTGAGTAGGGAGATCCGATGTCTAGCCCTCTCTGAGTAGGGAGATTCGATGTCTAGCCCTCTCTGTGTAGTGAGATCCGATGTCTAGCCCTCTCTGAGTAGTGAGATCCGATGTCTAGCCCTCTCTGAGTAGGGTGGAGTCGATGTCTAGCTCTCTATTGGTAGGGTGATCCGATGTCTAGCTCTCTCTGTGTAGTGAGATCCAATAACAAGCCCTCTCTGGGTAGTGAGATCCGATAAACATCCTTCTATGGGAGTGAGATCCGATAAACAAGCTTCTCTGGGTAGTGAGATCCGATAACCAAGCCTTCTCTGGTAGTCCTGAGATCGATAACGAGCACTCTCTAGGTAGGATGATTCGATGTCTATAGCCCTGTCTGAGTAGGGAGATCCGATGTCTAACACTCTCTGAGTAGTGAGATCCGATGTCTAACCCTCTTCTGAGTAGGGAGATTCAATCTAACCCTCTCTGAGTAGGGAGATCCGATTGTCTAGCCCTCTCTGAGTAGGGAGATCGATGTCTAGCCCTCTCTGAGTAGGGAGATCCGATGTCTAGCCCTCTCTGAGTAGGAGATCGATGTCTAGCCCTCTCTGAGTAGGGAGATCCGATGTTTAGCCTCTCTGAGTAGGGAGCTAGATCCGATGTCTAGCCCTCTCTGAGTAGGGAGACGATGTCTAGCCCTCTCTGAGTAGGGAGATCCGATGTCTAGCCCTCTCTGAGTAGGGAGATCCGATGTCTAGCCCTCTCTGAGTAGGGAGATTCAATGTCTAGCCCTCTCTGAGTAGGGAGATTCGATGTCTAGCTCTCTCTGAGAAGGGAGATTCGATGTCTAGCTCTCTCTGAGTAGTGAGATTCCGATGTCTAGCCCTCTCTGAGTAAGGGTCTGATTCGAGTCTAGCCCTCTCTGAGTAGGGTGATTCGATGTCTAAGCTCTCACTCTGGATAGTGAGATCTCGATGTCTAGCCCTCTCTGAGTTAGTGAGATCCGATGTCTAGCTATCTCTGAGTAGGGAGATCCGATGTCTAGCCTCTATGAGTAGTGAGAATCCGATGTCTAGCCCTCTCTGAGTAGGGAGATCCGATGTCTAGCCCTCTCTGAGTAGGTGAGATTCCGATGTCTAGCTTTTCTCTGAGTAGAGGAGATCCGATGTCTAGCCCTCTCTGAGTAGGGAATCCGATGTCTAGCCCCTCTCTGAGTAGGGAGATCCGATGTCTAGCCCTCTCTGAGTAGGAAGATCCGATGTCTAGCCCTCTCTGAGTAGGGAGATCCGATGTCTAGCCCTCTCTGAGTAGGGAGATCCGATGTCTAGCCTCTCTGAGTAGGGAGATCCGATGTCTAGCCCTCTCTGAGTAGGGAATCCGATGTCTAGCCCTCTCTGAGTAGGGAGATTCAATGTCTAGCCCTCTCTGAGTAGGGAGATCGATGTCTAGCTCTCTCTGAGAAGGGAGATTCGATGTCTAGCTCTCTCTGAGTAGTGAGATCGATGTCTAACCCCTCTCTGAGTAGGGTGATTCGATGTCTAGCCCTCTCTGAGTAGTGAGATCCGATGTCTAGCCCTCTCTGAGTAGGGTGATTCGATGTCTACCCTCTCTGAGTAGCGGAGATTCGATGTCTAGCTCTCTCTGAGTAGTGAGATCCGATGTCTAGCCCTCTCTGAGTAATGAGATCCGATGTCTAGCTATCTCTGAGTAGGGAGATCGATGTCTAGCCCTCTCTGAGTAGTGAGATCCGAGGTCTAGCCCTCTCTGGAGTAGGGAGATCCGATGTCTAGCCCTCTCTGAGTAGTGAGATCGATGTCTAGCTCTCTCTGAGTAGGGAGGATCCGATGTCTTGCCTCTCTGAGTAGGAGATCCGATGTCTAGCCCTCTCTGAGTAGTGAGATCCGATGTCTAGCCCTCTGAGTAGTGAGATCCGATGTCTAGCTCTCTCTGAGTAGGGAGATCCGATGTCTAGCCCTCTCTGAGTAGGGTGATTCGATGTCTAGCTCTCTCTGAGTAGGGAGATTCGATGTTATAGCCCTGTCTGGGTAGTGAGATCCGATGTCTATCCCTCTCTGAGTAGGAGATCCGATGTCTAGCCCTCTAGGGTAGGGTGATTCGATGTCTAGCTCTCTCTGAGTAGGGAGATTCGATGTCTAGCCCTGTCTGGGTAGTGAGATCCGATGATCTAGCCCTCTCTGAGTAGGGAGATCTGATGTCTAGCCCTCTTGAGTAGGGAGATCGATGTCTAGCCCTCTCTGAGTAGGGTGATTCGATGTCTAGCTCTCTCTGAAGTAGTGAGATCCGATGTCTAGCTCGCTCTGAGTAGTGAGATCCGATGTCTAGCCCTCTCTGAGTAGGGTGATTCGATGTCTAGCTCTCTCTGAGTAGTGAGAATCCGATGTCTAGCCCTCTCTGAGTAGGGAGATTCGATGTCTAGCCCTCTCTGAGTAGGGTGATTTCGATGTTCTAGCTCTCTCTGAGTAGGGAGATTCGATGTCTAGCACAGTTGGGTAGTGTGAGATCCGATGTCTAGCCCTCTCAGCAGAAAAAATGGGAGGTCTCTGGGCACTGTGTGCACATTTAAAAACTCGTCTTTGTCTCTCTCTCTCTCTCTCTCTCTCTCTCTCTCTCTCTCTCTCTCTCTCGCTCTTGCTCTCTTATCTCATCACTTCCTCGTGTATCCCACTCGGATGTCGAAGGAAATACAAAGTTCTAGATCTCGCCATTTTGGTAGCTTCAGTCATCGCCAAATTATTTCTAGCGTTTTAGCGTCTTTGATATTGTCTGTCCATCTACTCTGGGTCTGCCTCTTGCTCCACTCCCTTCTCCTCTTCTAAAGGAATTACACGTCATACTTTCTAGATGGGCGAATCAGTTTTTTTGCTGTTTCTGTATGTAGTTTATGATCGGTTAAATGCCTACTCTTACTTATAATTGTTTTTTATTTTGTCTTTTCTGGTTACTCCAAGCGTTTCCTTAAACATCGCATCTCTATGGTGACAAGAAATCTGTTATGTTTAGTCGTAAGTGTCCATGCTTGGCATTGGTAGCCTAATGTTGCAATGAATATATACTGTATATAGGGTTGGAAAAATTGGTATTTTACTACTTTACTTTAAACTTCTATCTGTCTATCTATTGTCCTTTCGAGCCGAAGACGGCACATAGGGCAGAACTGCAATCTCAAAAACAGAAACCTTGCGTGCCAAAAGGCACATATTGCAGAGATCACTGCTACTAAAATCTATGGTTCTGTTTCCATAACAATACTTTTTACAATGACAGCTTGTCAAGCATCGATCAATCTCCTTAGTCGCCTCTTAAGACATGCTGGAAGGTCACAGTGTCACTATTCTTTACTTCCACATAATGAGGTCCCGGTAACACACGGGAGACTTTTAACTTAGCTATCTTTTTTTCATTTCTAATTTACAGTCAGCTTTACTGCAGATTCTCATTTTTTGGGGATTTCTTTGTATTGACCTCGTATATAGGGTTGCCATGTTTTACGTTTTTCCCGTAAGATTTACATTTGTTCATTTCCTTTTATGGCTTACGTTTGTATTTTCCTGTAATACCGATTTCTTACGTTTTTTTATCCTCGCATCCACAAATTAGCGGACAATGTAAAAATCGCAGGGAAACGGAAGATGTTTTTAACCATTTTTGCTAATGGCTAACAATGTTTTTTTCGTTTCTAAATTAGAAGAAATTACATGTCATTAATGTAAAATTATCAATGCTCTATTCATTTTTACCAAATTAGAAAGTGTATTTTTTAAATTTCATGGTGCCACATATTCTCAAACAGCAGAGATAGACTCAAGATTCAACAAAGCTTGTCAAATCATTGGACAGTTATCACCACTATTGTCCAACAGGAAATAACTATGGTGGCAAAACGAGCACTATACAATACAATCTTCATCCCAACGTTGTGCTACCAATGCCAGACCTGGACCCTAGATGCAAGAACAATAAGAAAATAACCTCTACAAAGATGAAATGTGTTAGACGAATGACAGGAAACAGTGTGAGAGATAAGATCAGAAATGAAGAACTGAGAAAAAAGCTAGGAATAACCCCCGCAATAGAATATATAAGGAAACAACAGATAAAATGGTTTGGCCACGTGACAAGGCAGAAAGATCAAAACACAACACAACGAACTTCAACAAATGTTGTGAGAAGACCAGACCAAGGGTCGACCATGAAAAAGATGGATCGATGGAATATTAGAAGCACTAGGAAACATACAGCAGCAGAGGCGAACAGAAGAGCAAAAGACCGCAAATTATATATCCCCTCGACGCTGAAAGGCAGATGAGGATAGAAAGAAGAAGAAGAGAAGATGGTGTCACAATGTCTTTCTTGGTAGGTTTCAGTAAAATCTGACAGTGAGTAGACTCAAGTTAGTTATTAATGGGGTGGTAGTAGTAGTAGTAGTAGTAGTAGTAGTAGTAGTGGTAGTAGTAGTAGTAGT